>OX453323.1:16251842-16569486 GCA_949710035.1 Crambus lathoniellus | reverse complement strand
AATTTTTTAGCCGGTAGCCCCCCTGGTTTGTGTTAACGTTTAGTATGCCTAAAACAAATCTGTTATGCCTTTTTTGCCACTTTATTTGTTCATTCAGTGCTTCTGACTGACCCTTCTTCAATGTCTTGAAGCGTCTTGTCTTTCGTCTCCGGAAGCACAAACTTGACACAATCAGAGAGAAAAGCTCTACGCTGCTGGTATACAGCCAGTGGGTGCTAAGTAATCGATTATTTTAAATTTCTTGTATGAAATTGGTCCTATTTACTAAGTCAAACATCTAAATTTACAAGTCAAGAATTTATAGATTAATCTGCTAGGATTGACGGCCAGAATTAGTAACCTATCCACACATAGGGATAGGTGCGATCCAGATTAGTTGCTATGCAACGCTTGATATTAACAAAGAATTAACGACAGTTGCCAGGGTATTGCTAGGTGTTGCCAAGCAACTAATCTGGATCGCACCTATCCCTATCCGTGGATAGGTTATTAATTCTAGCCGTACGTCTACTCTCTAAGCACTTCCTATTGCATAGCAGCCTTGCGTTCATGCAGCCGAGAGATCGTCGGCGAGCTAATAGAGCTTACAGAATTTACCAAATGAACGCCGTGATTGCAGCGAACGATGTGACTGATGTAACATCCATGATCTCAGCGACGCCACAGAATATATAATAGTACTAAGGTAGCCATGCGTGCAGCTTGCATAGCTGTACGGAAGCACTATTAAGCACTATTCAACTGTAGGTACCTATACCTACAGTTGAATAGTGCTTAATAAGAACGGCACGGTTTTCAGATTGACGAAAACTTGTAGCGCCACCAGTATAGAATGCAGGCAGATGCCTCCAGATGCCAGATAATGCATTGCGATATGCGATACAAAACAAACCTATCTAGATATTGCATTGATGTCGTCATATCCGATATCGATGCGTTCTGAAACTATATACAGCTATATTTAGAAAAACATTGAACCGCCTCTGTGTTCTAACCGTTCACACCACCGATTTCAGACCAAGATGTCCCGGGTTCGATTCCCAGTGGGGGTACATATTGTATTTGATTTGGTTGGTGGTAGGACTTGTTGTTAGTCCGCCTGACTAGCTGCCACCATCTTATCTAAGTCTGACGCCATAACAATGATGTTTTCAGCATTATTGTGTTCCGGCAGTTAGAGATAAGATAGCCAGTTCCTCAATGATTGAGGATTCCGGGAGTAGTGCGCTTCCACCTTCGGCCTTATCACCACTTAACATCAGGTGCGATGAAAGCTAAGTGCTACCCAAAAAAAAAAAATGTTCGTGACTAGGTACAAGCACGGGATATGTAAATGATACGAACACGACTTTGAATTCATGACTTTATGCATTTAAAACGGTACATACAGCACATTGTTATATCTATATATATAAAAATGAATCCCTATTTCCCTTGGTCACGACATCACGCGTGAACGGCTGGACCGATTTGGCTAATTTTGGTCTTGAAATGTTCGTGGAAGTCCAAGGAAGGATATAGGGGTAAGGTAGGGTAGGGTAGGGTAGGGGTAGGGTAGGGGTAGGGTAGGGGTAGGGGTAGGGGTAGGGGTAGGGGTAGGGGTAGGGGTAGGGGTAGGGGTAGGGGTAGGGGTAGGGGAAGGGTAGGGTAGGGTAGGGGTAGGGTAGGGGTAGGGTAGGGGTAGGGTAGGGGTAGGGTAGGGGTAGGGTAGGGGTAGGGTAGGGGTAGGGTAGGGGTAGGGTAGGGGTAGGGTAGGGGTAGGGGTAGGGTAGGGGTAGGGTAGGGGTAGGGTAGGGGTAGGGGTAGGGTAGGGGTAGGGGTAGGGGTAGGGGTAGGGTGGGAGTAGGGTAGGGAGGGTAGGGGTAGGGTAGGGTAGGGTAGGGTAGGGTAGGGGTAGGGTTGGGTAGGATAGGGGTAGGGTAGGGGTAGCGTAGGGGTAGGGTAGGGTATGGGTAGGGGTAGGGGTAGGGTAGGGTAGAGGTAGGGTAGGGGTAGGGTAGGGGTAGAGTATGGGGTAGGGCCACGGGAACGAAGTCGCGCTGGGTCAGCTAGTTCGTTATAAAATATAGATATATGGACGGACAAAAGCGCGACGCGAGCGTACACGGGCGACGTCTTGAGATGAATGTGGTTGATTGAAGATGGCGGTCGGCGGCGCTAGTGAGGTGAGCCGGCCGGCTGCCCATAGACTGTGTGGCTCCCGAGGCGCTCCTTCTCTGTGGTTTGTCTATGATCTTTGTTGGTGTAAACGGCGCGTACATAGTGGCCCCCCTTGAAAACCCAGTTTTCAAGAATGCGTCAGGAAAGAAGGCAAATACGGTTGAGTGCGCGCCTGACGACTCCCCTCGCAGTATTGATGTCCGCGACGCGGGGCACTCCATCCGAGCCGGGATACAGCGCTTCCACACGTCCCATGCGCCATAGGAGTGGGGAAACGTTGTCCTCCTTCAGGACCACGAGGTCTCCTTCTTACAGGGCCCCGATCGCGGTAATTCTATGACGCATTAGTCAAGTGTACGAGCAGTTGAAGTGCAATGCAGGCAGTGCAGGCATGCAAGCAGGCATGCAGCACGCAAGCATGCAAGCAGCATGCAGCACGCAAGCAGGCATGCAGCACGCAAGCAGGCATGCAGCACGCAAGCATGCATGCAACATGCAAGTCGTCTGTCACGGCTCCGACGCTGCGGTGTTCCGGCGGTCCCACGCGTGCTAATCATAGTGACATAGTGCCGACATAGTGCCGAATGCAGGTTACACATCTGCGAGCCGTGCGTCGTGCCAGGTCCCTACCCCCAATAGGCCAAAACTGCTCACGTACCGAAGCTAAATGAGCTGTGGTCCCGCATGCAAGAGGCGCAAGTGTTCATGCGTAAATAGTAGATTGTATTACAAGGGAGCAAAATAACATATTTACGGCGAGGGCGCTATTTTGAATCCAGAGCGCAGTGAAGGATTCTAGAGTAGAATCCCGAGCACAGCGAGGGATTCTAAAGTAGAATCCTGAACGCAGCGAGGAATTCAATATACGTTGCCCGAGATGAAAATAATTTTGCGGCCGAGTAATACACTCTACTTTTCATTTCGAATATAAGGAAAGGAAATACACTCTGCTTTTCATCTCCCTCTATAAGAAAAGCAATAAAGACAACTATTATTATTATTCTTATTCTTATATAATTAAAACTATCTAGAAAAATAAAAGAAAGGTGGCGGGGGGCTTCGCTTTCTCTGTTTTTTCTAAAATTTAAGTTTTGAAATAACAAAAACAAATTTTTGGAATAAAAAAAATTTTGTCCAAAAAAAATTTTTTTTATATGTCTATCGGATGCCTCCTAACTATCTCCGGAGTACCATAGGGGGTTGAAAATTTTGTTAGATTTTAGCTACGCTATGAGACAGACCGTTTTTGAGATATTCTCGTTTTTATAAAAAAAAAATTAAATTTTGCTAGTCCCATGAGTCCCGTCCCCATACAAAATTAGTTGAAAACTTTTTCATTGCCGATGAGGTACTCTATGGTTGACTGTAACCAAATTCAGTTCTATTCTTAAAATTCATTTCCACCCTAGGGTGAAACGGATAGTTTTGGACCCGCTGCTCAGTTTAAATATACATCACTTTCCGAATCTGAGAGATGAAAAATAAGTTGTGTGAGTGGATGTTTAGTGCATAGAAGTATAGGATGTCGTTTAGAGAAGTCGCATGTAGATTTATCTATCCTGCCCCCCACTCTCAGGATTCCCTGAGAGTCAATGAATGGTGCAAGTGAAGTAATATGTGACTTGGGACATAATTTTTCATCTCTCAGATTCGGAAAGTGATGTATATTTAAACTGAGCAGCGAGTCCAAAACTATCCGTTTCACCCTAGGGTAGAAATGAATTTTAAGAATAGAACTGAATTTGGTTACAGTCAACCATAGAGTTATCTCATCGGCAATGAAAAAGTTTTCAACTAATTTTGTATGGGGACTGGACTCACGAGACTAGCAAAATTTTTTTTTTTATAAAAACGAGAATATCCCAAAAACGGTCCGTTTCGTAGCGTAGCTAAAATCTAACAACATTTTCAGCCCCCTATGTTACTCCGGAGATAGTTAGGAGGCATCCGATAGACATATAAAAAATTTTTTTTTTGTACAAATTTTTTTTTTAAATTCAAAATTTTTTTTTGTTCAAAAAAATTTTTTTTTCGTTCTTAAATCCGTTTTGTTATTTCAAAACTTAATTTTTTTTTAATATACCTATTATAGAAAAAACAGAGAAAGCGAAGCCACCTTTCTTTTATTTTTCTAGATAGTTTTAGTTGTCTTTATTGCTTTTCTTATAGAGGGAGATGAAAAGCAGAGTGTATTTACATTCCTTATATTCGAAATGAAAAGTAGAGTGTATTACTCGGCCGCAAAATTATTTTCATCTCGGGCAACGTATATTGAATCCCTCGCTGAGTTCAGGATTCTACTTTAGAATCCCTCGCTGTGTTCGGGATTCTACTCTAGAATCCTTCACTGCGCTTGGATTCAAAATAGCGCCCTCGCCGTAAATATGTTATTTTGCTCCCTTGTAATACAATCTACTATTTTATTATTGTTTAACATATTTAATTCTTTAGAGAATGTTTCTTGTTGTGAAAGTTTTACTAGAATAGTAAGTGAATTGTTTAGCTCATTTACACTTAGTGGCCCTGTTAAATTTTGAGTTTCACCAACTGGACACACGTGTGTCCAGCCTCTCGTGTTGAGTTGGTGAAAAACCCTGCGTGCTGCATGTTTGCTTTTGTGCAGCATGCCCTGATTGCCTGCCTCCATGGGTGTTTGCATGTAATTCTAGAACTTACTTATCTCAAATAAAATAAATAAATAAAACAATAAACCTTAATCGTAATAATCATGCTTGGATATTAATCATAACAATCAATCAAATCAAAGTTATCTTAAGTACCTAATAATTAGGAAACATGTTTAGCCATTTATTATTAGAAGAGAAGAAAGGCAAATAATTTTATGGATAATGAAAGTTATGACGTTTGATTAATTATGAATAATGAAATTATTGCAAACAATTTTATGTAATTCGATAGTTATGGCAAATGAAATTATTGAAGACGAAATTATTGCTTTTGAAATTCGGGCAAACATTAGTAAACCCATTATTCAGCATCAACGGGAGCTTCCTAGATGGGTTTGCTTCATACCTTAATTAGGATGGAGGTAGCTAGCCAGGCGGACTAAGAACAAGTCCTACCACCAACCAAACCGAATACAATATGTACCCCCCACTTAGAATCGAACCCGGGACCTCTGGGTCTGAAATCGGTGGTGTGAACCACTAGACCATAGAGGCGGTTAAGTTTCCACAAACTAGGTCACTCTTATTTTATATTTTATTTTTTATTTTATTTATGAGTACATAAACAGAGATACAACTAATGAAGGCATAAATCAGTAGACTACAAGCAAGCACGATATGTTGTAGCTCCAGTAGGAATGTACTGTAAACATGTTTAAAGCAGTGCAATACAAAAAAAAATAATTAAGAAATCATTTAAAATTGTACAGGTAGGTTACACAAGAATTATAATCTTATCATTTAAATACAAACAACTCTGTTGTAATGTAAGCCAGGATTACATCCATTTGCACGCACAAATGAATTGCGAAGACTAAATCTTTTTTTTAAGGAACGAAATCTTAGACTTTTACCATTTCCGTCAACTGAATGCTGTGTATCCATTTTCAGGCGTTCGATGTAATTAAAAATTTATTAAAGAATTTTTTTGGTAACAATAAGAACCTTAATGCAATATTACACGGTTCAACCAAATTGATTCACCTTGGTTGAATGGCGCAAAAATACAGGCGCACATTGACATTGAATGATTCATTTTACGGTTACATTGTTGAAATTGGAGGGAAAAAGTGAACCGTGTATTTCCGCCATTATTCGAATCGAAAAAGCATGTGCCTACTTGATTCGAAAGTTCTTCCGTATTTAGAATTTTTAATTTACTTAAGTAAGTCTATTACTAGAATGTCTGGAATGGATTTATAAACTTTTTATTGCAGTAAAAAGTTATTGCTGCGCCCGGGCCATGGGCCGTCGATATTTTTTTTGTTTAAGTACAATTTATAAATAAAGCAAACATTTAAATGCATAACTAAACTTTTCCATTGTTCTTTAGATAATAGAAACTGAAAAACTATGTAAACATAGATCATACGTAAATACACACGGTTAAGCGTTGCCTACAGTTCTAAAATCTGGGATACCGGCTTAGAAGTAGATAATCCTTACTTATATATTATATATTATATATTATTAAATTATAAATGCGTCTCTGTCTGTCTGTGTGTTACACAATCACACCTAAACTACTGAACCGATTTGAATGAATTTTGGTACAGAGATAGTCTAGAGCCTGAGAAAGGACATAGGCTACTTTTTATTCCTGAAAAATATCACCTTCCCACGGGATAACGTCGTGTAGTACACGCGGGCGAAGCCGCGGGCGGAAGGCTAGTCTATTATAAATGCGTCTCTGTCTGTCTGTGTGTTACACAATCACACCTAAACTACTGAACCGATTTGAATGAATTTTGGTACTGAGATAGTCTAGAGCCTGAGAAAGGACATAGGCTACTTTTTATTCCTGAAAAATATCACCTTCCCACGGGACAACGTCGTGTAGTACACGCGGGCGAAGCCGCGGGCGGAAGGCTAGTATATTATAAATGCGTCTCTGTCTGTCTGTGTGTTACACAATCACACCTAAACTACTGAACCGATTTGAATGAATTTTGGTACTGAGATAGTCTAGAGCCTGAGAAAGGACATAGGCTACTTTTTATTCCTGAAAAATATCACCTTCCCGCGGGATAACGTCGTGTAGTACACGCGGGCGAGGCCGCGGGCGGAAGGCTAGTAGAAACAAAAAAACTATGTAAACATAGATCATACCTACACACACACGGTTAAGCGTTGCCTACAGTTCTAAAATCTGGGATACCGGTTAAAAGCACACATACTTATAGCACAAACTATAATTAGCAAATATTGTGCAAATTCGACGATGACATACACACGCTCGGGTCATTACGCGGGTCATCTCGGGTCATTAAAACATTACGCGGGTCCTATGTAATTATTATATTCGTAACATACATTCGTCAGTAAATTATCTACTTATTGGCATTGTCCGAATCAATTTGCTAGTAGTTTTTTTACTACGATGAGGCAAGACAAGGTCAAATCGTCTTTAAAATAATATTATGTTGCGTTCATTCGGTACAAGCCGCGCGACATGAGTGCGCGTTGGGAAATACAATTAATATGGTGTGATGTTCGTTTAGTGAATTAAAACTATGTGAAAATGGAACCACAATGGATAACTCCACTTATGAGACAGGTACGTGGTTATTTTTTTATTTATATTTTAATGTAGTATCCGCTTTTTGGTTTGTAGAGAAAAAACTGTACGTAATTCATTTCGTATTATTGGATAGTATGGATTCCTAGCACCTATTTTGATTTTATTAAGCTATTGATACTTAACATTGATAAATGTGCAAGTATTATGTATTGAATGATTCGCAGGAAAATGGATTACTCATTTGCTTTAAAAATAAACCCAACTTTCTTTTATTAATCACTCATAAACAAATGCATGCCGCGCATTTTGTTCAAAAACAACACTGCTTAATAAAAGATGTTCTTTTGTTAAGACTATTAATTCAGACAGTTAAATAGTCAGTCCCAAATCATTAATGTGAGATGACTATTTAAGATTGCGATTTGTGACTACGTAATAGTAATTATTTAGATAATACGGTGATGACCGGCGGGCGATGACTTTGGGTTACATTGAGACGAGATAAATACCGTTACCGACACAACGATGATAAAAAATGCTTATGGATCTAGTCAGACAACTTTTTATTAGGTAACCCTTCTTTCGTTTATAGGTTAGATAATATCTAGTCTGGATTTCAACTACAACCGGTACGTCGACTCATTTAACTGCACGCTTCACAGTCTAAACTTATGTTCTAAAGTTTTTATAATTATGTACTTGTAATTAAAACTAGTGTAAGATGAACATGACCAAGATCCCAAACTAATCAATTAGAACTTTACCTGACCTAAAGAGCCCAGCAGCCTTCGGCGCTTGGTGGTTAGAGCAATTCGACGCTTGGTGGTTAGAGCAGTCGCCCGGATAGCGAAAGATCGTGGATTCGAATCCCATCGGAGCTGGTTGTGAGACGGGTCGATTTTTTCTAAATACTTCATTTACAATTTTTCAATAATAAAAATTGCATTGTGAATGCAAAAAAATAAACATTTAAATAATTTGCAATAACAATAATTTCATCTTTAGCGATTGTCAAATATATGGAAAAGTATTTCTTTCGTGTGTGAGGGTAGTAATATCTTCACATTGGTAAAATTAACGCTGGCTATACAGCGCGTAAGAAGTATTGGATAAATTCGACGCTTCCTGTAACGACTCCGTAGCTCGGTGGTTAGACGACTGCTCTAACCGGATAGAGAAAGGTCGTGGGTTCGAGTCCAATTGGACCTGGTTGTGACACAGGTCGATTTTTTCTAAATACTTCATTTTCAATTTTTCTATATGTTACTGTCTTGGTTAAAAATCACAGTCGCAGATAAAATTATCGATATTGTGATGACGGGAAAATAAACGTGTTTCCTTTAAAATTTCCAGGGCTTCGTGGTGATGGGGTTGTCCCTGAATATGGGCAGCTTCGGCACCGTCATGGGGTTCTCAGCCACCCTGCTGCCGCAGCTGCGGGCTTCCGGCTCGGAGATACAGGTGGACAACTCTTCAACGTCATGGATAGGTACCTTATAGTCATTCCATACATAGCTTTTAGGGTTCCGTACTCAAAGAGAAAAAAACAACCCTTGGAGTTTCTTGCCGGTTCTTCTCCAAGGCCTCCCGCTGTAGGGTTTGCGAACCGATGGCGTAGCTTCTATGACGTTCACAAGTATTGTAAATAACAATCTAAATTGAATAAACAAAGGACATTTTTCATTTTCGGCTAGGACATTGTACACTATTCGTACTAATAGTAAAAAATATAGTAAAGTCAAATAAAATAATAAAATTCTCATTGTCTTTCTGGATAAATGGTACAAAAATAAACTTTGAAATAAAAATTCTTTGCCATCCATGGTCACACTGGCAACCATATTTAAATCATGTTTGGAAACTTTGATGTTCCTGTACGAAAAAACGATAACATTGACGACTGATGATAATCTGTCAATGTGAACCTTTTTTTTAATGTTAGTGTGACATTTTACCGCCATATTGAATCGGGGTTGCATAATTATTAAGACTAGATAATGCTTTTGTACCATAAAACGCGTTAGCTTATTGCGATATAATTAGTTTTCAGTTATTATATTTATCTTTTGCTTGCCTATGGTATAGTGTACAAGGTCCTAGCCGAGGCTCCATACAAAACTGAAAAATCTCCTTTGAATCTTGAATCTTGAAAGGGTAAAAACGGAACCCTATTACTAGGACTCCGCTATCGGTGAGTCTGTCTGTCTGTCTGTCCGTCTGTCTGTCACCAGGCTGTATCTCATGAACACATATGATGATTTACTTAAATAATTATCTATTCACAATTTATGATGTGGTAGGGCTCTATGAACTATAGGGACTTAGGTCATAAGTAGGGATCTAGGGAACGAACGTAGGAAAACTCTCAACCCCCCTAAATTATTCATGGACAGTTTGTCGGTGCATGTAAAGCAATAACACGACTATTCTATTCACTAACACTTACATTTTAGCATTTTACAGACAACAGATTTACATTAAACATTGCTGTAAATGTTTTGTTCACTTAGGTACCTGTTATGGGCATTCATGTAAGAACTCTACCCATGAACAAAATTTTTTACAATGTATGTACCTACATGTTACGCTGTTGGTGTACCTTATTAAAAATAAAAATCACATTTTTCTTATACTTATAAAAAATTAAATGAAAAAACATTTGTCGGGAAGCTGTACTGTACACCCAGTATTTATTGCCAGTAAATTATTCCTAATATTCTTCTAATATTATAAATGTGAAAGTGTGTGAATCCTATTCTTTTATCCGGTAATTTAGTAATTTAGTAGTTTTGCGTGATTTAGTACTCTTTCACGCAAAAACTACGGAAAGGTTTTAGATGAAACTTTATAGTAATATATCTGATACGTCACTGTTACACATAACCTAGGCAATTTTTATCCCAATATTCTCACGGACACGGGTAGCTGCCACGCGACTAACTGCGTGGTACAGCAGAGCTGGTGGTTACATAAATTTATTCTAAAGTAACTAATATTGGTATAGTAAATACCTAAGTACTGCTAATCTGTTCAAATACAGTGGTATTACTCAAAGTACTTAGATTTGAATATATTAAAGTATTTTTAACTGTCCAAACATAATAATAAATAATAAAACAGCGAATAGATGTATTACACATGAATATTTCATTAAAGGAGTGATTGGTTGTCAAAAATCTTTGTCTTTAAAATACAGCTGTCAATATATATTTTAAGGAATCCGAGTAAATTCGAATATATCGTAAAATTTGTGAAATAGATCATGAAGCAGATTCAACGGTCATTCACTGCGATACCAGATTGTAATTACATTACAGAACTTTATAATTAGGTGATTGGCCAAACGAGAGGTCAAGGACATCGCACATAACGTGATAATACACGCTACTTTGTTCAAAATATAAAAGACTAGTGGATCCTCGCGGTTTTACCCTCGTGGTACCCGTTCCCGTGGGAATATCGGGATAAATATAACCTATGTCACTCGGCAAGAATGTAGCTTTCTAATGGTCAAAGAATTTTTTGAATCGGTCTAGTATTTACGTAGCTTATTCATTTCAAACTAACAACCAAATCTTTCCTCTTTTTAATATTAATATTGATAATATTTCTGTAATTATTTTTAATGAAATATAATTTTGTTCCAGCGTCGATCGTGGGCATTTCCCTCGTCATCGGAAACGTGATCGTGCCCACACTCATGGGGAAGTTCGGCAGGAGGTTGGCTAGTCTCTTCAGCTGCTTCATCATCATCATCTGCTGGCTGTGGATATCCGTCGCCACCGACATAACCTCTCTACTAATCGCTAGGTTTTTCCAAGGCTTCTCCATGGGCATAAACCTCTCTCTATGCCCCATCATGGTCGGGGAACTCACCAGTCCAAGAAATCGTGGAATTTTTACCGCAATCATGACGACTTCTATCACAACTAGCACTCTGGCTGTCCACGTTATGGGATCCTACCTAAGCTGGCAAACCACAGCTGTTGTCTGTGCGTTCATAAACCTCACTAGCTTTGCCATATTAATATTTTCTCCAGAATCCCCCAGTTGGCTAGCAGATGTAGGAAGATTTGAAGACTGTAAAAAAGCTTATCGTTGGCTTAGAGGCTATGAGGAAGATGAGGAATTAGAAAAAATGCTAGAAGCACGTAGAACTAGAGATATTGAAGTCAATATCAATAGAAATAATCTTAGTAGAAAACTTAAATATTTTGTAAGCGCTTTTAAAAGAAAAGAGTTTTATAAACCTGTAGTGATAATGGTCCATTTGTACACAGTATCTTTATGGAGCGGTATGTGTTTTTTAATAGTGTTTACAGTGGACATTATAGAGTTACTTGCTGGAAAGGATATTGATGTGGCGATGCATTTAACTATTCTTGATGTACAGAGACTGATCTCAACATTGTGCGCGTTGTGTGCCGTCAAAATTGTGAAAAGACGGAAGATTTTGTTTTCAACTGTTGGTGCTAACTTTGTGATTTTAGTTGTTATAGCTTTATATGCCTTGGCTAAAGTAAAAGGACTACTTCCTTTTGATCATCCAGCTATTGGTCTGGTGTTATTACATATTCACATGTGTACTGTTACAATCGGTGCCTTACCACTACCCGTTGTGATATCGGCAGAATTATTTCCTGTGGAATTCCGGAGCTTGGCGGGTGGTATCAGCGCTACATCATTTTCCATCAATTACTTCATAACTAGCAAAACTGCCATGTTCATGCTCAATTCTATAGGTCTACATGGAACCTATTTCTTATATGCAACAGTGACGTTTTATTGCATGGTAGTGGTGTGGTTCCTCCTTCCTGAAACGAAAGACAGAACTTTGCAAGATATTGAGGAGGAGTTTAGAGGGAAACCACTCGTGAATCTCAAAGAAACAGATGCGTTGCAGCCGTTGAAATCAAATGAAGAGAAAGTAGTAGAAAACGGAAAAGTTTGAGTATAATTCCCGAATCGATCGGAGTAAAGTCGCTACTTTGTTTGTTAGCAGGAATCAAATATTCGTAGTTTATTTGAGTCGTGAGAACGTAGCCAGAGTAATTTGTAAATCGTTGAAATTTGATTTAAATAAGACTGGAGGCGACATTATCAACATTTTTACTCATCTTAATTGTTCAGACCGCCTATTTATTATAAATATAAAATTTAGAAAGAAATTAACAATTATCAAAAATAAATAATTTGGATTTTTGTGAATAATAAGGAAGTAATACAATTATTATTAGAGTAGGTAGGTATGTATGAAATAATATTTATTTTAATATACAAAATGATTGACGGTAAAGATGTGTTTTTAATTCTACTCGTATTTGAACAGATGTTTTACTATCGAGTTTTTGGCTCAGGTGTCTGGTTCTACCGACTCTGCTTCTTAAAGGCGTCTCGTAAGAGGACACAGTCTAGCGTACAGAGGTGGTAGGACCGAAGATTTTTAAGGCTGAAGAACCATTTGTCAAGTGATCAGCACCTTGCTGATCTAATACGTAGTTAGATCGATCTTAGATCTTATCGATTGCGGTTATTAAGGCGCATGTAGTCGTGAAACGATCATTTTTGAGGCCCTAAAACTCATAAATTAGCCTACTGATGAATCCAGAATGAATATATATTAAGAATATTGATATATAAACTTCAATCTGAGCATTTAAAAAAACATAGTCTTTAAGATACTATTAAAAAAAACATTGAAATAAAGATGTTTTCAACTTGAAATACGCTACTGCTTCTAAACTACAAGTGATATTTTCACGTTTCTTTCAGGAAAAGATTGCTAACTTGTTTAACTTAAAACTGAGCATTTTTCGTTCTAAAACAATACATAGTTTTGACGAAACGTGTGTTTAAGCTGTTTTGGTGCGGGTAGCGGGCGGGAAAATTAGGCCACGTTTCTATGCCCAAGGTCGTTGGCGATACCACGGGCCTTAATAATAATTAAATTAGAACCTGACTCATTGGTCTGACGTTTCCCATGACCGGCCCCATCAAAGTCCATACAAATGTTCTTATAAATGTTAAAGTGTGTTTGTTTGTTTGTTTGTCTGTCTTTCACGTCAAAACGGATCTACGTGATTTTTGGTACCTATTGGAATAGTTTGGGAGTTGGAGAGTGACATATGCTACTTTTTATCCCGGAAAAACATCACAATCATGTGGTAGTGTAGACCACGCAGGCGAAGCCGCGGGCGAAAGGCTGATTTACTATAAATTATAAATGATTATCAGACAGTATTGATCTAAATCAATACTGTATGATAATAATGGAAAGTGGAATGGAAGCGAGAGAAAGAATCATATGGAAGCGAGACGTGGTCTTTTACTATGGGTCTCATAAGAAGGCTCAAGGTCACCCAGCGAGCAATGGAGAGAGCGATGCTTGGTATTTCCCTGCTCGATCGAATCAGAAATGATAAGATCCGCAGTAGAACTAAAACGACCGACATCGCTCGAAGGATTGCTCAGTTGAAGTGGCAGTGGGCGGGACACATATCGCGGAGAACAGATGGCCGTTGGGGCGGAAAGGTTCTCGAATGGCGACCGCGTACCGAACGGGGCAGGCCCCCTACAAGGTGGGCCGACGATCTGGTGGCGGTCGCGGGAAGCCGCTGGATGCGGGCAGCGCAGGACCGATCGCTGTGGAGATCCTTGGGGGAGGCCTATGCCCAGCAGTGGGCGTCGTACTGCTGAAATTATGATGATGATTGATCAGAATCAAAGTAAATAGCTTGAGCTCTTGTAGGTATAGGATATATTATATTAATAAATAAATAAATATTGGATACATTTGATACATTGTTCCAATACTAAACTTTAGAAAAACACCGGACTATTATAGGTATGATTTACCTACGTAATAATTATCGTTGTTTTTCTCATGCTACAGGGTGCCTACCATCAACTCTTATTGCTTATTCGTACCATGTTCGTACCACGACAGCTTAATAACAATGACAGCGATTCAGTGATCATTCAATGACATTTTACAGCCGCTGAGCTGTCATCAACTCTTATTTGACTTATAACTCGGCCAAGCTAAAATGACACCTGCAGGTTATACCCGTCCCTCTCACTCTCCGGGCATGACAGAATCGAGTGAAAGAGACGGGTAGAAGAAATAAGGACACAAATCGTTCGGTCATTCACATTTAGCAATTCATTTGCGATCCAGTTTTTAAAAGGTCATAGTACGAAAGAAAGCAATTCATTTTAGGAACCTATTCTGCATCGCGCTATTTTTGAATCGCTGTCTTAAAGTTGATGGTAGGCACCCTGTTTTTGTTAAGAAATTTGATTTTATAAATGCAATAAATGCATTTTATTATTTATTTAAATTTATAATTTACTAGCTGACCCAGCGCGACTTCGTTCCCGTGGCCCTACCCCCTACTCCACCCTACCCTACCCGTACTCTACCCTACCCCTACCCTATCCCTACCCTATCCTACCCTACCCCTACCCTACCCCTAACCTACCCTACCCCTACCCTACCCTACCCCTACCCTACCCCTACCCTACCCTACCCCTACCCTACCCCTACCCTACCCCTACCCTACCCCTACCCTACCCTACCCCTACCCTACCCTACCCCTACCCTACCCCTATATCCTTCCTTGGACTTCCACGAACATTTCAAGACCAAAATTAGCCAAATCGGTCCAGCCGTTCACGCGTGATGTCGTGACCAAGGGAAATAGGGATTCATTTTTATATATATACTAGCTGACCCAGCGCGACTTCGTTCCCGTGGCCCTACCCCCTACTCCACCCTACCTTACCCCTACCCTACCCTACCCTACCCCTACCCTACCCCTACCCCTACCCCTACCCTACCCTACCCCTACCCTACCCCTAACCTACCCTACCCCTACCCTACCCTACCCCTACCCTACCCCTACCCTACCCTACCCCTACCCTACCCCTACCCTACCCCTACCCTACCCCTACCCTACCCCTACCCTACCCTACCCCTACCTTACCCCTACCCTACCCCTACCCTACCCTACCCCTACCCTACCCTACCCCTACCCTACCCCTATATCCTTCCTTGGACTTCCACGAACATTTCAAGACCAAAATTAGCCAAATCGGTCCAGCCGTTCACGCGTGATGTCGTGACCAAGGGAAATAGGGATTCATTTTTATATATATATATATAGATTAGCTTGAGCACTAGTGTTATGGAAATTGGAAACACAGCAATTAAATTCAGATTTAAAATTGTTTTTAAGGTCTGAAAGCTACTTGCAGGTGGTTGTTTTTACCCGTCTGCGGCGAAGCCAAAAAAGGGTTACTAGTAAATTGTATGCAGCGTTATATATATTAGGTACTTAATACAAATTTTAAGCAAGAGAATTCTTGGAAGCAGGCGGGATCCATGATATTTTTATAGATTTTATACGCAAATGGATCCCGCTTGCTTCCGAGAATTCTCTTACTTAAAATTTGTATTAAGTACCTAATATATATAACGCTGCATACAATTTACTAGTAAGAACTAAGAACATATTCAATCCACAATCGATCGTTTTTGCTTGTTTTTTTCTTTTTAGTTTTTTGCAACGCAGACGGTTTTTTTTAGTTTTTTAGATTCGTTTTTACTATCACAATTTTTCTTTTACTTACAGAAAAGTTCGTTTTCAATATTTATCCGACCGGGAATCGAACCCGGGACCTCCGGTAGTTCCCATTTGTTCTATGGAACATGACGTCATTGGACAAAACAACATAGGTATTTTTTTCCTTTTTGTTCCATAGAACTACATATTAGTTTTTCACCCGAGTCTATTACCACTAAAGGATAAAATGGGGAACATAATATATTTTCCCAAATTCTTCCATGACATATTATATGACACTAGCTGTTGCCCGCGACTTCGTTCGCGTGATTAAGATAGTTGTGCGTTTATTTTGAAAGTATCAAGGTATTTATTTATCAGTAGACCCTATTTTTTTGTTCCATGCTCACTTATCTTACTTAAATCGATTGTTTTCTTTTTTTTGTTATACTAATGTTACTCTTTTGTATTTTGTGAACCATGTTTGGCACTATTTGTATTTTTATAGGTGTAATTCCTTGGGGTGGAGGGTTGATAACCTGATTTACAGTAACCTTCCCAGTTCAGGTATCAGCCCGCCACAGTCTTCTTTTAAAATATAATTATCATTGTTTGTATTGTTCCTGTTACCTAATAAGTTGATTGTGGTATGATATAAAAAAAATATTATTATTATTATTTATCTTCTGACATAGTGGGTTAGAGTCTTTGATCGCTTGGTTTTTACTATCAATTAACATGCACTATGAATGAAAGCTATCTACCCTCGAAAAATGGTGTCTCTACCTTCAGCCCTATACAAATCCCCATACAAACTGGAACACCCTGTAGCACCCTGTATAACGGGAATGTTCTAAAATCCTTTCTTAGTGCTCATTTACATCATAAAAGGAATCTACCCTCTAAAAATGGTGTCTCTACCTTCAGCTGTTAGGGCTCTACGCCTATGCCAACAATGAATGGATCAGTGAATCAGTCAATCGTTCAGAGTTAGTATATATATATATATATGATACAGCCCCCCTAGCATGACCAACAAAATTCGATATGATATGATAAGTTATCCGGTTTAACTGTCAAAAGACTATGGGTTTTGACGTTTGAATGTCGATAAGTCGCTCTATCATGCGATACATATTACGTTTTGGGTGGTCATGCTAGGCTTACAGAGTTAGTATATGTATAGATTGATAATGACAACTTTATATGATTAGCGATAAAGAGGTCTTATTTTGTTTGTTCCATAGAACAATTTGAGAAATTTAAGTAGGGCAGGCGTACTGGTTTTGGCCACTGTACCGGTTTTGGCCACTTTTTGCTCTAAAAGTTTTCTAAACAACTTTTAGCCATTTTTGATATAAAGGCAATTAAAACAATGTATTTTAAGGTAATAAAAACAACCGTTAGAATTCCTTATGTCATAAGATTTTTTTTCAATAAATTCCATTTTCTGTTTGAAAAAATGTTTTATATGAACATTTTAAGAAATTTGTTTTGGATGAAATACTTTATAAACCTTTGTTTTTTACAATTAAATTGTTGTTTTGCAATTGACTGGTTTCTAGCGCATTAGAATATACTGATTTTACCTGGGTTTGGTTTTGATTTTTCGCAATACCTACTTACAAAAGTTTAACTATAAGTGGCCAACCGGTACATTTGGCACCTCTCACACATTGTGTGTAATATAAAAAAAAACTATTTTCCTTTTATAAATTTGAAAAATGTACGTTTAAAGGTAGATAAATTATCTATAATTTAAGATATAATTTGTGTCTTAAACACCTAAGACCATTTAGTACTTAGTGCTTAAAAGTCAAAAATTCCTTAAAGTGGCCACAAAGGGTACCTCTGCCCTTTTTTTTTTTTTTTTTTTTATTAGAGTGGCATTCTTTATGCATACCATATGGTTATGTTGGACTCGGTTAGCATTGGCCTTCCACTACCAACTAAACTCCTCACTTTTATCCCTCGTGGGCTACCAAGGTCTAGCGGGAACCGGAAGAGACTCGCGCGCTCTAACCATGGGAAGGGTACCTCTGCCCTACCTATTAAGTACTTACATTGTTCGGAAAAGATCGACGTTTCTGAACGCAACTCTAATGTCACGTAAAATTGACATTAGCTGTCACTTGAAGTTGACAGGGACACTTGATTGAAATTCTTCTTGGAAAAATGTCGGAATAATTTTGCTGAATTTGTTAAAAATCGCTCGCGTTGAATGTGCCTGGCATATCGAGTTTGAATACATCTTAAATTATCTATGTGATCCCGTTTTGTACGACCAAGGTTTTGATGCCATCTCTGGAGTGGCCGGTCGCGGATGCTTTGAAAGATAACCTTTTCTACCACACGCGCTTGTTGTCGAGACACTATATCGTAATAAAAAAAGCTCCCACGTGTGTGTCTTTGTGTATCTATTGTTGAAACGCCCGGTGTCTTGTGAACGCTGTTATTTGTGTTATGAGTGAGGTGACTAATTGGTAAGGTCTGCAGAAGAAGACGGAGCCACAGGGGGGGCCCCCCTTACACCACTTCTGCCTTGGAGACGGTCGACCCACAGACCCGTATGTAACCTTACCTTACTTAAAAGTCTCTCCGCTGTGTATCGCAGTCCTATTGTTCAGTTACATCCCGGCTGAAACCAAGATTTGTCCGGAGTCTATACTCATGATAGCCTTCCACTGCGCCAATGCTGACTCCGCGGTCTAGGCAGGGGTGTACTGAACATTTTTTGGTAGCCAAGAGCGTAGCTTGAAGGCCTGAGAGGCCCACGCCAAAATTTTGTCTATTAATCAGTGCCGTTTGATGACCCAGTCTGGTCCGGACTAGATTAATTTGTACTTGTAAATGGTAATTAACTTGCATTTGAAAAGTAAAGGGCATTCCTTTGTTATTGGTTCCATGTCTTGTAATTAATTGTCATGTATTGAAGTTCCAAAATATAAACAGATGCCTTTCTTTGTTCATAATAATTATTATTTAGTTTTGTCAGCAAATTTGAGTTGTGAATATTGACAAGTTTGTTGCTAAAATAATAGCTAATAAAAGGTTAGCTAATAAGTTTGCACTCAATACTTAGTGAAACTTAAATGATTTGGGACATTGTTTACACATTGAAACTCATTGAAACTTGTGCTTTGAAATAATTAAAATTAACTTGTTGTTGTGTAACAGTATGTTGTGTTGATATCCAAGTGAATTTCAATAGTCAGTGAGTTTTGTTGTTTTCTGATAACCTCCAGATATTTAAGAGTTTGTGTCATTATAAATACTTTGTTGTTGTAATATTGGAATTTTGTGGTTAGTAATAACCTCCAAATATTGGAGATTTTGTGTTATAGTGAATATTTTGAATTTGTTGGTTTTGTTGATAAATTTGTGACGTTACAATGACGGCCTCCTCTGCTAAAGCCAAAATACGTTCTGAGTTACGGTGGTTAGCGTCTGCAGTCGCATTGTTGGATCGACCTGATAGGACGGAGGCCTTGTTGAACAGATACGTAGATCTGCCCATACGTTTGGCTGTTGTTGATGAGCAGTATGCCTTATTTTTGGAAAGGACTGTTGAGGCCGAGGTGGAAATGCGACAAGAAGTCGATTTGGATGTGGACCAGTGTTATGATTTTGCGGACAGAATTACCCAGGTGGCTCGACCTTTGCAAGTGGCAAGAGAGAATGAACCGAGCCCGTCCCCGGTCACATCTAAAAGTATGCCCCCTCTCTTTGCTAGATTGGCCCCCTTAGACTTAAGGCGTTTTGCTGGTCGTCTAGAGGACTGGGAGGGCTTTATTAATATTTTTGATAGTCTGGTACATGCCCGGGATGATTTGACCCAGGGCCAGAAGTTAGCTTATTTATTATCCGTGTTGGAAGGGGAGGCCCTTGAATCGGTTCAACATTTGGCCCCCTCGGATGAAAACTACCCTATTGCTAGGGATTTGATTGCCCGTCGGTACCAGAACGTACGACGTCTGGCGGACAACCATGTTGCCGCCATTTTGAATTTACCCCGCGTTGCCAGCGTGATGCACTTGAGAGTGGCTTTGTTAAATCCGCTGTTGGTGGCATACAACGCATTAAAAAACTTAAAACTCCCAGTGGAGCAGTGGTCGTTTTTGTTACTGCACATTGTCCTGGGAAAGTTGCCGGACTCTGTTAAGGTCCGTTTTGAGCAGCAGTATGGTGGGGATAGTGCGACTTATCTGCCACCCTTCTCGGACCTCTTGACGTTCCTGGAAGGAGAAAGTAGACTGGCAGATAATTCCTCTCTGGCCGGTCCTATGGGACCCGAACGACCTGTGCCACAGAGTAGATCCCCCACCGGACCCCCCCGTAGGGGGCGTATGGCCCCTCGCGCGCCCGGCCGCTATGCCGCCGTCCAGGAGACCGCCCGCTGCTTGTACTGTCGGGAACCGGGTCACAGCACGACCCGTTGTGATAAGTTCCTCGACCAGCGCGTCCAAGGCCGTCGAGCGATCGCGCGACAACGGACATGGTGCTACTCGTGCTTGGGCCTGCACATGCAGCGCGAATGTACCCAAGCGCACCCATGCCGCTTTTGTAAGGGCAACCACCATCCCCTCCTCTGCATGAACAGCCCAGAGGGCGGCGGAGCGCCGCAGCGCGTCGCTGCAGGATCACCTCGTATGGGTGGGGGGCTCGGACCCCCCGCGGTGTTTGCATCCCGCAGCAGTTCTAGTGGCCACCAGAGTGGCCCCAGACGCTCTCCGCCACGTTTTGAGCCTCAAACGGGCGGGGGTCCCAGGGACCCCCCAATGGGAAACCGATCCCCAAGGATGGGGATGAGTTATGCGGGCGTTGCCGGAGGTCGTAGAGGCCCCCCGCGACGTTTTGAGCCTCGCACGGGCGGGGGTCCCACGGACCCCCCAATGGGAAATCGGTCCCCAACTAGGGGGTTCGATTTTGCGAGCGTTGCGGGAGGTCGTAGAAGCCCCCCGCAACGTGTTGAGCCTCGCACAGCCGGGGGTCCCCGGGACCCCCCCTCTGAAAATCGGTCACCGTGCCCCCGCGACTATGGGGCGACGTACACGGTGGATGATAGGCACCGATTCTCGCCGCCGCTCGCCGAATACCCGCGTTTGGAGCGGCGCCCGCCCCGTCTTCAAGGGGCCGGGAGATATAACCCGCCTGATACCGGGCGATTTGGACGTAGGCAGTATGTGGGAGATTGGGACCCACTGGATCGCTATGAGCGACCCCCTTACCATGGGGGGACGTCTGGGGACCCCACATACTAGCAATCAACGTGTTTACGGTCGATTGTAGCCACCCCTCCAGAGACCGTTTTGTTGCCCACGGCCTCTGTGCTTGTCAGGGGATTGAATGGCGACCTTGTGGAAGTTCGCGCCTTGTTGGATTCCGGTGCTCAGGGGTGTGTTGTGTCATCTTGGTTAGTTAGGCGGTTGGGCCTCAAGGTGCACCCCCACACGGAAGGCGTGAGAGGTGTTGGCGATGTGAAAGTCCCCGGGTTGTTAGGGCATGTTGACTTCACATTTACATCACGTAATGGGTCCACGCCAGGCATTAAGACCTCGGCGATTGTGTTGGACACAGTTGTTGGCCGTCAACCTTCAGTTGACTTGGGACCGAGTATGTTGTCTTTGGTGTCTGATTCCCCACTCGCCGATCCAAATTTCTTCCGCCCAGGCCCGATTGATGCTCTCCTTGGAGCCGATGTCCTGGGGCGAGTTTTGTTGACGGGGAAGCGAGTTTTGCAGCCAGATGGCTTGGTAGCTCTGCAGACGACACTCGGTACAGTTGTGATGGGCCCTGCTCGCCGCGTTTTGGATTCCCCAGATGAGGATCGCGGTCTTGTTTTTAATGTGTCTCTCTCCGAAGTGGTGCAGAAGTTTTGGGAGGTTGAGGAACCTCCACCAGCCCCGCGGGTAGACCCAGTAGCGGATGAATGCGAGTTGTATTACCAGAATAACACTGGTCGCCTCCGCTCTGGTCGTTTGATCACCCGTCTCCCCTTTCGTGCCGGCCGACCTCCTCTGGGCGAATCCCGACCGCTAGCGGAACGTAGGCTAGTGGCGATGGAGCGTCGCATGAGCAAGGATCCGGTCTTCCGCCAGAAGTATGTTGAATTCATGCGGGAGTATGAGGAGTTAGGGCACATGTCCGTGAGCGATTTGGATTGGCGCTCCGTTGAGCACTTCTTTTTGCCGCACCACGCCGTTTTGAAATCCGGAAAGATTCGGGTGGTCTTTGACGGTTCGGCTCCCACCTCTACTGGAGCGTCCTTGAACCAGTGTCTGCATGTAGGTCCCAAGCTGCACACGGAGATCTCAGACATTTTGACCAACTTCCGGCGGCACCAAATTGTATTTATGACTGACATCCGGATGATGTTCAGACAAACGGTCATCCATCCAGAGGATAGGAGGTACCAATTGATTTTGTGGAGAGAGAGTCCTAGGGACCCCTTGTTGATTTATGAATTGAATACGAATACGTACGGTTTGGCTTCGAGCCCGTTTGTTGCGATTCGTTCTTTGTTGGAGTTGGCCGAGAAGGAGCGCTTGAGATACCCTCGCGCCTCCGCCATTTTGGCCAGTGACGTCTATGTGGATGACATTTGCACGGGCGCCTCATCTGTCTCAGAGGCGATTGTCCTGAGAGACGAACTCACCGCCCTTTTGAAGTCGGGAGGTTACGAGTTGAGGAAATGGATATCCAACTCGCCTGATGTACTGGTAGGTTTGCCCGAAGAGCACCAGCAGGACCCCCACCTATTCGAAAATGTTGATAATCCCCATGTGGTGACCGTCCTTGGCGTACAGTACAAACCGGTCTCTGACACGTTCACTTATTGTGTGGATTTACGACCACCGAAAGTCTGGACCAAGCGTTTAGTATTGTCTACTGTCGCACGTACCTTTGACCCCAATGGGTGGATTTGCCCCGTGCTGTTTATGGCCAAGTGTTTCTTGCAACGGTTATGGGCTTCGGGTGTGTCGTGGGATGAACCCCTCTCAGTTACTCCGAGATTGGTCGAGCTTCGTTTCATCCCTCCCCGAGATTAATGAAGTGCATTTGCCGAGGCTATTCCTCCCTTCTGAAAATTGTAAAGTTACTCTTCACGGCTTTTCCGATGCCTCCGAACGTGGATTTGCTGCGGCCGTGTACCTCCGCACCGTTACTGTTGACGGAGTTGTTGCTGTGCATCTGGTGATAGCGAAAAGCAAAGTCGCTCCCCTTCGGACTCGTCATACGATCCCGAGGTTGGAATTGTGTGGAGCTGCCCTCCTAATGCGTTTGTTGAACCACGTATGGCTCACATTAGGTCGATCTATTGCGATACAAGAGGTTTATGCTTGGACGGACAGTCAGGTCGTCCTTTGTTGGTTGAAGGCTCCGGCGCACACCTTGGACGTGTTTGTGGCCAATCGAGTGTCGCAGATTTGTAATTCCGACATCGAGTTGATTTGGAGACACGTGCCGGGAACCATGAATCCCGCGGATTGTGCGTCTCGGGGTTGTGTAGCCCCAACCCTAATTAACCACCCCCTCTGGTGGGGCCCACAGTGGTTGATGCGGCCTGAGTCGGAGTGGCCGCCCTCTCCAGCGTTGTCGAACGTAGCCGTTCCTGATATGCGGGCATGCGTCCTGGAGACTAACCCCGCCGGGGAAAAGGATTTGTTGTTGGATCGGTACAGCTCCTTACAGAAGCTGCTTGGTGTTACCGCTTGGATCAGACGTTTTGCGTACAATTGCAGGAACCCACGCGCGAGGCGTGATTCGTCGGTTCTCACTCCGGACGAGCGTAGGGACGCGCTCTTGTTTTGGGTCCGGAGAGTACAAGCTGATAGTTTTGAGTCCGAGATTGAAATTTTGCGTTTAGGCCGTCGCAAGTTGAAGGGCGCGGTATCGCGATTAAATCCCTTCCTGGACGAGAGTGGGCTTTTGCGAGTCGGCGGAAGACTTCGAAATGCGAACCTGCCGTATGGAGCTCGTCACCCCCTTTTGTTACCTAAAGCCGGACATTTGACTCAACTGATAATAACAGATCGCCATGTGAATGCACAACATGCTGGCTGTAATGCTTTGTTGGCCATTTTGCAGCGTGAATTTTGGATTTTGTCTGCTCGTCGAGCCATTCGCACTGTGGTTTTCCGTTGCCTGCCTTGTTATAGATTGAAGGCCGCGACCATGCAGCCCCAGATGGGTGATTTGCCTGCTGATCGCGTCACGGAATGTAGAGCTTTTGCCGGAGTCGCCACCGACTTCGCCGGTCCCTTTACTGTAAAGGCTTCGAGACTGCGTAATGCTAAAACCTATAAGGCGTACTTGTGCGTGTTTGTGTGTTTGTCCACCAAGGCTGTCCATTTGGAAATTGTCTCGGAATTGTCTACCGAAGCCTTTGTCGCCGCCTTGAGCAGATTTGTTTCCCGTAGAGGACTGCCGTCATTGATACGTTCCGATTGTGGTACTAATTATAAGGGAACGTGTAATTATCTTCAGGAAGTAGTTAAGTTTTTTGTTGATAATAAAATAGACATTGGAACCACCCTCTCCCGGCGTGGGATAATCTGGAAGTTTAGCCCACCAGCTTGTCCGACCTGGGGAGGAATTTTTGAGGCTTGTGTAAAGGCTGCCAAGACACACTTGCGTCGCGTGATTGGAGAAACTATTCTCACGTTTGAGGAACTTGATACGGTATTTTGTAAAATTGAGGCCGTCCTCAACTCGCGACCCTTGTGCCCGTTGTCTTCGGACCCGAATGACCTGGAAGCGTTGACGCCAGGTCATTTCTTGATCGGACAGCCCCTTTTGGCGTTGCCTGAATATCCGATTCAGGATGTAGGATCCCATCGTTTGTCGCGATACCAACTTTTGAAACAGATGTCCCAAAACTTCTGGGCACGTTGGTCGATGGAGTATTTGCATATCCTACAACAGCGCGTGAAGTGGACAGATAAAACCACCCCACCCCAGACTGGCGACCTCGTGTTGATTAAGGATGCTAACCTGCCGCCCCTATGTTGGCGAAGGGGGCGCATTGTTAAACTCTACCCCGGAACTGACGGAGTTCCTCGTTTTGCTGAGGTTTTGGTTCGAGATTCGGTTTTGAAGAGAGCAGTTAGTGGGCTCTCCCGATTACCCGTAGATTGACGTACCGTTCTTAACGGTCCGGGGCGGGGGGATGTTCGGAAAAGATCGACGTTTCTGAACGCAACTCTAATGTCACGTAAAATTGACATTAGCTGTCACTTGAAGTTGACAGGGACACTTGATTGAAATTCTTCTTGGAAAAATGTCGGAATAATTTTGCTGAATTTGTTAAAAATCGCTCGCGTTGAATGTGCCTGGCATATCGAGTTTGAATACATCTTAAATTATCTATGTGATCCCGTTTTGTACGACCAAGGTTTTGATGCCATCTCTGGAGTGGCCGGTCGCGGATGCTTTGAAAGATAACCTTTTCTACCACACGCGCTTGTTGTCGAGACACTATATCGTAATAAAAAAAGCTCCCACGTGTGTGTCTTTGTGTATCTATTGTTGAAACGCCCGGTGTCTTGTGAACGCTGTTATTTGTGTTATGAGTGAGGTGACTAATTGGTAAGGTCTGCAGAAGAAGACGGAGCCACAGGGGGGGCCCCCCTTACACCACTTCTGTCTTGGAGACGGTCGACCCACAGACCCGTATGTAACCTTACCTTACTTAAAAGTCTCTCCGCTGTGTATCGCAGTCCTATTGTTCAGTTACCTCCCGGCTGAAACCAAGATTTGTCCGGAGTCTATACTCATGATAGCCTTCCACTGCGCCAATGTTGACTCCGCGGTCTAGGCAGGGGTGTACTGAACATACATGTTCTATAGTACAAAACAAGGTAAAATATTCTTATTTTATCCAATGTCGTCATGTTTCATAGAACAAATGGGAACAACCGGGGACCTCCAGGTGATAGCGGCACCTTAAAACTGGTGCGTAAGTACAACTCGTACACTCGTACACTGAATGGGAAACGAACCCAATACCCTTACTCACTAGGCATGATTATCACCACTGCTCCATTGGGCCCGTCATAACAATCTGAGACCAAAATGCTATCGACTGATAGTGTTCTTATGTCTAGGCATAATAAATTCTGCGTAGTCGATACGGCGATACCGTGTCGATAAAACGATCTCATTTAGGTATATTATAATGTGTTGATAATTAAATAAAAAAATATTTAGTGGGTTATTTAATTTTATTATGAAGTATCGAGATGGGACGGCAATGGATAACACCGATTATGAGACAGGTAAGTAAAAACTTATTTTCTTTTCTAAACAAATGAACGAGTGGAATTGAATCAAAGAAGAGAAGAATAGTTAGTTATATTTAATTTCCTTAAAAGCTGGTTAAAAAGTATTAAAAATTACTTTTATAAAAAAATAAAACCGCCTTCTAAAAAACCACATCAAAAAAGTAAGAAATAATTCCTCACCAAATAAATAACGTAAGTACTTTGAAGTCGGGCGTGAAACATGTACAATGTTTTGTTGTTTTTGTTAAAACCTGCCCGACTTCAAAGTACTTACGTTATTTAATTGGTGAGGAATTATTTCTTACTTTTTTGATGTGGTTTTTTAGAAGGCGGTTTTATTTTTTTATAAAAGTAATTTTTATAATCACTCTTTTTAGTGCATCGTGCAGGCAATTTACGTGTTTTCTGGTAAATAGGTAATCAACCTCCTTTTTCGAAGTCGGTTAAAATACCTTGAGGTATCCCCTTTCCAACTAAACAAGAATCATCTAAATCGGTTTATAAACAAAGGAGTTATGCCTAAAGATACGTATTAAATTCACATAAAGTGGTAACGAAAACAACAGTATTTTCAAGATTTCCTGAAAACTACTGAACCGATTTCAAAATTTCAAAAAATGGGACCAACTTGGAAACCAACCTGATGTAATAACGTTTGAACCATTTCAATCGGTTCAGCCGTCTTCGAGTAATCGGTGGACATACAAAAAAAAAAAAAAAAATACATACAGACGAATAGAGAACCTCCTCCTTTTTGATTTAGAAGTCGGTTAAAAATGATCCATCTCACAATTAGCTCCGATGGGACTCGAACACACGCACGACCTTTCACTGTCCGTTCGAATGCTACGGAGTCGGAATTGATTTTTTCTAATACTTCATGTTCAATATTTTTGATAGTTAAAATTGCATTGTGAATTCAAAAAAGTAAAAATATTTCGATAAATAAATTTAATTTAATATTTGAACAACCGCAAAAAATAAACCCTAAGATAACTCTTCGAAACATTATTACCTACTTACAATTCGCGTTTTAATTTTAATTTCAATACCTTTTTCACCACGAGACATTTATCCCTACTCGCTTAATGACCATAAATTCATTTGCAAGTTGATTTCCTCACATCTTTTTTTTTGTTGCTGGAGCTTCTTTTCTTCGTCTCCCTAGCCTTTTTCGACCGTCACGATGTAGGCCTCCCTTAAAAATCTCCCCTTATATCTGTTTTGCGCCAATTGCATCCAGTTACTTCCTTCTACTCTCTTATGTCGTCATTCCATAACCATAACCCCAAGGCCGCCATTCCAATACTGCCTTGGACCATGAGCCTTGCTTCCGTGCAACATTTATATTTATATTTATATTTATATTTATTTATATGACACACCAACAGCATACACATTAAATTAACAATAAAAACATCATACGTCAATAACACAAATCTGATGTGTACACCAATGACAGGCGTGTTCAGCATTCATAAAAACCTTGTCGGTCAAAAACAATTATAAATTACATATAAAAATCGATACCTAATAAAAAATCTGCATAATAATTACAAAAAATACATTAATTTAATAAATTGTGTACACTTAATTAATAACATTTCATTACAATAAATTAAAATAATCACATCAACATGGCCAGCCCACTGCCATTTCAGACTTGCCTTGGATTTGACGACATCTGTGACTTTGCTTTTTTCTCTAAGCCATCTCACCTAAACAATCTAACGTCAAATTACTTGACGGACAGCATATTAACCCTAGATTACTACTCTACGTCGCAGAGGCGCCCACGTTTTTTATATATTGCTCTCTCGTTTTATCCTTCGCACGTATCGCATTGACATTCAAGGACATCTCAGTCATCGGCAGCACGTGTCGCATCACGGTGGTTGCGTTACGGTAAGTTTGCTAGATTTTTTGATATTACTACCCTTGGCGCTCCAAAGACGTATGAGTAGCTTGTATGTAAGTTTTGCGCTATTAATAAAATTGTATACCGAATGCTTCTAAAATATTTTTTTGTTAATTTGTTACTTTTTTTTAGTTAATTTACTTCATAATTGACTCATTTTTTGTAGGGCAGTAGTAGTAGTATTTTTTTTAAGTGTATACTGTAAGTGGTATTTTTTTTATGAGAAGACTGTTTAATTGCCTTACGTTTCATATGAGATTAAAGATTTTATAAAAAAAATATATTAATATAATATAAAATTGTGTTCTTTTTTTTAAAGTAATATACAAAATTATAGAAACAGACAAAACATATCAATCATACTTATAGTTTTTGTATAAAATCATTAGTAAGTATGATGCACCTCGCGGGCGTATGAGTAGTTTCTTTGTACGTTGCAACATGAGTAGTAGTGTAGGGTTAAAAAAAATACCGGTCAAGAGCGAGTCGGACTCGCGCAGGGTACCGTACCATCATAAATTTAAATAAATATACTAAACGTGAAAATGTTTTCATCGCCGAGGCTAGACTAGATTCGTCAAGAGTAGGTCTATATTGCAGTTTTAGGTCAACGCCAGCTCTTGACCGGTAGTGGAACTAATAATATAGTTTTTGTTGATGAAAAAAAAAATTAAAATGTGCAAGCAGTGCTCTGTCATATGATACCCCATATACCCTAATAGTAGCCCCACTTCGAATTTTTAAGACCCCTTTCAGTCCCTGTTGCAAGAAAAATATAAATATTTTTATTTCTCTCTTATTTGCAAAGTAGTTGGGCAAACGTTATCTTAAACTATTCCAAATTTCAAGTTGATAGGATTAGTAGTTCTGAGATATCCAGCTGTGACAAATAGACAGACAGACTTAGTGACACCATAAGGGTTCCTTTTTACCATTTTGGTTCGGAACCCTAAAAAGAGCTTCTTTATCTATAAAGGAATTCTATAAAAGTAAATCTGAAAACAAATTTGAGTATTACATCACGTGTTATTCAATATCTTATCTTTCTTTTCCTTTTGTAATCTTTACCGTTTTGAAGATCATTGTCATTCATTGATTTACATAGGTACGTAAGATAAGTTATCTGCGTTTGCAAGGATTGGAATAACGATAGAAATATAGATCATATCAAATTAAAATAATGTTAACCAAACAAATGCCGAAACTATGGAGATGTGCCTGTACTGCCTGTGTGCAGTAGCAAAAAGGTCTAGGCTTAGCAAAATATACCACAAGGTTTCATTACTGAAACAAAGAAATTTTGGAGTACCTTAATGCCGGCCATACACCATCCTTCCCATTAGTCCAATCGGCATGACGCCGCCGATTGGATCAAGCAGAACTGACCGTGGGTGGGCGTGGATTGGCATGACAGTTATCAAATTATGGTGTAATATGGACGAACTGCAGATTGGATCAAAGGGGGCGATTCTCAAATGTATTGATATATATCTAACTCGACATAGGTCAAATTCGAATACTAATCTTGCCATAAGTTTTTGAATAAAAAAATGTACTGTAACTAGCACTAAAAACATCCCAGTCAAGCGCAGTACTGAAAATGTCACAGAAATGTCTAAAAATACAATTTTACGCGCGATAATGTAACGGATGACAAGTACCACTCGATGCAAGCCGAGCGCTGGGCATAGACATTTCTATAATGTGTCTACGAAAATTCAGTTTCAACTGACATTCGCCATTTTATTTCGACAGTACCCGCCATATAACTTGGCGTGTGTCAGTATCTGGAACTATGATTATATCATGGGAGTAAGGCTTATTTTTCCGACAAACTACGACGATCAGCGCTCTCTGACAGATGCCAAGTTATGAGGCGCGGACTATATCTAATTCGATATCATATCAAAGGCGCGAGAATCGGCCCCCCGTCATACCGATTGGACGATACGCAGGATGATGTATGGCCACCATTACACAAACTACAAGTTGTATCGGTAATAGGTCATGGATATAATGTAAAGGATGATGGGCCCTTTTATATGGCGACTGTACACAGAACCCATTGAGTTATAATGTACTAACGTACTAGAGAAGCTATCCCAAACAAAAATCTTGTAGTATTTTTGCTAAGCTAAGAGTTAGCCTCGCGACCAATCGAAAGCGCCCATGCAGAAAGCGGCAACCAATAGTAGTGCAACAGACATAGATCAAACATTGCAAAACAGACATAGCTTTTGTGCGTATTTTCTGCCTACAAAATTTTATGAGAATTCATATTTTATTTAATTAATTATTTTTTTAAGATTAAACATTGACATCGTGAGAGAAATACTTACTAATCGAGTTTATTTTTGGTACTTATATACGTTTAAATACATGAATACTATTAATTATTTTACATGCGTTTATTTAACTTGCAGTATAAATGTAAGTTCAATGTTCAAATGTTCAATAACAAAAAAACATCAAACTTCCATCAAAACCTGAACCCAAGTAATCACCTAAAACCTAGTACCTAAAACGTTTAAACTGTCACTTCTGCACCACAAAATAACCATACTTGTTAATCTATGACTCTATCGAAATATGGCCGTCGCTTAATTTTTCGGCGACCTAATGAAATAATTACTCAGTAGCATGTTATTAGATACTTTAGTGAGTACTTACCAGTGAAAAGTAATTCCTTAGGCTTTATTAGTATTTTTTGAGTTATTTAAACAGTACCTCAACCCACATATCGGCATTTTTAAATAAAATTGAACAGAGTACACACACGTGTTGTTGCGTCTATCGCTTGCCTTGCCACAGACTAAACGAGTTGAGTCCACGTGGACTCAACTCGTGTTGCAAAGATTCTAGTTGAGATGTCTCCTCTATTCTTTTATCTCAATGACAGAACCAACAGAAATTAAATCTATTTTAGTTTCGATGTTTGTTACTCAATCACGCCAAAACGGCTAAACTGATTTGGCTGAAATTTGGAACACAGATACTTTGTAGCCTGGAGAGGAACATACGTTTTTACTTTTTATCCTGGAAAAATATCACATTCCCACGGGGTAACGCGGGCGAAGCCGCGGGCGGAAAGCTAGTTAGAAATAATTTCTTTGTTTGCAATTTCATCATGATCCCATTTTGAAGAAGTGAGACGTGACACAATCCCAGCGCCAGCAAAGCACGCGTTCTTCTTCACTTTAATAAAGTTTGTAAAGTCACCACACCGGCCTCATGATATACAAACAAACCAACGGAAACGGAATCGGATTCGAATTCGGTGCTTTGCCTTTGTCTATTCTATACCTAGTGAGTGACAGAGACAGTGCATACATTCCGCTGTTGGGAGCGTTTCTGTCGGTTTGTGAAGAAATCGACAACTGCCTGTCTTTAAACTGACACCATAACCAATTTCTCTGAAGAAGTTTCTAAACACAGAACACGGAAAGATTTTTTTCTCTTGTAGATCCATGTTCTGTGTTTCTAAAGGACTCTCTATTCTCAACATATAAAGCTCCTACTCCATCCAGGGCTTCGTGGTGCTGGGAGTGTCCCTGAACATGAGCAGCCTCGGCAGCGTGATGGGGTTCGCAGCCATCCTGCTGCCACAGCTGCGTGCCCCGGACTCGGAGATCAAGATAGATAACTCTTCTGCCTCCTGGATTGGTAAATAGAAATTCATCATAATCAGCCATTTAGTATCCCCACTGCTGGGGTAAAGGCCTTCCTTATCCACGCTCCACACTTTATTATAATTACTAGCGGCCGCCCGCGGTTTCACCCGCGTGGTTCCCGTTCCCGTGGGAATATCGGGATAAAAAGTACATATAAACCTTCCTCTTGAATCACTCTATCTATTAAAAAAAAACGCATCAAAATCCGTTGCGTAGTTTCAAAGATTTAAGCATACAAAGGGACATAGGGAAAGAGAAAGCGACTTTGTTTTATACTATGTAGTGAAGAGAACAAATTAGATTTTTTGTTTGTTTGTAACAGATTTAGCTCTGAAAATATTAGACCGATTTTTACAATTCTTAAAACAAGAAAGTGATATATGCTAAGTTTTAACCCCGAATTCCCACGGGAATTGGTATCGCATGGGTATAGCAGCTAATGGATGGATAAGGAGAATAGTTCATGACCCAATACGCGGGCTCAAGGCGGATTGTTGAGTATTAATAACTGCAACCCAAGGCTTAATGTGCCTTCAAATCACGAAGTAACTAGCTCGATGTGATCAAATGGTTAGTCACCCAGACCGATCGGCCTGCGATTGGTCTAGTTTTGTCTGGAAGTTTGCCTGAGAACAAGAACTTTCGCAAAGGTTGATCAGTTGCTAACCAACGATCGCAGTTCGAGCGCTCACCACTGCGCTAAGGGACAGCCCTTGGCGCAGTGGCGGGCCAAGGGCTCCTCATTATCGGTATTTGGGCTGGCATGAGTCAACTAGCGATCAACGATTTTATTTTATTTCTTTTAAATAAGCCCAATTTCGAAATAGAGGAATTAGTCAAGGTCTTGTGAATATTCTATCCATAAATTTTTAGTAAATTGTACTTTGGTTTGGTTTTTGGTTTTAAAGCCCTTTAACAATATAACTTCATCCTAATTGAGGATAAAGTTATTGTTAGACAGTTCGAGTTTTAAAAAGATCAACCGTTATGTTTCAGCGTCGATCGTGGGCATCTCCTTGGTACTCGGAAACTTTCTGGTGCCAACCATCATGGGGAAGTTCGGAAGGAGGTTCGCAAGCCTCCTTAGCGGGTTCATCATCCTCTCCTCTTGGCTGTGGATCTCCACCGCCGGTGACGTCACCACCATACTCATCGCGAGATTCTTCCAAGGCTTTTCCTTAGGACTCAACCTTTCTCTCTCCCCCATTATGGTAGGAGAATATACGAGTCCAAGAAACCGCGGAATTTTCTCCTCACTCCTGGCTACTTCTATAACTGTCGGCACTCTCTGTGTCCACGTTATGGGCTCCTACCTCACCTGGCAAACGACAGCTTTCGTTTGCGCGTTCGTAAATTTTACAAGTTTTGTCATATTGCTGTTATCTCCGGAATCACCCAGTTGGTTAGCTGATAAGGGTAGATTTGAAGATAGTAAAAAAGCGTATCATTGGCTAAGAGGCTACACAGATAATAATAATAATAAATAATAAATAATAATTTATTGATAACCAAGGAAAAATACATGTTTTGATAACTACATAAGTTATTACTATAACCATAAACATAACTTAGAGCTTATTGTATTAAACCTTAATAAAAACAAGACAATTGTAAACATCTGCACCCGAACTAGAAAACCTGTATCTCAGGTGCAGTGCTCTTTCTCTCACTATAATCAAAAGAAGGTTTAACTAGAAAGTTAAAAATATAAGTAAACTAAACTAACAAAAATATGCCAGAATCATTTTAGTGCCTTAAAATTAAAATTAATTTTATTTAGTGAACCTCTCACGGTGAGTAAAATGAATGTGAGTGAGTGTGTGTAGAGAGGGTGAGTATATTGTTGAGTCATAAATTAAATAAATGGAATTTATCAATAGAATTATATATAAGTTAAAAAGGTACCAGCGCATAACAATTGTTTTTCCATTATTTATGTACTTATTTTCAAAATTAATTCAGTTTCGTCATAACTAAACGATTCCAACCAGTCACAAACACAATGTTTGAGCTGATAAAAGTTTAAATTGTATATATTGTTAATTTTGTTGATTTTATTATATATAAAAGGACCAAGAAAGTTGAAGAAATTTTGAGCAAAGGAATGTTTAGCGAAAAATGTTGGGCACACATTATAATTTCTACGTTTGGAGGTTACTAAATTTTTGTCATATTTTAGACGGGAGTGTTGCTTGAGAGTTAGCTGAAGTATAAAAATTTGTCTGACTGTTAGGACTTTGCAATCCCTGTATAGAAGTGCAGTAGGGTAAAGAATTGGACGAAACATACAAATCTTCAAAACATACCGTTGCGCTATTTCCAGGGTTAAAATCGTCGACTTAGCAACACCACCCCAGACAATTATAGCATAGCTTATAATAGATTGGCAAAGTGAGAGATACACTTGTTTAAGAAGAGTAGTATCAGCAACGAATCTGAGGTTCTTAAAGACATATACAAGTTTACGTACTCTCTTTGCTAAGGCTGCTATATGTTCCCTGAAGGACAGTGAAAAATCGAGCAGAAGTCCAAGGTACTTAACGCTACTGGAACTCTGAAGAGTTGGACATGCACATGATTGAGAACCGTAGTTATCACAGCAATGCGCCTTTATGTAATATCCTGGGGAAGGTAGACTTGTACTTCTCATAGCAAAGGTGATGTATGTAGTTTTTTCGGCGTTCAAAGTCAATACATTACGCCTGAGCCATTTAGAAACTTCATTAAAACCACTCTGAGCCAATTGGAAAGTATTATCCCAAGTATTGCTAGAAAAGAGAAGTACCGTATCATCGGCATAACATATTAACTTGCCCTTGGTAAGATGAAGATCTAGAAGGTCGTTTATGTACACTAAGAACAAAACTGGCCCCAAAATGCTGCCTTGTGGTACGCCGTACTGTATACTTAGGTAATCACTGACATTATCCCCAATGGAGACACATTGAGTACGATTCGACAAATAGTCACGGAAAAGCTGCAGCTCCAAACCTCTAATGCCCAATCGTTCAAGCTTAGACAAAAGTAAAGGGATGGACACCGTGTCAAAAGCTTTGGCTAAATCTAGAAATATGCCCAGTACTTTATTGCCCTTGTCTAAGTTAGTAACAACAAATTCGGAAACTTCAAGAATCGCGTCACTAGTGGACTTGCCAGATCTGAAGCCATACTGGGATTTAGAAATTACATTGTATTTATCCAGAAAGTTAACCAAACGATTATAAATAAGACGCTCGAGAATTTTTGAGATAGCTGGAAGAATCGATATTGGTCTGTAATTATTGATGAGGTGTCCATCCCCAGACTTATAAACTGGATGCACACGGGATCTCTTCAAGGCAACTGGGAACTCTCCCTTTTCAAAGCAGCAATTAAAAATATGTACCAAAAATGGGGTCAAAACAGATAAACAGACTTTAATAACCTCATTCGAAATTCCATCCCAACCAACAGCACAAGTATTTCTCAGATTTCTAATTATGTTGCTGACTTCAAGTTCATCACAAGGTAGCAAAACAAAAGAGTTTGGATGAAGTGAGGGAACTGAGTCGTGAAGTCGAACAGATGAATTAGAGTCATTATAAGAACTGTCCATTACATTGGTCGCTAGATTCTTACCTACATTAACAAAATATTCATTAAAATTATTTAGAGCAGAAGCTATGTTATCGCTAGAACCAGTTAAGAGATCACAAGAGGATGATTTATTATTACCTGTGTTTGTGATAGTTTTAATTACTTGCCATAATTTTTTATTGTTTTTATTGGCTTTTAGTAGTTCATTACGTTCATATTGTCTCTTAAGGTTTTTCAAAAGGTTATTACAAAAATTCCTATACCTCAAGTAGGAAACTTTAGTAACAACGTCATTTGGCGCGTTACGATATTTTTTATGAAGTCGATCTCTATTTCGGATACATCGAACAATTCCTGGTGTAATCCAAGGCTTCAAAGGTTTCTTTCTCCTAGGCAAATGCACAACTTTCGAATTACATTGAATAGAGTGTTGAATAATGTTAATTAAATATTCAGTCAAAAAGTTTACATCAAAATTGTTAAAGATAATCTCGGGGTCAATTTTGAGTTCAAGATCTTTTCTTATCTCATCATAATTTAAAATGGTACGACAAATCTCAACTCTTGGTCTTTTAATATTACTGCTCACACAAGTGAGAACGGCTGAGTGATCGGTTATGGAAGTGTTACAAATGAATGTTGTTACCAAACTTTTTGACTTTATTAGAACATGGTCAAGACAACCGCCCCTCCAATGAGTTGAATTATGATGGGCGGGGATCATGCCATGACTAGCACATATATTCAAATACTCACGACTTCCAGAGTCTAAGTATTCTTCACGAATATCGATATTAATATCCCCTATCAATAGGACATTTCTGAAACCTGACAGCCGTGAGAGCTCCAAATTTATAAAAGAATTAAAACTTTCCAAAGTCCTATATGATGGAGATCTGTAAATACAGATGAGAGCAGTATGTGTACCAATTTTCAGAATCAGGCAGTTGCAACCCTGAATCAAAGGCTCTTCAACTTTAATATTTAAATTCGAGTGAGCATATATGACTACGCCATCGTTTTGAATAGGATTATGTTTAGTAGCATGACAGACATACCCGGTGAGGTGCGGTAAAATAGATAATTCTGATAGCCAGCACTCTGTTAGAATAATAATTTCGCAGTCTATACTTATTCTCTGTAATAGCACCTCAAGTCCTTTAAAGTTACAATTAATGCTACGAATATTTTGAGTTAAATAACAAAGTTTATTCGGCATCTTAGAGACATATCTAATACAATCTTCCGGATCACAACAGACAACATCAGAGCCAATTAGTTCATCTAATTCATTGCTTACAGTATCATCCATTAATTAATTTAAAATAAATCAAATTGTGCAATTTATGTAAATTAATAAAATCCTGCAAATCCCAAAAATAAAATAACAAAACTACAAAATCAAAAACGATAAGAATAATTCCATTTATAATTGTCATTTGAGTAACAAAGTGTGCAGAGATTGTGTAATTATAATATGATTTAAAAATATTGTCTAAAGTGCGTAATTTAATGAAAATAAACATGCAAATCAAATTCATCAAAAGAAGCAGAGTTGTAAAACATATTAAAACATTTTTTTCTTTGAAACAAGTTGAAACTAGTCACAAAAGTTTGTTTTTAATATTAGCAAGATCAGCTTCGCAGTCAATCCTGTAACGAGGGGAACCTTCCTTCTGTCTTATATATATTCTGCCATACGAGGACCAGCAATAGGCAAGGTTATTAGACGTGATAAAGTCTTTGGCCAAATATAACAGTCTTTTACCTTTTGCTGTTAAGCACTCAGAAATAAAAATTGGCATGGCCGGTCCACTCAGGTTTAAATGTTCCGTATTTAATTTGTTTGTTTTATTAGAGGCATTAAACTTCTTGACCGATCTCAAAAAGTTCTCCTTTGTAATAACAGAGGTTAATTCCAATATAATAGGTTTCACAGTAGCCCTAGAGTAACCACGATGAATGTCTTTGATGTCCGACTGTTGTAAGCTCATATTTAACGCATTTCCAATAGTGGTCACCATATGAGCCAATTCTTCTTTCGATTCATTTGGTAATTTGGGAATATTTCTAATTTCCACCTTCGCCGAGCAACTACTTCTCTCCAAAGACTCAATTTTTGTTTCCAAAATATTTATATAATTGAGATGTTCTTGTCTTTCCTTTTTCATTTCTTGAAGCTGCAACTGCATTTCATCATATTTATTTGATAACATATCTACAGAATTGGATATTGTTTCATTTTGTGATTTTATATCATTCAGAGCAGAGTGCAGAGAAGAGAATTTAGTGTCTTGAATTGATACAAAATTATCGAACAGAGAGCGCATCTCAAAGATAATTCCCTGCATGTCATCAGGACGTTTTCTTTTCAAGCGGTTAACATTAATGTTATCAGAATCCATTTTATTAACATGTTCAGAAGAGGAAGTCTCACTTAAATTTGAGTCAGATAAGGCCTTTTTGGGAGGAGAGTGTACTAACGCCATTTTTTAATAACACGCGCCAAAATTGTAAGTAAATAAACAAAGCGGATTCAATTTGTTTTGTTTACGCACAGAAACGACTTACTGCCTTTAAAACTCGAATGCGGGGCCGCAGTTCTTCACTAAGAAGCGCGTAGATTCAAGTCAGTTGTGGAGGACGGCAGGGGCAGGGGGTCTTTGTCTTCGTGTTTCTCGTAGCGCGCGGTCGTAGCGTACGCGGTGGTGTGGGGGGTCTCACGTAGAAGCGCCGTAGAAACGTCGTAGCGGCAGGTCCGTATCACGATTTTCGCCCGTGTGAACTAGTGCAGCGGTAACCGAACGATTGCAAGTTCGGCGTCGCACCTTGACGATCGAGGTTCGATCCGCACACCAATAGTCGCACAGAAATCCAATATATTTTAGGAAGTTAGTAATCACTTATAACTATCTCACTCGCGACACGCCCAGTAGGAGGAGCAATGTAATTTAAGGCCCGCAAGAGGAAGCAGGAATTGAAATATAGGAAATTGACCAATAGCAATTTTTGTATTTAGATTTAACTGTAACCGAGTGACACACGTCTGCTTGCAACAACAATCCGAGAGCGAGAGATGACGATGAACTAGAAAGCATGCTAGAAGCACGTAAAGCAAGAGACAATTTAATGATCGAAAATGGAAATACCAGCAACAACAAAATCGGATATTTCATCAGTATTTTCAAAAGAAAAGAATTTTACAAACCTGTTATTATAATGGTTCATTTGTACACTATACATTTGTGGACTGGCCTGTGCTTTTTAATCGTGTACACTGTAGATATTATAAAAATATTGGTTGGAAATGACGTAGATGTAGCGATGCACTTGACTATTCTCGACGTTCAAAGAACATTTGTAACGTTTTGTGCGATTTTTGTGGTAAAAACTGTTAAAAGGAGAAAGATTTTATTCACAACTGTAGGTGCTAATTTTGTTGTTTTAGTTGTTACGGCTTTATATACTTTAGCTAAAGCTAATGGGGCACTTCCCTTCGACCACCGTGCAATAGGTCTTGTATTGTTACATCTCCACATGGTTACTCTTACAACGGGTGCTTTACCCCTTCCTGTGATGATATCAGGAGAGCTATTTCCCTTAGAATTCAGAAGTTTAGCTGGTGGGATCAGTTCTCTATCGTTCTCTGTGAATTACTTTGTGACAAGTAAGACTGCTATGTATTTGTTGACTGCAATAGGTGTTCATGGGACTTACTTGTTGTATGCATCTGTGACGTTTTACTGCTTGGTGGTGGTGTGGATGCTTCTTCCAGAGACAAAGGATAGGACTTTACAAGATATTGAAGAAGAGTTTAGCGGTAAATTGAAACGTAATAATCTGGATTATGAAGATAGTGTAAAAGAGCCGTTAAAAGCGTGAAAAGTTGTTATGTATTTGGTTTTCTTTAACTAATCTTTTATTTAAAGCTATGAGTTAAGTTTTAGCGTTAAGTATTTATGCATATATAGCTCGGTAATTTAAGTGTATCTTTTAAGTCTAATTATTGTAGGAAGTAGCTGTACGTCTGTGATTTATGTGATATTATAGAATACTCTATTGAAATAAGTAAATGTTAATATCAAGTGTTTTTTTTATTTAAACCTTTATTTTTAGCTGCAGTTATTAAATAGAGGGACTGGATAGGTATACCTAGGTTAATAAATAAATCTTGTTTTGGAATAAACTACTTATCCTTCAGAGTTTTATATCCAAGGGTCTTCGGCTGATGATCTAAGTATCTATACATATAATAAAACAGAAACGGACAAAAAGTCTGTACATGAAATATAAAAAAAAAAAAATACTGCTATGTGATGTGTACAGAATTATAGACCCCAAAACGATAGATATTAAAATTTTTGTCTGTTTGTCTGTTTGTCTGTTTGTATGTTCGCTTTTCACGCAAAAACTACTGGACGGATTTTTACCAAATTTTGTGTAGTAATAGCTTATAACCCGGGTCAACATATAGGGTACTTTTTATTGCGGGAAATTTAATTATTCCTACGGGAAAATACAAAAACTGATTCTTACTAAAATAGATGGCGCCACATGATTATGAAAATACGTTATATTTAATCGCTGTCTCAATTAATAATGAATCAAGTTATTTTTTTTTACCTGCTTCAAAACATAATATAAATTAAATCCCATCCAGGCTCATATAATATCATAAAAATAATTTCATGTTATTTACGTCATTATATCTACTAAGCAATAGATGGCGCAGGAAGTCAGTAAGATTACGATATACCTCTCACAAAAGAACATTCGAATGATTATCTATATTAAGTAGGGTGAAAGCCCCCTCTGTTGCCACTTTAAGATGTTTTTCACTTCTTTTGCATCATAACTACTAAGCAATAGATGGCGCGGGAAGTCAGTAAGATTACGATATACCTTTCACAAAAGTACATCCGAATGATTATCTATATTAAGTAGGGTGAAAGCCCCCGCTGTTGCCACTTAATTTTTTTTCACTTCTTTCGCCTATGGTCTTAAGTAGGTATCTAAAATTGTCAAGAATGTATCTTATACTTTTCTTTAAATTTTTAAATTTACAATACAAAAAAACTACAAACAAAATTTAACCGACTCCAACGAGTATTTGTCAACTGAAAAGGAAAAATATAATTTATATTATAATTAAGGTACCTTTTTGAGGTCGGTGCCAGTCAGTTTATTTTTTTAAATTACTATTTATTTCCTAAGTTTTAGTATACATTGTACAATAACATACCCACGAAAACTACTAAACCGATTTTGATGAATCTTAGACTGTTCCCAAAGTTAGAATACACCTAATTTAAATCAAATAGAATCATCTCGATATGCCTTTAGATTTCGAGAAATTCGTGGACATACATAGTAAAAACATATAACTAAGTATTCATATACTTACGAAATTTAGTTTTATTTTAGTCAATTAAAAACCTATTTTTTAAACTTAAAATGTGCGAAGGGTGCCGATTGATGTGTTTTTTGTCAATCAAATTTTAAAAGATACATCGAGAAATCAATACTTAACTAACTTAGATAAAATAAAAGAAACATCTAATTCGATGTAAACTGAAAAGCGTTTATTGAATAATATTCCTATGTCATAAAGAATTATTGCTATTGTTATTATGACTTAAAAGTCATAGATAAAAAATATATTATCAAGCAAAAGTTATTAACGAAATGTTTTAAGCTAAGTAAGCACTCGGGGCAGTGGCCAAAACTAAAGTTCTTACCCTATTGATTTAAAATTTACATTTCGCATTTCCACTCGACGCTAGATGTCGCTACAGTAAGTATAGTGCCACAAATATATCTGAACCGGTGATAGTGGTCCTGGAGGAGCCACTAGCAATACAAAATTAACTGTCAAAATGGACTGCCGGCAGTCAACAGTATATTTAGTACCAAAAAATAACCACTGTGTGAAATAAGTTTGTCGCAATGTAGACAAAATGTCACCAATGTAGTTTTGAAAAATTTGCTCAAACGCTAAGTGGCCTAGTCAGTACGTAGTCACCTACACCTACAGTGCCACAAGCTTTTCTGTTCCGGTGACAGTCGTGACAGAGGAGCCACTTGCAATACGAAATTAGCTGTCAAAATGGACTGTCGTATGAAAACTGTTTTAGTTCCTAAGATAATCACCGGAACAGAAAAGATTGGCGCACTATACCTACCATTTTATATGTCATTTAACCGGCTCTAGCTACTTAGGCCTTCAGCCGTAGGTACCATCCAATAAAATAAAGGAATATTAAAAATAGCTTTCTATCTAAGTTATTTATTCATTTATTTACTAGGAAAGCTTACATAAGTGATGATTGATTAAAATTAAATAATTAAATGGTATATCATTACATTTTATACCTGTTACTTAAAGAAGAAATGTCTCCATATCAAAATACTAGCCTTCCGCCCGCGACTTCGCCCGCTCGGACTAAACGACGAAGTTATCCCACGGGAATGTGATATTTTTCAGGGATAAAAAGTAGCCAAAGGCAGCCATTACATCCAGATCGCGATCACTGATCGTGATCTTGATCGCGATCGAGATTTACTTTGTAGATATTTTGCGATCAAGATCGCGAGCCGTCAATCACCTTTGTACACAGTCAATCTGCATCGCGATCATTGATCATTGATCCAGATTGACTGTCTAATGGCTGCCTAAGTATGTCACTTTTCAGCTGCCAAACTATTCCCATTCCAAAAGTCACGTCGATCCGTTGCACCAATTTTGACGTGAAAGACGGACAAACAAACAAACCCACTTTCACATTTATAATATTAGTATGGATACACACAATCTCTTTTACATTTTATAGTAAAAATATGATTGGCCTGATATTATGCACTACTAAGTAAGAACTTCTGTTTGAATCGTGAAAGCGCGCATATGCGCAAAACGATAATACGCGATACGATAAACTCTAATCGCGCGCGGCAAGAGTGCGCTTCACCACTGGAGCTCCATAGTAGTGGTCGGAGTGGACGAGCCTCGTGCGATCCAAGAGCACCAAGAGAACAAATTAGATTCACGATCCATGATCCCCAATCTTAGATCGTGGTTGGCCAATCCAAGATGGATCGTTTGGTGTGGTTCAGTCTTATGAACCTCGCGTAGAATAGATCTATATATTGCCCGCTAGCAAGCAACGTCGAAGAACGAAGAACGGCTGTTCAAAATAATCGTTATCATTATACACTGTTATGTGTGATACATGCATTTTTGCGTATAAAAACCATATGAAAATATAGATAAGTTATCACAACTTACTGTAAATCGAGATTTGACAGCCTAAACCGACCTAGATAGCGGTTTAAATTTAAATCGGTATCGGTAACAACAAGTAGCTAAATGGGATTTAAAAGAAAATCGAGATCCAAGTGGCCCTTTTGAGTTATTAAGAAGAGAAGAGAAGTTTGTTTTTTTTGTCGCCTCTAAGGGATTGCAGACTTCAGTATTTAATTTGACATACATTTTAGCTTGATACCTCCCACGCATACTTGAGAAAAAGTTTCTTGACAAACGGACAGATCTTTGAATGAGGGCTCAACTATGTTAATGCAGCATATGATAACAACATACCATGTTCATACCCTAGCCTGCATATTCGATATTCTTTAGACCCTTTTAGTAGAGAATAGGACTTCAAGAAGAGCGTTATGAAATCTGAGCAACAAACACACATAAACTAAACTATCACAAAAGTCACTACACCGCGCGTACGAAGTCGCGGGCAACAGCTAGTCATATATAAAAACCCATATGTCTAATTGCGGTAAGCAATATTTTCCAAATAGATCCGAGTGTAACCAGGCGTTACACATCAATCTTTTTAACTGGAGGGCGGGTACCACAGTTATGTCACCGCGCGATGGCTCATTGAACGTAGATTTAAAATCCATGCAAGGTCACATTTTGGTATCCAGGGTGGCGAATAAACCCGTGAGGACTGTATGAGTAACTAATAGCTAAATAGCCGGCGAAATAGCCGGCGAACAAATGACTAATAACTGAATATTTATACGTTTTTTATCTTTATCTTTTATAGCCGGCGTACAAGTTTTAAACGGAATTGGGTCTGAGATTTTAAAATGGTATATTTATGCATTCACAATGCAATTTCTGGAAGTAACTATAGGAAAAATGTGATAGTAAAAAACCACGAGCTCTATAGTAAATGTTTCTTTCGGATGCAAGGGTTTCCTCACATTGATGTAGCAACGCTAGCCTACAGCAGCGTTAAAAAGTGATAGCAAAATTCGACGAGTCGTCTAAGCCTTTCGGTAGCATATAGCGGAAATTCACGGTTCACTTTTGCCTTTCAATTTGGATGTAGCAACCAAATTGAACAATGTAAACGTAAAAGTGAATCATTCAATGTCAATGTGCGCCCGTATTTCTGCGCCTTTAAACCAAAGTGAATCAATTTGGTTGAACCGTGTAATATTAGCATTAGTTGGTCAGAGCATCTCGGATTCGAGGGTTTGCTTACATTGTTAAAGCAAAGCTGGCCTACAGCGTTAAAAAGTGATAAAGCTCTGACCAATTAAGCTACCGAAAGGCTTACTTGGTCAGAGCGGCCTAAAGGCCGGATCCCCGGAGGCGCGGGTTCGAATCCCGCCTGAAAGCTACATATAATAGGGCTCGTGTGTTTTTACTATCACATTTTTTCTTATAGGAATTAGGGATGTGAATATTTTTTTTTCTTGCGATAAATCGAAAGATCATATATAAGTTTTGTAACAAAGTATTTTTATTTTAATTTTTTTTGCAATAATTCCAAAGTTATTTCAAAATAAAAATTAGTTTTCGAATCCAGAACCGAAGACACTCTAAAACAGCTCCCGAACAAACACGAGCGCGTGTGACGTCATAATGTTAACTTTCACTCATTGCAGTTTAAACTGTCATAAGTCAATGATGTTTGACATAAGTGCAGTGTTGGTTGTTCTTTATACTCAAATACATACCTATTGAAATGTCAAACCTAAAAAGTTATCGTTCTTGTTTCGTACCCATGTGTACAAATACTACAAAAAGAACTAGACAAAAAATGTTTTTAAATGTTCCCCAAGACCATGAACGTCGGAACAAATGGTTCCAAGCAGTGAACCGTCATAACCCCAAAACAAAATCGATTTTTTTTGTTGTGAAGATCATTTCGATGTAAGTATTTCATAACGCCATTTTTATTAGGTAAGTAATTATTATTTATCCTAGTGTATAATCAAATAAGTAGAGTTCAGTCAATCCTTTTTTATCTGGACTCCAAAATAAATACACTCTGCTTTTCACTTCGATTGCAAGGAAATAAAACAAGGTTTAAGCATATACAAGAAACTTTAATTAATTTTAATTTCAACAATTCGTCAAAATAGCTTAACAAAACACACTCCGCAAACGTGTTTACGTTTTTTTTGGTTCTTCCAAATCATAAAACTTTCGTAGTTATGTGCTGAGATAGATTTTCTTCAACTTAGACGGCAATATCTGTTAAAATACATTTTTCGCACTTTTTTCCATTAAAGTCTCAGGCGAAATCATTATTTGTTCGTCACTATTACTACTCGAAGACATTGTTTAATAAATTCATATAACTTATTGAATATTCTACCGCAACACAACAAATTTAGCTACTTATTAGTTTCTAGTTTTGTTTGACTAACTAATTAGCTTCCCGCCACCCTTTTTTTTTTAATTTTCCACTATGTGACGTTCGACTAATGGTCTGAGCCGTAATGCCAAGTTATTTAAAATTTTTGCGTTTTATTTTTTTAAGTAAATGTACGCCCTGCATTAATCCTTATTATGTATTTAGATAATTCATATGTCGTAATTAAATTAAGATATAACCTAAATTTCATAAAAATAATATCACGTAAATGAAGGTGTATTGTGTAGTCTTAAAAGAAGTTACTTTATGCACAAAAGCATAATATCCATTTTATACAGCCTTCCTAGAATAAAAAATTTCAAGTTTAGGTAGTGGTTTTTAACCGACTTCAAAAAAGTAGGTTCTCAATTTGATCTGTATTGTATGTAGGTATGTATGTATGTCCGCGATTATCTCGCGTTTGGCCGAACCGATTTTGATGCGGTTTTCAGGAAAGTATTTTAAGATCGTCTCAGAATCTGTAAGTGAACAACTTTCTCCTAGAAACATGGGTCGAAATATGACATAATTTTTTTGACTTTTCATACAAATCAGCCCCCCTAGCATGACCAACCAAAACGCGATATGATATGATAAGTTATCCGGTTTAACTGTCAAAAAACTATGGGTTTTGACGTTTGAATGTCAATAAATTGCTTTATCATCATGCGATACATATCGAGTTTTGGGTGGTCATGCTAGGCTTACAGACTGATTACACGATCGATTTAGTATGGGAAGTCTAAAAATTTTTGTCGTATTTCGACCCATGTTTCTAGAAGAAAGTTGTTCACTTACCGATTATGAGACGATCTTAAAATTTTGGATCGGCCACCAAACAAAAATTTGGCCGCCATCTTGGATTTTTTATCATTTTTGACATTGCGTTGCTATTTTCCTGTCAAAATAGTAGCAATAACCGAGTTTCATCAAAATCAGCTCACAAACAAAAAAGTTGGCCGCCATCTTGGATTTTTTTATATTTTTAACAGTGCGTTGTTGTTTTCTTGTCAAAATAGTAGGTACTAGAAATCGAGTTTCATCAAAATCGGCCCACAAAAAAAAGTTGGCCGCCATCTTGGATTTTTTATTATTTTTAACATTGCGTTGTTGTTTTCTTGTCAAAATAGTACTAGAAATCGAGTTTCATCAAAATCGGCCCACAAACAAAAAATTTGGCCGCCATCTTGGATTTTTTATTATTTTAACATTGCGTTACTCTTTTCCTGTCAAAATAGTACCAAAAACAGAGTTTCATCAAAATCAGCCCACAAACAAAAAAGTTGGCCGCCATCTTGGATTTTTTAATATTTTTAACTGTGCGTTGTTGTTTTCTTGTCTAAATAGTACTAGAAATCGAGTTTCATCAAAATCGGCCCACAAACAAAAAAGTTGGCCGCCATCTTGGATTTCAAATTTTTTTAACATTGCGTTACTCTTTTCTTGACGAAATAGTACCAAAAACCGAGTTTCATCGAAATCAGAGCCCACAAACAAAAAAGTGGGCCGCCATCTTGGGTTTTTTTTAACATTGCGTTACAGTTTTCTTGTCAAAATAGTACTAAAAATCAAGTTTCATCAAAATTGGCCTAAAAAAAAAAAATTGGCTGCCATCTTGGATTTTTATTTTAATATTGACGACATTTGACGACCTCCGTGGCCGAGTGGTGTACGCACCGGCTTTCAAGGTGCCGCTATCTCTAGAGGTCCCGGGTTCGATCCTCGGTCGGGTAAATATTGAAAACGAACTTTTCAATATTTCCTTTTCCATAACACTATTAAGTGCTCGAGCTACTATAATTTGGTATTTTAACAATGTATGTGATGGTGACTAATAATAGGTCTTTACATATGAAATTGCCGTTTTTTTCTTTTGTACATATAACTTAATAACTTTTATAATATTAGAAATATATAATTTCTTTAATATTGCGTTACATTAAGACCGTATCAAGCAAATTTTGATAATTTAATAACCACGATATTTGATTATTTACATAGAAAAAACTTATTCCGAAAGTTACGACTATTTTTGTTTCCAGAATTTCGTACTTTATTAGTTGTAACTTAGAGAAAAAAATTTTTTTTTCTCTTAACGAATGTGTCATTTAGTAGTTAAAATGTCCATAAATACGTGTGTAAAATTTTGTAAATTTACATAATATTAGTCGTTAAATAATAACAAAAACGTTAGTATGGAAAAAAAATAATTACAGAAATCTCCATACAAAACGGCAATTTCATAGGTAAAGACCTATTATTTAATAAAAGAAGCTAAAGCCTTAATATAAACCTATTAAAAAAAAAAGTGCTATTTTAAAAAGGACCATGGTTTACCACGTAAACTCTGTGGTACTGTTGCAAAATAGTTTAAACATTGTGACGTCACAGCTAATCGTGGAGCGTTTATAGTCGGGTGATCTTTTTTCAAATTTCATAAATTTTTAATTGCTTATAATTAATCGAAAAAAGTTTTTTTTTTAAGTTTTTCCATTAAATATCAATATTATTGTTAATAAAGTTTAAAAAAAAATTGAAAAAAAATATTAATTTTTTTTCACATCACCAATTAGGTTCCGTATTGTGCAGAGGAGTGCATGACATGCTTTCTGCTAAGAGGTCCGCCTCTGTGGTCCACACCACCAGTATCAGATCAAGATGTCCTGGGTTTGAATCCCTGTGGGGGTACATATTGTATTCGGTTTTGTTGGTGGTAAAACTTGTTAAATGTTCGCCTGGCCAGCTACCACCATCTTATCTAAGTCTGACGCCATAACGAATTAATATTCTTTTAGCATTGTTGTGGTCCGGCAGTTAGAGATAAGATAGCCAGCTCCTCAGTGTCGAGGATTCAAGTGTAGTGATAGTATTGACAATAATACTGTTGGCAACATTAAGAATATTCCATTTTAAATGGCAACCGGAAGTGTGTGGGCTTCCGCCCCCTTACAACTTGCAAGCCTCGAATGTATAGTGCGATTTCCATGTGTCTTATTTTAATAAATAGCAAAGTTAACCTAAAACAGTTTTTATCATTATCTCCATCACACCAAGCTGCCTACATAGTTTGGCCCTTCGAGCTGGATATGAACCAGCGACCTATGGATAGGACCAAACTATGTAGGCAGCTTGGTGTGATGGAGATAACGATAAAATCTGTTTAAGATAAACTTTGCTATTTATTTAAATTCGACGAGGCTTGAAAGTCACTTCTGGTTGCCATTTAAAATGGAATAGGTAATCTTAATGTTGCCAATAAATACTTATATCGAAAAAAGTATCAAGGTACGTTATTTAAATTTTTACTTTTTGCATTCACAATGCAATTTTTATGGTTGAAAAATGGAAAATGAAGTAGGGCAGAGGTACCCTCTGTGGCCACTTTAAGGATTTTTTGACTTTTAAGCACTAAGTACTAAATGGTCTTAGGTATTTAAGACACAAATTATATCTTAAATTATAGATAATTCTACCTTTAAAGGTACATTTTTCAAATTTATAAAAGTAAAATAGTTTTTTTTTATATTACACACAATGTGTGAGAGGTGCCAAATGTACCGGTTTTGGCCACTTACTGATAGTTAAACTTTTGTAAATATAGCGAAAAATCAAAACCAAACCCAGGTAAAATCAATATACTCTAATGCGCTAGAAATCAGTCAATTGCAAAACAACAATTTAATTGTAAAAAACAAAGGTTTATAAAGTATTTCATCCAAAACAAATTTCTTAAAATTTTCATACAAAACATTTTTTAAAACAGGAAATGGAATTTATTGAAAAAAAATCTTATGACATAAGGAATTCTAACGGTTGTTATTATTACCTTAAAATACTTTATTTTAATTGCCTTTATCGAAAAATGGCTAATAGTTGTTTAGAAAACTTTTAGAGTAAAAAGTGGCCAAAACCGGTACAGTGGCCAAAACCGGTACGCCTGCCCTATTTAGAAAAAATCGAACCGTCTCACAACCAGCTCCGATGGGACTCGAACCTACGACCTTTCGCTATCCAGGCGACTGCTCTAACCACAACGACTCCGTAGCTCAGTGGTTAGAGCTACGGAGTCGTTGGTTTCAAGTATCAAGGTATGTTAAATACCGTAAATACCCATCTAGCTAGTAGGTACATTAGTTTTCCATGTAGGCATTTATCCTTACAGGATTGATAGAGCAAGCGACTTGATTTTAAATTGCATTGTTTAGCATTTGATTGTAACGTTAAAGGTGTTTAATTATCACTGTTTTTGGAAAACACTTGTATGTCGGTGTACCCAAACGGACTGTCTATGGACGGCAGAGCACTGTACAGTCGAAGCAATTGAATACTCACTATTTTGTCTGACACACATAAATTTCAGTAATGTTGAAATTCAATCTTGCTGACATTAGACACTGACCTTTAAAATTTTGACACTTTCAAACGAATTGTTAGCAAAGTGGACTATGTTTTGATTGGCTCAACTGTACATCATCATCATTATCATTTCAGCCGTACGACGCCCACTGCTGGGCATAGGCCAACTGTACATACTTACTATAAAATTGGTCTCGTAAGTAGACGTACAAGTAAAATTTTTCATTTGCTTTGGTCTCGTAAGAATTAAACAGAAAACTCAAACATCAGAACCCATTTAAAAATAAGCGACTGAAAAACAATGATTTTTATTTTTTGGATTCAACGTGAGAAGGAAATAAACACAGCTTAGTTATAAAATGAATCGAAGCTATTAAAATACTAGTTGTGCCCCGGCTTCGCTTCCTGAAAGGATAAAAATAGCCTCAGACTTACCAAATATACAGGGTAAATTTTTTATCAGTGCACAAATTTTTAAGATCGACTCAGAATTGGTAAGTGAACAACTTTCTCCTAGGAACATGGGTCGAAATACGACAAAAATTTTTGAACTTCCCATACTAAATAAATCACGTGATCAGTCCAATTTGTATGAAGAGTCAAAAAAATTTTGTCATATTTCGACCTATGTTTCTTGGAGAAAGTTGTTCACTTACCGATTCCGAGGCGATCTTAAAAATTTGTGCACTGATAAAAAATTTACCCTGTATATACACAACTAGCTTTCCGCACGCGGTTTCTCTGGCGTGGACGACACGACGGTATCCCGCGGGAATGTGATATTTTGCCGGGATTAAAAGTATGTTCATCATTTTTTTTTGTATCCCCAACGGGTTAGCACTTAGCCTTCATCACAACTGATGTTAAGTGGTGATAAGGCTGAAGATGGAAGCGCACTACTCCCGGAATCCTCAATCACTGAGGAACTGGCTATCTTATCTCTAACTGCCGGAACACAATAATGCTGAAAACATCATTGTTATGGCGTCAGACTTAGAAAAGATGGTGTTAGCTAGCCAGGCGGACTAAGAACAAGTCCTACCACCAACCAAACCGAATACAATATGTACCCCCACTGGGAATCGAACCCGGGACTCTTGGTCTGAAATCGGTGGTGTGAACCACTAGACCACAGAGGCGGTTGATGATCTCCAGGCTACAAAGCATCCGTATCCCAAATTTCTGCCAAATCCGTTTTGGCGTGATTGAGTAACAAACATCCAAACATCTACTTTCCCATTTTATAATATTAAGTAAGATAAATTTCATGAAAATCAGTCAAGCCGCTTCGGAGGAGTACAATAACAAACAAGAACCACGAGTTTATTTCTAGCTATAAATAAATTCCATTGAAAAATGTAAAGCAAAGAGTAGCTGAACCAACAGCTATAATAAGAGACCGATCATTACGTATTATTACTAACCTTGGTTAAATTGTATAACAGTGCTATAATGCTATCAGACGAGATAATAGTCAGAATTATTTCATTACAGTGTTATTGTACAGTTTTCGGTTCGTTTTCCGTCTCGCTCTGGTCATATTACGTGGTCTTTGACGACTGAAACATTGGGTTCAGGCGATTTTTCAATCAATAAGCTAATAAAATACCTACGTCTGAATAGACTGCGGTAGCGTTGGCAGAAAAATCAACATTCAAATTTATTTATTTTTATAAAGTTTTTATAAGACGCCCGCGATGTATTTTAAAAATCTGGTTCTCAATACTCAATACTCAATCATTTATTGCATACCACAATGTAGTTAAATTAAGATGGTGAACATTAAAAAAGATCTTTATGGACCCTGCCGGGCACGCAATATTAGAAGCATAAACCCTAGATACAGCGTAAACGCACAGAAAGTGAAGCCGCCAACGAATGCTCCATTCGAAAGGGAGCATTAGATCGCTCTCAGTAGTCATGTAATAAGATCGTAAGTACTACCATGCCGACCGAATTTAAATCCAATTACTGTTGCTTAGGATCGAATATCAAATGTGGTGACGGCAGTATTTGGAATTTAAATATCTATAAGTATAACTACTAATGACAGCGGTGTTGGAATCACTTTTTCAAGCGCATTTAGTATGGAATTCTGTATCTAGGGTTTATATGATCGAAGGTTAGAAGATTTATTCAGACGTATAAGTACTTATTTAGGTTTTTTTTTTACATAAAGCAATAATTTAAAATTATTCTGATGTAATAAATACCATATCTTCTCTCACTATGTATAAGGTATGAAAATAAGAAGACAAATGCTAAAAATATTTGCGAGTCTTTGTCATTGATAATGTTGGTGTGCCTTATTGTTTTTCGTGAAATAAATAAATAATAATAGTAGTTTTTCAATACTTATATACTAATATCATGTGTTTTTCAGTTTCAGGGGCCCGATTCTCAGGCATTCGAATTTTTTCAGTGTGGTAATTCGTATATCGAACATTTTGTTTGTGGTTTCTATTGAAAACTAAGAACGTTTCAAACAAACTAACAAATTCATTTTGACAGCTAAGTTCGTATACGAACATCTATTGGTTTTTACCACTCGTAGCATGAAGTTTGACTTAATACTCTGAGGTAACTGGAGCTCTCACCCTGAATAAAAAAGTGTCGCCAGCAAATTTGACATTTATGTATGTAGTGGCTGTCAGCTGTCTCATATGACCATACGTATATTTTTAAAGTGTAGGTGAGACGGAAGACAGCCACTGAGTAATTTTTGGTGGACAAAAAATTGTTCGTACTGCACTCTCCAAGCTCTCACCCTGAATAAAAAAGTGTCGCCAGCAAATTTGACATTTATGTATGTAGTGGCTGTCAGCTGTCTCATATGACCATACGTATATTTTTAAAGTGTAGGTGAGACGGAAGACAGCCACTGAGTATTTTTGGTGGACAAAAAATTGTTCGTACCTCAGTATTAAGTCGAGCTTCATGACTCGTAGCGTTCGACTGGTTTTCGATCGAACTTTTTCGATTGTGAAATTATGACAATACAAAAACTGTGTTATATTTGAATTTCGAGCTTATAAATGTGAACTTTTCTCGATTGCGTGAGAATCGGCCCCCTAGTTGTTTACCTTACAAAATGTTACTTTAGCAAATTCGGGAGAAAGAGTTTTTTATGTTTTATGGGCTTGCTCTTGGCTTCACACTGAACCTTAGGGTTGAGAAGAAGCCTAAGATGGAGTGAGCTTACATCTTCATAGGTATAGTCAGGGACAAATTCGGTTAACCACTTCTTACTTGACTTCGTGTGGCTGGTGCCTCGCCAATCTCGCCATTCACGCACAGACCATTTTAGTATTGAGTTATGTATTAAACTAGGGTAGTACAATGCAAAGGCAATTACGGATAAGAACTGCAAGTGAATGTTAAGACGCCAGCCACATGAAAAGAAGTAAGAGGTAGTCACCGAATTGGTCCCTCGTTGTACATTGCTACTTATCTATTATTATTATCCAAATTACATATAGGGCAGTAGATAACATGTATTTATATGTACTTATATATCTACCTATATACTTACACACAATATTTTTGTCGCACTTTGCAACTTCTGTTTCTTTAAATCAATCTCTCACATGACCTGGTTGGCTGGAAGAGATCTCTTTAGAGATAAGTCCACCATTGCTCACATATTGTTTCTTTTTTTTTTCTATGTTGTGTTGAAGTGCAATAAAGAGTATAATAATAATATTTTCCAAGAAATTAAAGGAAAAAGATATCGTGGCTTATGGCCAATCTTAATAATCGTCTTCAGGATTTTCTAAGAATGAAAGTCAAGAAAACGGACTTGGACCAATACATTTCGGTAGGTATCTGCCAAGGTATATTTATCTATGCATACTACATATATATATACAAATAAATGTAAACAAAAGATATGAATTAAACACTTGCTTCAGACACGCATTCACACACACACACACACACACACGAACATGCATATTATTAGTTTTAGTAACCTAATTATAGCTTTTAGTAGTAGGTACCCTTTAGAATTATAAACTCAATCGCTTGTTTGTAATAAATTACAGGAAGAGCGGAAACTCCTGATACAAGTGTTTTAAAACACTCAAAAGGAGTGTCCAATAAATTTTGTATAATATTGATTGAGGAACTGTAATAAACATATTTTTATTTTTTTATTTTATTTATTATCTATATATATAAAAATGAATCCCTATTTCCCTTGGTCACGACATCACGCGCAAACGGCTGGACCGATTTGGCTAATTTTGGTCTTGAAGTGTTCGTGGAAGTTCAAGGAAGGTTCTAACGGTGAGAAAATAGGGGAAGGAGGGGTAAGTAGGGGTAGAGTAGAAGTAGGGTAGGGGTAGGGTAGGAGTAGGGTAGGGGTAGGGTAGGGGTAGGGTAGGGGTAGGGTAGGGGTAGGGTAGGGGTAGGGTAGGGGTAGGGTAGGGGTAGGGTAGGGTAGGGGTAGGGTAGGGATAGGGTAGGGTAGGGGTAGGGGTAAGGGTAGGGGTAGGGGTAGGGGTAGGGTAGGGTAGGGTAGGGGTAGGGTAGGGTAGGGTAGGGGTAGGGTAGGGGTAGGGTAGGGGTAGGATAGGGGTAGAGTACGGGTAGGGTAGGGGTAGGGTAGGGGTAGAGTACGGGTAGGGTAGGGTGGAGTAGGGGGTAGGGCCACGGGAACGAAGTCGCGCTGGGTCAGCTAGTTATTTATAAATAAAATTGGAGTGTCTGTTTGTAATATTAAAATAACCGCTTTTCACTAGATGCATATGATTATATATACGGTACATATACCAAAATAACATTTTTTACAATTTTTGTCTGTCTGTCTGTCTGTCTGTCGGTCTGTCTGTCTGTTTGTTCCGGCTAATCTCTGAAACGGCTGGACCGATTTTAACGGGACTCTCACTGACAGGTAGCTGATGTAATAAGGAGTAACTTAGGCTACTTTTTATCCCGATATTCCCACGGGAACGAGAAGTACGCGGGTGAAACCGCGGGCGGCCGCTAATAAATAAATATATATTGGACACCATCACATACATTGTTCCAATAAAAGTATAGTAGCTTAAGCACTTTAATTATGGAAATTGGAAACAACGATGGGTATTACTACATACATAAACCCAGACCCGAGGAAATATTGAAAAGTTCGTTTTCAATATTTACCCGACCGGGGATCAAACCCGGGACCTTTAGAGATGGCGGCACCTTGAAAACCGGTGCGTGCACCACTCCGCCATGGAGGTCGTCAAATCCCTTATATAATTAATATTCATCCCATTAAATCTTGAAAAGTTAGTGTGTGGTTTTTTTTCAGACCGTACATAATATGCGACAATACCTTCTTCCTTTAGATACCGCTATAAAATAGTTTCAGAACCCGTGGAGTTGTCTTGGGAATAAAAAAAAGAATCTCTTAATTGTTCAGAGAACAACAAAATGAATCGATGCTTTGAGTAAAATTTTAAAAGCAAATAAATTTGTTATCTATGTATTTATTACTTTATATTAATTATAATGTGGTAGGCATTCGTAACGTACTAAAATATTCCACAGATCAAATAAGTTGTAATATCGACTTAACGGTCGGCGGCCATTTTGGCACTTAAACGCGCATCCCTGTCAGTATACTTCCGCATTACTTCCGGTTTATAGTTTTTTTTATTTCTGCAATCAGAATAATGCTTTCAAAAGCTTTTTAATACTAAGTCATCATCATCATGTCAGCCGAACGACGCCCACTGCTGGGCATAGGCCTCTCCCAAGGATTTCCACAACGATCGGTCCTGCTTGACCCGCATCCAGCGGCTTCCCGCGACCTTCTAGATCGTCGATCCACCTTGTAATACTATAAGTAGATAAAATAAAACTAAACGTCATTAAAACCACTGTTTTAGGCAATTTCAAGACTCTTTAAAAAAAAACAACTGGTTGCACTCCGGGAGTGCCGGCAGAAGTGAAAAGGACTAAACCACAGTCTTCTCTATCGTCTTCTAAAGATAGAGAAGGCTGTGGCTAAACTATTTCACAAAAAAAAATAATTTGACAAAAAAAAAACGTTCTAGATTTGAACCGAGGTCTTCTGGCTTCAATGCCGCCCGTTTTCTTACCTAAGCTATCACAACTTTGGAAACTGGCGAAATTTGCCTTCGTATTCTAATGACATTGTAACAGTTTTTCGATCAGGGGGCCAACCCTGCTAACGTTAAGTCATAATCGTGTCTCAATCGTGTTTCAATTATAGTTCAATTGTTGTGCTTTTTTACACACAAGTTACAAGAAATGTGTACTTTTTTCACAATACTTCTGATGGTCACACCACACACTACATTCACATCACATCATACTGTCATAATTCTTGTAACTAGTGTTGAAAAAAGCACCGCAATTGAACTACAATTGAAACACGATTGAAACACGATTATGACATAACGTTAGCAGACTTGGCCCCCTGGTCACGTATCCGTCTTACTAATTTTCGATCTGACGGTCACGTGATCCTGACATTAACATTTTTTACCATCACATCGCCGCTAAAGGAGTTTTCACTTCAAAAAAAGCGAACCTCACAGCGACTCAACCTCCTTCGAATTAGCATACCCTCTCCACAGCATCGCTGCTCTGGCGACTAGGAGTGTCTTCACGGCTCACTGGCATCACTCCGCAAAGCATACCCGCGCGGCGCGCCAGAGCCCCCCAGTCGGTATACCATGTCCTTAGCAGAAGGCGCATCTGACAACGACCAGAGGACTGACAGAGAGAACGACCGAGAAGAAAAGACAGCGAAGATCAAAAACGACAAGGGCAGGGGGCAGGTATGTTAGTGTCAATTGTTTTTCTGATTTGAAAATCTTTTGGAAGTCGCTGAAAAGTGTGTGAGACCAAGAAAATAGATTTTAGTACATACCAAATTTTGTCGTTTAGGTTCAATTTTAAATTCGAAAAGTATTGAATTGAAAAATAAAAAACCATTGTTCATTATGAGTATGATCGAAGATTATGAGTGTTAATTTTATTCAAATCTGGAAAGCTCTGTCTAGCATTCGCAAGGGAAAAGGATTCGCTTTGTGTAAAAATATGAATAAACCATTGTTTCTTTTAACATTTTCAGATAGAATCAATGAAACAAAGTGCATATAGTCAATATTTATTTGCTACATTAAGTAGTATGTACTAGTAAGCATTATAATTAAGAAATAATAAAAATAATGTTTATTTCTCTTCACAAACAGTATTAATGATAAATAAACGCGATAGTACCAGACTTCTGCATAAACGGACGACACGGTGCGTGTTTTTGTTTTTGTGCAACAGTCAAGCAAGACATTTACCTAGTTTTTCCATAGTAGTGTTTATTACTTCAATAAGAAATATCCTGATTTTGATCAGGTTAGGTAAGTTAAGGCAATTTTGAGCAAAGATTTAAAACCTAACTGAGAGATTAAAGGAACCAAACATTGGAATGGAACAACTAAAATATGCAATTTAATGAAAATAGAGTGGAGTGCCTAAACTGTGAATAGGTTTAAAATGCAATCTTAAAAAAAAAAGGTTTTTTAACGGTTTAAGAAACTTCGAATGGCCGGAAATAGAAGCAATAAATATTTATTCAGTTTTACCAAGTTTTACAAAAAAATTAAAATATAAGTAAAATCGTTCGTTGAAACAATAAAAGAATAAATTTCCGATACCGGGAATCGAACCCGAGCCTCCTGGGTGAGAGCCAGGTATCCTAGCCACTAGACCATATCGGACTTGCGTTGTGAGGCGAATATTGCAAACAATAGAGACATAACTTTTCTCTAACTTTTTTTAGCGTTTGTTTTTATCTAATCAATTAATTATTTGGTTAGAGATGTAGCTTGGATTCTGCGAAAACGTTGAAACTCAGAAAAGAGTGAATAAGTACAATATTATTTTTACAAAATTCAACCATTTTAAAAATACTTAATACTAACTATAAAACGATATTTTTAGCTTTTTGTATAGATTTTATTATTGTACCATTTTGTCTAGCAACAACATAATTAATATTTTGAAAATGCGTTGCTTCTGTTAAAGCTGATGAGTTTTTTTCGCCTGTTTTTCTTATCAGTTAAAAGATGTGGTAGGTAAGTAAAAAATTGTTGGACGAGTCATAAGCATTAATTTTATTTAATCTATATGAATAAAAATTTATTGACTTTGACTTTGAAACGAGTTACAACATAATTTTTGCTTTGGTTATTATCGTCATCATATTAATATACTAGAGCCCTGTCAACTCTTTTAGTTCATTGTTCATAGCTTCCGCGTCTGGCAATTAGTACAGTCATTTGGTGCTCAAAAAGGGGGTTACCTGGAAAGTTTTCCGGGAGTTTTGAAAATTGGTGATTTTATAGATTTCGACGTGCTCTTTTCGAATTTTCACTTTACCGCCTCGTATCTTTGCCGCTCGCGCCGCCATATTGGAAAAATGGCGCTCAAATACAGTTTTTTGAGAATAACTCCGTTCCAACTCATTTTACGATAAAAATAGACATGTAATGACAAAAACGCATCAACGGACTATTATAAAAAAATACTAAACGCATTAGGTTTTCCTGGTCTTAAAGGATTGAAACGCCTTGCGAAATTAACAAAATAGCTGTTTCGTTTTTACAAGATAAAACTTTGTTTACAAAATATTAATTAATACGACATTAAAAATTTTGGAATAGATGCAAAACGAAATCTAAAAAAACGTTTTTAAACGAATGTCTAAGAGTTTAAGAAACTTCTTATAGCCTGAAATAGTAGCAAAGAATATTTTATTCAGTTTAACAAAAAAGTATACCTACGTAAAATCGTTCGTTGAAATATTAAAAGAATAATTTCCGATACCGGGAATCGAACCCGAGCCTCCTGGGTGAGAGCCAGGTATCCTAGCCACTAGACCATATCGGACTTACGATAAGGGGCAAATATTGCAAACAAAACAGACGTATAGTAAAAGCGGGTTACTCTGACCCTAGGGGGTAACTTTGACCCAAAATAGAATATTTTTTAAACTTTTTGTTTTACAATATAATAATCAACTGAGCATAATAACACCTCTCTTAATCCTTTGACAATGGCCTGCAGCCGATAGATAAAAGTTCATACCACAGAATGACATGTTTATAATGTTTTCAAATGTGAGACAAAGTTACCCCCTAGGGTCAAAGTAACCCGGTTCTACGGTAACTTTTCTCTAATTTTTTAAAACTTTTGTTTCTATGTAGCCAATTATTATTGGGTTAGAATATAATATCTAATAAAATACGTACGTAAAATAACAAGAGATGCATACGTAGTTAAGTTTACTATACAGACAAAGTAAACAACTACCGTTGAAAATTGATGGAAATGTAAGTAAAGCAGGTACCCTACATCATACTGTCTTGGTATATTGAGGAAGTTCAAGGTCATTCATGACCGTATCGTAATTTAAAAGGTCACTATTATTATTAGAATAGTCTAAATCTGTCACGGAATAATATGATTATTTCCATTTAGCATTGATTTATTAGTTTTTATTTACATTTTGGATGTTACACTATTTGGATATCAAGTTTAAGTTGTTACCGAAGGAAAAAACATCAACGACAATTACCTAATACCCGAGAAAATAATATTAATAATTTTATTAATTAATAGTACATTATACACCGAGGGGATAAAGCACTGTTTTATATCGATATTAAATTCTGAGTAAATGCGGGACTCTAGATTTAACTCCCGAGCGCATTGAGGGTGTTACGAGTTAATTCCCGAGCGAGGAGAGGGAATTAAAACGGAGTCCTGAGTGCAGCGAGATATTGCGGATCTATTGGTCTTGTCTGGTACTTACATCATTCAATGACAACATTCAATATCATGTAAATAATGCAATATTCTTGAAAATTTAAGACAAAATGCTATGACAAATTAATATACAAGTATTTTTACTTTTATGCATTCACAATGCAATTTTTATGATTCATCATCATCATCATCATGTCAGCCGAACGACGCCCACTGCTGGGCGTAAATAAATGATTATGATTGTAAATATGAAAATGTACGTAGGTAAGTATAAGAAAGAAATAGATTAAATAAGAGCATTCGCCTGGATAGTGAAAGGTCGTGAGTTCGAGTCCCATTGGAAATAGTTGTGAGACGGGTCGATTTTTTTCAAATGCTTGATTTTCAATAGGTATTCTCAAAAGAACAAGTAAGTAATTCACTTTATTCACATTCGACGAATCGAAATCCAAAACCCTGACATTAAACAACATTTTAATGTTTCTAATTGTGTTGTGTGTAAGAATTAATTGAAATATTCAAAGGTACCAAGATCAATAGTAACCGAAATAAATAAAAAACAACAATGGCTTCCAATCGAACTAATTTCCGAATAATTGAGATCTTACGACCCAGTTATGTCCAAAACGGTGCCGCAATCGAATCGAACCTTGGACCGCAAGATGTATTAACCAATTAATGCTTAGTGCCAATTTGAGCCATACATGGTGTTATAGCACGAGCACGGTGGTTTGGTCGTTATAGTGTCCGCCTTCTTTTTCGTGGAGGCGGAAATATACTACAAAAGTAATGGGATACTAACCGCCGGTTTCTGAAACGCCAATCAAAATTAAAATTAGCTAACAGACTGTCACAATTAATTCCCAATTAAAAGCACCATGGGTTTCTGAAACGAAAATTATCTCACAATTAGGGTTAGATTTGTATGGACACTGACAGACTGTTAACAGACTGTTGACAGTCTGTCACATTTTTCTTTCAGAAAACCAAACTACAATTAATTGGAGATTAATTGGGAATTAGGTAATTTAATTTTAATTGGCGTTTCGGAAACCGGCGGGTATCCTAAGATATTACAAGTCTTGTAAATGAACTTGCAGGAAAACAACAATAAAATGAATATTAATTTATTTTTTTTGCGTTTACAATGCAATTTTTCATCCCATCGATTCGAAAAGCGATGATTGTTTATCTAATAACAGGGCCCAAAACGATTCATTTATTACTTGTTATGACAAGAGGATAAAAATGAGATTTGAATTTTGAACAGCTTCATAACAGGGTCCAAAACGATGAGATTTGAATTTAGAACATAATTTAAGACGCATTGGTTGGAGTGTAGCAAAGGGTGTGCAGTACTTTAAAAAAAAACTGATTTTGTATGGGGCCGGGACTTTTTTCGGGACCGGGAAATTTTCAAAAAAGGAATTTTATAAAATTGAGAATATCTTGTAAACGGTGAGTCGTAGCTAAAATCTAACAAACATTTTAACTCCTCTACGGTAACCCCGGAGATACTTATAAGGAATCCGATGGACATATATTTTTTTTACATTTTTTTTTATTTCGAAACTTCGAATTTTTTTTCTTGCCCGACTAGGGCTATGCTGTATCCGAACGCCAAAGAAAGGTAGGTAGTTTGAGTTGTCTTTATTGCTTTTCTTATAGAGGGGGATGAAAAGCAGAGTGTATTACTCGGCCGCAAAATTATTTTCACCTCGGGCGGCCTCTATATTGAATCCCTCGCTGCGTTCAGGATTCTACTTTAGAATCCTTCAGCGCGCTCTGGATTCAAAATAGCGCCCTCGCCGTAAATATATTATTTTGCTCCCTTGTAATACAATCTACTATTCAATAAAATGAATATAAAATAAGACTGTGTAGGTAACCGTACAATAGCAAATAATGTGAATAATCTGTCAAATGTCATAATCACAGAACTGAAAATAAAACTTTTCGTTAACGCGACTACTTACTTATCTCAAAAAAGTTAAACAAATGTTAATTACGGAATTTTATTCATGACCGAAAATTTAAACCTGAGTGGACTCCGATCTAGATTTGTTCATTTCTATATTATGTATACATAATAATATTGTAAATGTGAAAGTGTGTTTGTTTGTCCGCTGTAATGTCAAGTGTTGTCGTGATATTTGGTATGGGGATAGTTTGGATGCTGGAGAGTAACATAGGCATAACATTTCAACCGCCTTTGTGGTCTAGTGTTTCACACCACCGATTTCAGTCCAAGAGGTCCCGGGTTCAATCCGAGTTTAAAGGGTACATATTGTATTCGGTTCGGTTGGTGGTAGGACTTGTTCTTAGTCCGCCTGGCTAGCTACCACCATCTTATCTAAGTCTGACGCCATAACAACGATGTTTTCAGCATTGTTGTGTTTCCAGTTAGAGATAAGATAGCCAGTTCCTCAGGAAGGGAGAATTCCGGGAGTAGTGCGTTTCCACCTGCAGCCTTATCACCACTTAACATCAGGTGTGATGAAGGCTAAGTCGTGGGCCACACTGGAGCGACCGCGGGGCGCGGAGGCGACCTGCGGATCCGCAGGACGCGCGAACACGTACTATTCCCCGGACGCGCCAGTGTGGCCCCTCCCGTCCGTCTCAATATATTTGTTTTTCCCGCTCAACGCGGACGCAAGATGCGCCGCTCCAGTGTGGCCCATATAAGTGCTACCCCGTTGTAAAAAAAAGGCTACTTTTTATCCAGACAAATATGACATTCCCGCGGAATAACGTCTAGCTAGTCCACGCAGGCGATTCCGCGGGTGAAAGCTAGTTTATGTTTATATGTTTTAAATTAAGGCGATACTCGGAAAAATTATGCTTAAGCGAGATAGCAATGAGAAAACGACGCGCGCGGGAGCGAGACCGATTTTGCAGATTACGCAAAAAAAAACACAAAAATCACTTCGTATTAAAAAACGCTTCTATACGATCCTAAATATTATTGGCGTCCACTATTTAAACCAATTTTCAATAGTATATGTAACCCCATTTAGGAATAATCTTGATATTTCGTATTTTTAGAGGTATTTTCGAAAATAAAAAGAGTCGAGGCAAAATCATAAAATCGTGTTTCTGAAACTATACGATTCTAGATAAAGGTATGAAGAAATATATATCTTATTACCAGATTTATAACAACTCTAACCGTCCTATAGTTTTATATCAAAAAGTCCATACTTTTTCCGAGTAGCGCCTTAAAGTTAGCTCAATTCAGGCGTAAGTAGACGCGAGTTAATTTGCTTGAGTGATTTGGTTGCAACTTGCAATGGTTTATATCTGGTCAAAATTAAGCTACTTTCGATCGTAAATAATTAAAATTAGTAAGAAAGTTGTAAAAAAAATATACAGTACTTTTATACGACAACATAGAAATACATAAGTAGGTATATTTTTAGTATTTTAACACTTTTAAAACCGCGAAAAAATATATATTTACAACCAATAAATACAATAATAAATAACAAGCAATTTTGTTGACAGTAACGATAGAAACATGGGTGTGTGTAAGTTTTTATGAACAGGAAGCGATAATAAAGAACAATACGACAATCAAGCGAACCAGGGGGCGAAGACAAGCGCGCTCCTTGCCCGCTGGAGCGTGCGGCTGCGCATCGCCATTGTATTCATATTAGCTCGTATCGGTGGGTTAATGGATTACAAATCAATGTTATCTAGCATTGAAAAGTTTACGAAGTTTCATAAGATTTGTAATAGACAAGCGGAGACCGCGACTTTTTCCGCGTAGATTAATGGTCGTAGTGTGTAACTAAACTTAAGGAATTTGCGTCAAGAAATCGGCCCGTAAATGCAGAAATTGGTTCAGCAGAACCTTTTAACAATTAAGCATTAATGTGTAAAAGTTTTACGCTAAAGTAGAATATAACCATCCCTCTATAAACATTTACAATCATTAAAAGATCCTTTTAAAGGATTTTTGATAAGTTGGAAATTTTCTATCCAAGACTTTTGCTACCTTTGACTAGAGTCTAGATCTCTTAATTCTAGATTAAAACGGTTTTTATATAAAACTTTTTTCGCACACTTTTGCATTTATCCAGATAGGCGACATTAGCACTAAGTCTTGGACAAGTATTATAAGCAATTTATGTTCGCAAACACTTATTAAACATCCACTTCTCCACCAGATGTCAGACTCTTACATGTGGAAGGAGCAGATTCACACTCTGATGAAGGGCGGAGAGAGCGAGTCCGATATCTCGGACTCCGAGCACTTCATGACCAAGGGGGCGTTCCTCATCACGCCCTCCCATGGCCTCAGCATGGAGAAGGCCTCTGCCATATGCGAGAAGATGGAGTTTAAAGGGTGCTTCTCCCTCACCAAGACGGCGACAGGAATTCTGTTCAAGTTCTCCAGCGTGGATGATTATCAGATGGTGTTTAAGAAGGGATTCCATAAAGTCACTGGGTCCAGGTTCTATAGGAAGGTAAGTTTTTCAATCTGGGCAAGTTTGACACTTTTGATAATTTCTTGAAGCAGCGTGCAATGCTGTGACTTGGCTTAGACCAAAAGGTAGAGAAAACGAGTCTAACGTCTTGAAATCCGACCACTTTCTCAAAAAGGTAGTCTTCTTCCTTACGGCCTCATGGGGAAAGCCTCCGCCATATGCGAGAAGAAGGAGTTCAAGGGCTGCTTCTCTCTCGCCAAGAAAGCGACAGGAACCTTGTTAAAATTCTCTAGCGTGGACGACTATCAGATGGTGCCTAAAAAGGCTTCCATAAAGTCACTGGCTCCAGGTTCTATAGAAAGGTAAGTTTTTTTAATCTGGTCAAATTCAACACTTTTCATAATTCCTGTAAACTTCGCATTACCGTGTCTAGGCTTCCCCCTTAAACGAGGTTTTCCATAATCGCCGTGCTTGCCAGGATACTTAAATAAGTGAGTTTATGGATCGCTTAGACCTTAGAACATTGAGGCTTAGACAGATATTATAATGACGTTAAGAATTATGTTTCTTTCATTATAAAATTTCTAATTCTCAATTAAGTATGTACTGCAGTATTTATTTATTTAATCGATCTGATGAAATTAAGATTTGGTAGGTATGAACGTGAAAATTATTTTTGTTATTTATATTAGTAAACATTTTCTATACAGCTCAGTAAGCCTAGCATGACCACCCAAAACTCGATATGTATCGCATGATAAAGCGATTTATTGACATTCAAACGTCAAAACCCATAGTCTTTTGACAGTTAAACCGGATAACTTATCATATCATATCGCGTTTTGGTTGGTCATGCTAGGGGGGCAGGTGTATGGTTTCTTACACTTTTTTAATTACCTACCTAATTATGTATCCTACAGTGAGTTTAAAATACATTCTAATCTTGTTCGTTACTAACTTTCTTTAAATAATCTATTTATTTGTATATCTTTGTTTCAGCTTATTTATTAATTACATTTAAACTACCTATTTTTAATGTAATTTTAAGACTAACTAAAACAGCCTCTCTCTCTCTCTTCGCCCTTCTCCAGACTTTATTACACATATAATAGCTTAAAGTGTATATTTTCATTAGTTTTATAACTTACTGCAGCTCCAGAAAAATAAATCAATGCAGTAAATTATTGTAATCTATACATATAATAAAACAGAAACGGACAAAAAGTCTGTACATGAAATATTAAAAAAAAAAATACTGCTATGTGATGTGTACAGAATTATAGACCCCAAAACGATAGATATTAAAATTTTTGTCTGTTTGTCTGTTTGTCTGTTTGTCTGTTTGTCTGTTTGTATGTTCGCTTTTCACGCAAAAACTACTGGACGGATTTTTACCAAATTTTGTGTAGTAATAGCTTATAACCCGGGTCAACATATAGGGTACTTTTTATTGCGGGAAATTTAATTATTCCTACGGGAAAATACAAAAACTGATTCTTACTAAAATAGATGGCGCCACATGATTATGAAAATACGTTATATTTAATCGCTGTCTCAATTAATAATGAATCAAGTTATTTTTTTTTACCTGCTTCAAAACATAATATAAATTAAATCCCATCCAGGCTCATATAATATCATAAAAATAATTTCATGTTATTTACGTCATTATATCTACTAAGCAATAGATGGCGCAGGAAGTCAGTAAGATTACGATATACCTCTCACAAAAGAATATTCGAATGATTATCTATATTAAGTAGGGTGAAAGCCCCCTCTGTTGCCACTTTAAGATGTTTTTCACTTCTTTTGCATCATAACTACTAAGCAATAGATGGCGCGGGAAGTCAGTAAGATTACGATATACCTTTCACAAAAGTACATCCGAATGATTATCTATATTAAGTAGGGTGAAAGCCCCCGCTGTTGCCACTTATTTTTTTTTTCACTTCTTTCGCCTATGGTCTTAAGTAGGTATCTAAAATTGTCAAGAATGTATCTTATACTTTTCTTTAAATTTTTAAATTTACAATACAAAAAAACTACAAACAAAATTTAACCGACTCCAAAGAGTATTTGTCAACTGAAAGGGAAAAATATAATTTATATTATAATTAAGGTACCTTTTTGAGGTCGGTGCCAGTCAGTTTTTTTTTTAAATTACTATTTATTTCCTAAGTTTTAGTATACATTGTACAATAACATACCCACGAAAACTACTAAACCGATTTTGATGAATCTTAGACTGTTCCCAAAGTTAGAATACACCTAATTTAAATCAAATAGAATCATCTCGATATGCCTTTAGATTTCGAGAAATTCGTGGACATACATAGTAAAAACATATAACTAAGTATTCATATACTTACGAAATTTAGTTTTATTTTAGTCAATTAAAAACCTATTTTTTAAACTTAAAATGTGCGAAGGGTGCCGATTGATGTGTTTTTTGTCAATCAAATTTTAAAAGATACATCGAGAAATCAATACTTAACTAACTTAGATAAAATAAAAGAAACATCTAATTCGATGTAAACTGAAAAGCGTTTATTGAATAATATTCCTATGTCATAAAGAATTATTGCTATTGTTATTATGACTTAAAAGTCATAGATAAAAAATATATTATCAAGCAAAAGTTATTAACGAAATGTTTTAAGCTAAGTAAGCACTCGGGGCAGTGGCCAAAACTAAAGTTCTTACCCTATTGATTTAAAATTTACATTTCGCATTTCCACTTGACGCTAGATGTCGCTACAGTAAGTATAGTGCCACAAATATATCTGAACCGGTGATAGTGGTCCTGGAGGAGCCACTAGCAATACAAAATTAACTGTCAAAATGGACTGCCGGCAGTCAACAGTATATTTAGTACCAAAAAATAACCACTGTGTGAAATAAGTTTGTCGCAATGTAGACAAAATGTCACCAATGTAGTTTTGAAAAATTTGCTCAAACGCTAAGTGGCGTGCCCGTAGTGTAAGTTTTTATGTCAAAAAACGCAAACTATTTCGATTCCGTATTTATGTCAATTTGTATGAAAACTGTATTAGCGCCTCTAGCGGCGAGTAGCGCGCTTATATAGTTTTCATACAAATTGACATTAATACGCATTCGAAATAGTTTGCGTTTGCTTGACATAAAAACTTACACTAGGGGTACAGTAGTCAGTACGTAGTCACCTACACCTACAGTGCCACAAGCTTTTCTGTTCCGGTGACAGTCGTGACAGAGGAGCCACTTGCAATACGAAATTAGCTGTCAAAATGGACTGTCGTATGAAAACTGTTTTAGTTCCTAAGATAATCACCGGAACAGAAAAGATTGGCGCACTATACCTACCATTTTATATGTCATTTTACCGGCTCTAGCTACTTAGGCCTTCAGCCGTAGGTACCATCCAATAAAATAAAGGAATATTAAAAATAGTTTTCTATCTAACTTATTTATTCATTTATTTACTAGGAAAGCTTACATAAGTGATGATTGATTAAAATTAAATAATTAAATGGTATATCATTACATTTTATACCTGTTACTTAAAGAAGAAATGTCTCCATATCAAAATACTAGCCTTCCGCCCGCGACTTCGCCCGCTCGGACTAAACGACGACGTTATCCCACGGGAATGTGATATTTTTCAGGGATAAAAAGTAGCCAAAGGCAGCCATTACATCCAGATCGCGATCACTGATCGTGATCTTGATCGCGATCGAGATTTACTTTGTAGATATTTTGCGATCAAGATCGCGAGTCGTCAATCACCTTCGTACACAGTCAATCTGCATCGCGATCATTGATCATTGATCCAGATTGACTGTCTAATGGCTGCCTAAGTATGTCACTTTTCAGCTGCCAAACTATTCCCATTCCAAAAGTCACGTCGATCCGTTGCACCAATTTTGACGTGAAAGACGGACAAACAAACAAACCCACTTTCACATTTATAATATTAGTATGGATACACACAATCTCTTTTACATTTTATAGTAAAAATATGATTGGCCTGATATTATGCACTACTAAGTAAGAACTTCTGTTTGAATCGTGAAAGCGCGCATATGCGCAAAACGATAATACGCGATACGATAAACTCTAATCGCGCGCGGCAAGAGTGCGCTTCACCACTGGAGCTCCATAGTAGTGGTCGGAGTGGACGTGCCTCGTGCGATCCAAGAGCACCAAGAGAACAAATTAGATTCACGATCCATGATCCCCAATCTTAGATCGTGGTTGGCCAATCCAAGATGGATCGTTTGGTGTGGTTCAGTCTTATGAACCTCGCGTAGAATAGATCTATTGCCCGCTAGCAAGCAACGTCGAAGAACGAAGAACGGCTGTTCAAAATAATCGTTATCATTATACACTGTTATGTGTGATACATGCATTTTTGCGTATAAAAACCATATGAAAATATAGATAAGTTATCACAACTTACTGTAAATCGAGATTTGACAGCCTAAACCGACCTAGATAGCGGTTTAAATTTAAATCCGGATCGGTAACAACAAGTAGCTAAATGGGATTTAAAAGAAAATCGAGATCCAAGTGGCCCTTTTGAGTTATTAAGAAGAGAAGAGAAGTTTGTTTTTTTTGTCGCCTCTAAGGGATTGCAGACTTCAGTATTTAATTTGACATACATTTTAGCTTGATACCTCCCACGCATACTTGAGAAAAAGTTTCTTGACAGACGGACAGATCTTTGAATGAGGGCTCAACTATGTTAATGCAGCATATGATAACAACATACCATGTTCATACCCTAGCCTGCATATTCGATATTCTTTAGACCCTTTTAGTAGAGAATAGGACTTCAAGAAGAGCGTTATGAAATCTGAGCAACAAACACACATAAACTAAACTATCACAAAAGTCACTACACCGCGCGTACGAAGTCGCGGGCAACAGCTAGTTATTAATAAATGTGCTCTTTATTTATTTAAGGTAGGTATACTAATAGCTTATATGTCATAAGTAACTAATAATTTTGGTCAATCAATTTAACGCTGAGTGGGAAATAAGATTTTATGTACACCTACAGTTTTAGATGAAGCGATATACTCGCCAAAACAATAGTGGTCAAAAGGAGATGTCCATAGAAATATTAATTGCTACGTCCATGTACTATGGCACTAAAATATTTTTTTAATGTATATGAATATTCTCAAAATTAGGGACCTCTACTTTGCGCTGTTGTTTAATACAGTCAGTATATCTCCTCATCGATTTCAATAGCAAGTCTATCTTAATTCTTAAGGGTGTCTCAAAAGTATGTATAGGATTTGAATGTCGCGCTATTTCCGAAATATTCAAGATGGCGGGTTGAAATTTGACATAAGTACGTCATCTCGTCATCAGCGCATATATAGAAGTTATACAAATATTTAACGAAAACTCACGATCAATTACAAACACTCGTCGAAAGGTCGAAAAATTTCGTAATATCAAGAAGAGGTTTTTTTTTTTTTTTTATTTTTTTTTATTTGGATCACCAACAATTGTTACAATAGTACATATACAAAAAACTCTTATCAGTAACTTATTTTAATGCACAACCACTTAAAGGTGAACACAGCATGCTTTGTGTAACAGTTCAAGTATTAGGTAAAAATTTAGAAGAATATTTAAGAGTGTATGTGTGTGTGTATGGGTGTGTGTATGCGTGTATGTGTATTAGTATGCGTGCGTAAAGAAGGATTGAGCCATTGTTATTATTAAGCGCGAGATGATGTCAAATGGCCACCGAGATCTTGCCATCTGATGCCACTGGAGTTCTTTCTTTGGGGCTACGTCAAAGATAAAGTCTACGCCAACGATCCAAAAAAACTCAGACAATACCTATAGACAAAACATTCGCCGAGTTATTGGTGAAATAAGAAGCGAAATGTGTGAAATTAGCAACGAAATGTGTGAAAGTGTCATGAAAAACTTGCACACAGCAAAAATACCCGTGGCGGCCATAATTAGCAGATATTCTATTCAAATAAAATTGTACAAGTCTCTTCTTTAAAACAAAATAAAACTACGAAGTAATTCCAATCCATTCGCGTTTTATTGAGACAAATCATCTTTACCTACTTTTGGGACACCCGTAGTTGCAATGCAGAACCAAACTTTCTTCTGTACCTATATGTACTTATCATGACATCTCGTTTGGACACAAATTGTACAACGGAATACCCGCCTTTATACAGGATAAATTTTTCATCAGTGCACAAATTTTTAAGATCAACTCAGAATCGGTAAGTGAACAACTTTCTCCTAGAAACATAGGTCGAAATATGACAAATTTTTTTGGACTTCCCATACTAAATCGATCACGTGATCAGTCCGGTTTGTATGAAGAGTCCAAGTAGTCCTGAGTCGATCTTAAAAATTTGTGCACTGATTAAAAATGAATCCTGTATATTAATGCCACGATCTCGTTCCCCAGATCGCGATCCCGTGTCGTCCTCAAAAGACGTTCACGGTGTACGTGTATGACGTGCCGGACGAGGTACCGGAAGAAGACGTACGTCACGCCCTCTACAAGTTTGGGTCCGTGGTTGAGGTCGTGCGACTGCACTTCTCTGGCTCACCAAGAGAGGGTAACACTGGTAACACTGACCTCTATTATTACACACTGGACTGGCTGCTGCCATAATATTTTTGTGGCTTTTTGAGTATCACCATTTTGGCGCTGTAGGCCAAGCTGTAGGCACATACAGTGCCACCAACTTATCTGTAGAATGAAGATTCAAGATTCAAGATTCAAATTTGTTTATTCAATTTAGATTGTTATTTACAATACTTGTGAACGTCATAGAAGCTACGCCATCGGTTCGCAAACCCTACAGCGGGAGGCCTTGGAGAAGAACCGGCAAGAAACTCCAAGGGTTGTTTTTTTCTCCCTGTTTTATTTCATACAGAGTCGTCAAATTGAAAAATGACCTTAACATGGTATGACTAAGGTCAGTTTCCATCACAATTACACAATGGGTTATGATAAAAACAGTTAAGTATAGGCGAACTAATGATCATAGCGGTGAACAATTTTCAATTACTTAGGAACTCTACTTAAAGCTTTAATATTAGTTAAAAACAAAAGACAATTCTACTATATGCCGTAAGCTGCGCCATACATGTTTCAAATTTTAATGTAATTCTTAATAAAATGAATAAAAACAAAAGAAAACACATTTTAAGGCAAGCAGATAAGATCAGACCCAGAAGGGAGGCGCCACGATCGTGTAATGACAACGTCTGTACGACACACACATGCACACATTTTCATACTGGGGCGTCAGTAGTTCCGCTTTTGGCCATTCATCCATTAATATTATTAGTCCATGTATCTAATTAAAATTAGTGATGTTCTTATGTCGACTGTGGTAATGATTATGTCAAAATTAGTTCTCGAGACACTCGTAGTGGCGCTTCAAATTGCCACACAAAATTAGCTGTCATTTGTATGGAGACAGCCTGTCCAGTGTGCAATAACAAAGGTCAGTGACTAATAATCATTATGTTCTGAGCGATCGACAATCTTTTCAGTTCCGGTGACTGCAGCGCTATGTAATTTCTTCTTCTTCTTGTAGCAATTTAACCGGCCTTGACTTCTAAGACCTTCAGCCGGCAGCAGCGCTATGGTTGGATAACAACTTGACAGCAAAATTACATGAAAAAAAAAATCTTAGTACCAGTTTTTGGCCACCGGAACAGAAAACGTTGTCGCACTGTTCTCAGCTGTTTCATATTGCGAATATTAAAACGCCTCTATGCCGGAAATAAACGAGACTGGTTTTGAAGCCAGGGTAGTAAGCTAGTGTTAAAGGGCCCACAGAATATCAGTCCGCCGGCAGTTCGCCTGAAGTCCTCGATCGGACAAGTTTTTGTATGTAAAACTGTGAGTGTGTGGCTGCTTGCGGCTAACTGACAGACCACCGATTTTCAACCGCCTCTGTGGTCTAGTGGTTCACACCACCGATTTCAGACCAAGAGCTCCCGGGTTCGATTCCCAGTGGGGGTATATATTGTATTCGGTTTGGTTGGTGGTAGGACTTGTTCTAAGTCCGTCTGTCGCCATAACAATGATGTTTTCAGCATTATTGTGTTCCGGCAGTTAGAGATAAGATAGCCAGTTCCTCAGTGATTTAGGATTCCGGGAGTAGTGCGCTTCCACCTTCAGCCTTATCACCACTTAACATCAGGTGTGATGAAGGCTAAGTGCTACCCCCTTGTGGATAAAAAAAACTGACAGGCCATTACCTGCAGCGGACTGATTCTGTGGGGCCCTTTAGTAAGCGAGCTAGGTAGTAACTCTGGCATCATGTATACAGAACTAGCTTCTAGCTACTAGCCTACAATTTAAGAAAGTGTACGTATCGTGTATTATCGGTATTAAAGACACGCAATCAAGTCTGTATGCGGCTGACGTTAAGTCATAATCGTGTCTCAATCATGTTTCAATTGTAGTGCTTTTTTACACACTAGTTACAAGAAATGTGTACTTTTTTCACAATACTACTGATGGTCACACCCATGAAGCTCGACTTAATACTCTGAGGTAACTGGAGTTCTCACCCTGAATAAAAAAGTGTACCCAGCAAATTTGACATTTATGTATGTAGTGGCTGTCAGTTGTCTCATATGACCATACGTATTTGTTTAAAGTGTAGGTGAGACGGAAGACAGCCACTGTGTAATTTTTGGTGACAAAAAAGTGTTAGTACTGCACTCTCCAGTTACCTCAGTATTAAGTCGAGCTTCATGGTCACACCACACACTACATTCACATCACATCATACTGTCATAATTCTTGTAACTAGTGTGTAGAAAAGCACTACAATTGAACTACAATTGAAACACGATTGAGACACGATTATGACTTAACGTTAGCAGGCTTGGCCCCCAGGCCTAGCTGAAAGTGATTTTAAGAGAAAGCGCGTTCGTCATAAGATCTGCAAACATGACAAACTATAATTTTACATTTAAATATGATAAGGCGCAGAATGAGGTTCCCCTGGCGCAGTAGTTAGCGCGCTCTACCCGCGAAGGTTGAAGTTAAGCAACTTTTGCAGTGGTCGATCACGGGATGGGTGACCAGAACCAAAAACTACCGGGACACATGAAATGACATTCTTTTTTTCCATTCCATCGTTTTAGCTAGCGTTCGAGACACTTGGTATCCTTAAAATGTTACCAATGATACGTGTATACTTTTCAACAAGCTTTCTAAAATATTGAAAATGAAGTTATTAGAAAAAGTCGACAAGTCTCACAACCAGCTCCGATGGGACTCGAACCCACGACCTTTCACTGTCCGGGCGAATGCTCTTTCTTTCTAACACTTAATTTAAAATTCAAATTCCATTGTGAATGCAAAAAAGTATAACAATGAAAGCAAAGCTTTCTAAAAACGTATAAACCTTCTCGTTCCAGGAAGCTCAACCCCCAAGCCGTTGGACAAGACGCCGCCCCGCGCGTTGACCACCATCGACGGCGAGCTGGTCAGCAGCATGATCCCGAAGGAAGCCAACAGCGTCATCCGCGTGACCCTCGCCAACATTGAGGAAGCCAACATCCTGCTCCAGAACGGGCTGGACTTCTACGGAGCCACGTACTTTCCGACGGAGCTGGCGACTCCGGCTCAGGCTGCTAAGCTCATCAAGCCGAGTAGGTGTGTGCTTGCTTTAGACTAATTTTCCACATTTCTTACGTCTACTATCCTATTACACCTTTATTAAGCTTATTTCCACGACTTAAGTGGCCCGCGACGCGTCAGTCTCCCATAAAAAATTAATACCAAAATAATTTAGAATTTGATCATGATTGACTGGTACTTGTGATGTTATTTGAATTAAGACAGTATTTATTTAGGTTTTTATTTTTTAAAAATCCAAAATATCAACCCAATAAATAAAAACCGCTCCCACCCAACTAAAGTATGATCAGCCAAATATGGACTTAATATCGTCAACTACCGAGCAGTCTATAATGGGCGGTAAGTTATTTTATATTGTTACTGTAAAATGTATCTACAGTGAACGATATTAATTCCATATTTGGCTGCTCATACTTTGGTTGGGTGGGAGCGGTGCGGTATAAGTGGGCTATGACCTTTAATCCGAAAACCATCACAAGTACAGAAAAATGCTCTAATTTCAAATCATTTTGGTGTTACGTTAGTATGGTGAGCTGACCGTCGCGTCGCCGGCCTCTTTTAAGTCTGTATAGCCTTCACCGTAGTCAAATCTTTCTTTTTCTTTACACCACAAGTTCATCCAAACCTTTTTTTACTTGAATGATCTCAGCATCTTTAATTGAAATTTATTTTAGAATTGGCATACATTTAACATTTTCTAGTCGCCTGGAATTAAGTAAGAGCAGACATAACCACCTCTGTGCTCTAGTGGTACAACACGGAATCAGACCCAGTAAATTCCCACAGTGGAGGTACATATTGTATTCAGTTTGTTTGGTGGTAGGACATGTTCTAAGTCCACCTGGCTAGCTACCATGGGCGTACCCAGCATTTACTTCAGGATGGAGCAAAATTATTTCATTTACTTCAGGGTGGGGCAAAAGTATGGAATCTTGATATTCTGACCACACTTTATAAGCTACTTAGCTTGAAGTCGGGTCGGAGAGTGTGGCAAGCGCTCCACCCTGACTCTTCCTGGGTACGCCCATGCTAGTTCTAGTCCATCTAGTCTAATTCTGACGTCATAAAAACGATATTTTCAGCATTGTTGTGTTCCGGTAGTTAGAGATAATATAGCCAGTTCCTCAGTGGTTGAGGATTGCGCGAGTAGTTCACTTCCACCTTCAGCTTCAGATTTACTTTACATCAGATGTGATGAACCCATTATTGCTACCCCATTGTGTACAAAAAAAGCAGGAGCATTCAAGAATAAACAGAGTAAAAAAATATACTTTAATATATTTAAAGCTTATTCACGTTGATTGTATCAATGCTTAGTTGTATTTTATCAGGCGTTACGGTATTATATTTTAAATAAATAAATAAATAAATAAATAACTTCTTACATTCACACCAATTATCTAAGCCCATGTTAATTTCATTAAGAAACTGTATCATGGAAAACTTGATAACGGATAAATATATACTTTAAATACTTTTTGTTTGTAAATACATACTTAATATACATAGTTAACACCCAGACCAAGACAAATAGACATGTTCATGCACACAAATATTTGTCTTGTTCGGGAATCGAACCCGAGACCACTGGCGCAGAAGGTGGGTAGCCTACCCCTGCGCCAAATCGGTCGTCAATATTTTATATATTCATCGTTTCTCATGTTAGTGGTACTTACCTAAATATTGAAATTTAAACACACCCCAATTTCTGACGTTTAATAATGCCTTCATGGCGTCCAGCAGTACTTTAAATTTTCATGCCAATATCATTAGGAAACTTATGTAAAAATCCTACTTTTCCAGGGTCACGGGCGGAACAGTATCAGCTCGAGTGCGCGACCTTCTACCAGTCTTCGACCAGCAAGGTTTCGCCAAATTTGCGCCCCCTGCGTCGCGCCTTGTCAAGCCAAGGGGCAAGTGATCGCGCTTACCTACCCAGGACACCACGACGATTCTAATCTTCAAGACATGGTCTTAACCAAAACCAACACTAATACCTCGGAATACATTATATTCTTCATCGTCTCAAGGTCGATATTGGACAATTAACAAATCCAACCTTTAGTTTATTTTTATTTACTGTATCTAGGTACTTAAATAAAGTTTTATTTTAGTTTTTCAGTACCGATATGCATTTACTTTGAGTCCAGTAGTTGTACTAATGTGCCATTTACATTGATAGAAGAGATAATTTTATAATACTGTTGTTACCAATAAATTAATGCCATTACGAGTGATTTTTATTACTTCTAGAATTCCTTTGTTCGCTGATATTTGATTGATAATTAATTCATATTCCTAATTTACATGCAATGAATCGCGTTGATGTAGGTAATATCCAGATAATGATTTCAAGGCAAATGAAACGAGCGGCTAGTATCACAATAATACGATTTTTATTCAGTCATCACTGACAATATGAGTATCACAGATTAACATATTTATCGCTTAGCGAATAAAATATACAATAAAGAACAATTTCTGGCACTTAAACCTAGGCTTTAGATACACTGGGCTTTCCATTCTTGAATCTCTCTTCAATCTCTTGCAAACTTTTACCTTTAGTTTCAGGTAAAATAAAGAATAATATACCAGTACCTATTAGTGCTACGATTCCATAAAGCAGGAATGTTAACATTTCTCCTAAATACGTTATCATTCCCGGTGCAGTTTTTACTACTGCGAAAAATGCAACAAATGTTGTAGCTGAACTTATCCCTGATCCGAGACCTCTCACTCTCGTCGGGAAGACCTCCCCACACATTATCCATGGTATAGGAACTAGACCGATTGAGATAGCGCAAATATACATCATCAAGCAAGTTAGAGGCAGCCATGACATATTCTCTGGCTTAAAGTACAAAAACATCGACAAGCCAACCATGGAGATCGCTGTCCACGTCCCGCTTATGAAAGTCAAAGGCCTTCGCCCGTACATCTTGCAAATTACACACGCCACCACTGACATTACAACTCTTACTAAATCTATAATCAGCATTGCCACATAGTGGTTGAACCCTTTCCCAACTGCCTTCTCGACAATTTCGATTGAGTAAAATGCAACTGCATTTACACCGGCGAACTGGCAAGTTATAAAAAACAAAATCATGATGAAGAGAGGTTTCAACAGCTCCGGACTTTTCAGTTTTATGATTTTTTCTTTGAAGCTCATTACGGGTTCCGAATCTTCAGCCTTCTGATTTTCAATGATGCCTTTCAATTCGGCCTTCGCTTCATCACTGTAGCCTCTTAACCAGTAGTAAGATTTAATGCCTTCCGCCTCTTCTCCCTTAGATACCAGCCACGTGGGACTTTCTGGGGCTACCGTCAATAGTAATATAGATAAGATCGGGAAAAGGCAACATATAGTCGCTGTCCATTGCCAGGTCATGAATGTGCCAATTAAATGGGCGACAAAGATGCCTATTGCTATGGCTAGAGATATGGCTGCTAAGAAGAATCCTCGGTATTTGGGTTCGGAGGTTTCGCCGATGTAGACCGGTCCTAGGGGGCCTAGTAGACCGACACAGAGGCCGGTGAAGAACCTCCCAAGCAGCATGAGGCCGAGGTTACTGGCGCAGCTGATGAGGATCCAACCAAGCAGGAATGGGGCGCAGATAATGTAGTGGGAGGTTTTTCTTCCAAATTTTTCCATCAGCCAACCGGAGATCAGACAGCCTGGTGCCATTGGCAGAGCGGCCATTGCAGCTGGAATTAGAAAGTGGTACTTGTTAGCATCATGTTTAACTTTGCGTTACTTAATTAAAATAGATCTAAATAATACATTACTTTATATTTGTAAAAATAAATTATACTTTATGACTATTTTTTTAAAAATAAAAGTTCTGACACAAAACTCATAAATATTTAACTTTCTTGATTTCTTTCAATGTTCATTTAGCTTTTTTTTTGCCAATAAAAATTTTGATGATAGGTCATCTTAATTTTCTCTCAAACCAAATACTAACCAATCCAAGATTTGGTGCTCTCGTTCATGATGATGGGGCTGTCGGGCATCTCCAGTTGCGGCAGCAGGATGGCCGAGTAGCCGGACGTCAGCCCGGCGGTGAAGGTCAGCAGGATCGATGCCGCTGCTGCGAGGCTCTGGAATGGACAGAAATATTAAATTTAAGTTATTAAGTTGTAAGAATCATCAAAACTTTTGAAAAAATCTAAGGACGTAACCTAGGTGTTATTGTTGATAGAAAGGACATACACAAAAAAAATTAAACGACATAGTCACGAACACATGGAAAATCTTTCTGTGTTCTGTGGTAAAGAAACTACATATCATTTTAATAGTCAAGTAAGAAGAAGATATACTTATTTTAGGAAAAATTACACCACATCAAATTTAACACGTGGAGTGTGGATTTCATAAGGCCATATAGTATTAAATTAGCACTAATTAGTTCGCTTCTGTTGTCACTGTAGCTATCAAATCTGTTAGAAATTGATTGTTATTGAAAAAAGGAAGCTAACAATCGACATGCAATTTATGTAGGTAATGTATTAAATGAAAAATGGAAAATAAAGTATTTAGAAAAAATCGACCCGTCTCACAATCAGCTCATACTTCATTTCCAATTTTTCAGTAATAAAAATTGCATTGTGAATGCAAAAAACTAAAAATTAAAATAACTAATCTATTAATCTTAAAATCTTACCTGTCTCCATACTGGAGAAAATCTCGAAACAACATTAGTATCACTAACAAGAGCAGCCTCTTTGTCTTTTTCGGTGAGCACTAATCCAGCACTAGAATTAGAAATCTTAAGATTCTGTAAATAGTGTGAAGTCTTGCTTTCCTGTGCTACATTTTTGGAATCATCCTTTTCTTCTTTTTTGGCAGTTTCATTATAACTATATCTTTGAATATTTTCACTATTTACGTTACTATTGTTAGTTTCCTTAGGTTTGTCTTCTATTTTTGTTTTTGTCGCCTCATCTTCATTAATATTATCTTCTGTGTGTACTTCTGAAGTATCTGTAGTATTGACAGTTGTGGATTCTGCAGTTTCCTTCGTGTGATTATCTGTTGTGTCAGCTGCCATATCTTATCTGAAACAATACACGCTTTCCTTAAAATCAAGAATCATCTTTGCATCTTATACTATGACATTGAGCTTGTAATTCAAATCATTTCTGTACTGTCATTACGTATTTGAATTTTTTGCGAGGCAATATGCTACCAGAAATAGAATACTAAGTATTATTCTCGAGTGATACGTGTATTTGTTACATTAAGGTCCACTTGCATCAAATTTGCTAAATCTCGATTTAACCAGAACTAGAAAAATGACAAAAAAATTTAAATCTTTGACATTCTTCTATGGGCTAAATTTAGTTTTAGTAAAACCCAGATTTCGAAAATTGCTGCAAATGGACTTTAGGTTCACATAAAATCTAATGTGCGATAGTAAACGAAACGCATAGAAGTAATTGATTATTTTATTTTAATGAAGGCAACGTGCAAAAATCTTATGAGAGTAATGTGTAAATTAGTAAGCCATACATGGTAAGTGTATAGTAGTCATTATTCGATATTTAGTTCAGTTAACAGTCTTAAACGTAAAGTTATCGTTGTTTTAACATTTTGTTTTTATAAATGTTTTGATAACAATCTTTCGAATGCGTCATCTCTTTGTTAAACAATTGTAGTAGCGTTGATAAGGCCGAGATTGTGAGAACTCGTGATGCAGAAGCAATGATGAATAAACATGGATACCTTATTTAGTTCTGAAGGAATTGTTTGATTAATATTCTGGTTTTGGTCCGGCTAGTTACGATAAATAAGGCACAATTTTAGGTCAACTACCGCTGTATCTGAGCTAGTTTGATTGTTATGCTCTTAGTTTGAGTTCTACGCAGTTCGTTGCAATGAATTATGAATATTATCAATAATTTATTCATACACAGTTGTGAACTTTGACTGATGAAGTAGTGAAAGTCAAATATCTTATTGTAGATTACTTATTTCACTTTCAATTTTTTACTTCTCTGATGGCTCTTTTTTAGAGTCCGATTATTTGATGCAATTTGGACTAATCGGTGTCCTGTACAAGAATGCAAGGTCCCGAACCAAACAGTACCTGAAGATTGTGTATATTTTTATGTGGTCATTATTTCACCGAATTCATAGGTCATTAATTTTGCTCAATTTAACCACATACAATCACCGAAAATAAGTCTGTTTATAAAAGCAAAGGTGTCTGACTGATCTATCAACGCAAAGCTCAAACTACTGGACGGATCGAGCTGAAATTTGTCACACAGATAGGTATGGCATAGATAGACGTCCGCTACGATTTTTTTTAAATTTTATTCCTACGGGAATGAATCGATACGTTGAGCACGCGAGCGAAGCCGCAGGTAAAAGTTATTTTCAAATATAATCGTAAGTACTACTACGATTCTCGGTCGTCAAAATATTGGAAAAACTACCTCAATTAAAGTTATTTTATATTGGAAATAAATATATCTATTAAAAGGCCTTGCAATGCGCACACACCAGTTCTCGTTTACTTTATAAATTAAATCAAACATTGCACATTTAGATAAACTATCAATAGATCTTTCATACTTTATCTTATTAACTTTGAACACTGCTACTTGTTATTCTAATTACCTACTATATTCCTTGATTTTATGATTTGTATGAGAACTTGATGGCAAGATATTTACAGTGATTTTATGAAGAATGATTTGTTTGAAGGTGGACCGACGATCTGGTCAAGGTCGCGGGAAGCCGCTGGATGCGGGCAGCGCAGGACCGATCGTTGTGGAGATCCTTGGGGGAGGCCTATGCCCAGCAGTGGGCGTCGTTCGGCTGACATGATGAAGTTAAGTAACTTAAGCCCCTGTGTTATGGCAATTGGAAACGACAGATATTACCATACCTCTCACGACCACATACACCTAGACTCGAGAAACTATTGAAAAGTTCGTTTTCAACATTTACCCGCCCGGGAATCGAACCCGGGACCTCAGTGATAGCGGCACCTTGAAAACAGGTGCGTACACCACTCAGCCAAGGAGGTTGTCACTATTCGACAACACGACTTCATGATCTGCGTATTTGCTTTTAATTAATAATAACTATGTATGTATGCCTTTACGTCTATTGCAGACGATTAATTACTTTTTTGGTGGCAAATTAATAACAATAAAACCTACTTTATTGCACACAAACAGCAGCAAACAAAGAAAAACAGAAACAACACAGAAAGGTACAAAAAACGTACGTCGGTACGTCGTTCGGCTGACATGATGATGATGATTTGTTATACGATAACTTTGCGGTGGTAACGGTCGGTATCAGGATGGGTTACCCAAAATGGATGATTTCAAACTTGATTGAAAATGAAGTATTAGAAAAAAACGACCCGTCTCACAATTAGCTCCGATGGCTTTACAGCGCTTAAGAAGTATTAGATAATCAACAACTCCGTAGCTCAGTGGTTAGAGCAGTCAACCGGACAGTGAAAGGTCGAGGGTTCGAGTCCCATCGGAGCTAGTGGTGAGACGGGTCTTTTTTTTCTAATACTTCATTCTCAAAAGTAAAAATTGCATTGTTAATGCAAAAAAGTTGAAATTATTTCAAACTTCTTCGCGCCTTTAAAGGTAGGTATGTGTTAGCCTTTGGTCCCTTCATGGCCCTTCATGACCCGCCCGTGGAGGTCATGACCCATAAGCCTTATCCATCCTTATGGAAGGACCCAGTACTTACCTTATCAAAAGCTTTGATGTTTTTTTTACAAATTAAATGATTATTAAATTAAATTTTAAGGTAATTTTATGCGTAAATGTATTTAAAATTGGGTGAATCACAATATAATATACGAGTACATAGAAAATCACCCATTTTCCTTTATTTTTCTCGAGTCTAGGTGTTAATAACAATATTGTATGTATAATTTTCTATCATAATTAGATGCGATGCACGCCACCATTGTCCTACCCTTGGAATAATTATTTATTGCGACATGGTTCATAAGGCGAACAGCGGTTATGTTATGTACACCTTTGTTAAATAAATCGACGAGTGTATAATATTTCTTTGTTAGATGTTTATTGTGTCTAATGTGCGTTGTAACAATAATAAAATTGAAAAAAAAACATTCATAATAAATAATTACTTTTTTACATTTATGAATCTTTAATGAAGAACTAGTGTTATCAATACGATAACGAATAAATATACTTTAAATTATATACTTAGTCGCTAACGGTAATCAAACCTGCGACATCTAAACAGGGCAGGTTACCTACTCCACAGCGCGGGTACTATACGGGTCGTCAATAATACGTAAATAGGATTTATTAGTATGAATTTTAATTTATCTTGTATAATTTTGCGTGCCACTGTGGCTGGCTGAGTAAGAGAAACAAAAAAATAAAAATGAAGTGTAAAGTTTAACATCCATTCTATTCCATGTAGGTTCCATATGCAAATAAATATTATTTCTATTTCTATTCAATTTAATTATTTAGTTTTAAATGGTTTCAAGTGCAAAGTATAAAAACTTTATAATTAAGTAGGTTCTGTATAAAGTATATGATATCGATATAATGTTTCATGTCTAGACGACTGAAAAAATTTAATATAAAAACTTTTTCAAGGTTTTCATTGTCCTGAATTTTTTGTTCATTTCGACGATCATTATTATATTTTTAATTAAAATCTGATACTATTATTAAAACTACCTAATTAAAATCACAAATTAAAGAGTATTTGACAGCAAAAAATACTGAATTGGACAAAATGGTTTAATTTGTGTAGTTCCTCTAATAATTATCATTAACAAAAAGAGGAAGTGAATGTAACATATGTACGTCTACTAAAATGCTTAAAAGGCAAGTCGAGTAAAATTTCTTGTAGGTACTTACAAGTACTAAAATGAAATATAAACATAATTTTTATACCTACTTAGTAAACGAAGGGTCGGGCGTAGCGTGATACGAATAAAATTTACTTGAAAATGGGATATCAAATGAAAAAAAAAAATACTTATTAGATATACTAACTTTCCGCCCCCTACTTTGCCCGCTTCAGCCATACGATTTTTTCCCGTTTCCGTCTGTAGCCTAAACCCATAATATGCTATTCTAAATCATAATCTATCTCTGTGTCAAATTCCATCCAGATCTGTTCAGTCGTTTCGCTGTGATTGCGTAACAAACTCCACAGCTTAAGGTTTCGCATTTATTAGTTAAAAAATATGTATTTATATTAACGGTTTCGCATTTACTTATTACTTAGATGAAAGATGTATTTTCCGACAGGTTAGTGCTCTCTGAGATTTGCGCGTAAAAAAAATGGCTTCTTCATAGGTATTTATAACATCTCAAATTCATCACATTATAAAGATAAGATTACCATTTACACGCTAGATACTTTAACGTTAGACTAAATATTATTCATGGTTATTTAATTACTCTGAAAACTGGGTCACAAACGGTTATCTTAAGTTGTGTATTAGTCAACAAACCCATTAAGTAAAGTGGGTAATAATTATGACAATTATTGTATTTAAACTTGCTAATATTTTATATGAATGTGTTGGTTTCATAGTACAAAATCGTACATTAGTACGTTTTGCGTTATAAGTAGTTATTTGTTAGTCCCGCAAATCCCTTGGATCCCGTAGGCATAGCTCTGCGAATGCGATCCCGCATTTTGCGGGATACGGGATTGCAGACCCTAGTTATATGCACATGTTAAAAAAGACAAATTGTTTTCAAAACGACAATTTTTTTAGATAGTAGGTATTTAGATTTTATATTATTTTTATGCATTCACAATGCAATTTTGTAAGTATCGGAAAAATGTGTGATAGTAAAAAACCACGAGCCCTATAAGTAGCTTTATATAAGTAGCTTATAAGTAACCTATAAGTAGCTTTCGTATCCCGCCTGAAAGCTACTTATAAGGCTCGTGGTTTTTTACTATCACACATTTTTCCTATAGTAGTTTTATTTGCACTGTTTTTAAATTTACCTGCATAGCTAAGTTATGCATTTTTTTTGGGTACAACTACGTTTCAAAACCCTGGTCAACACAATGTCTTATTTATTTTAATCTTGTAATAGATAGTTGTTCTAATTAGTTGCTGTACGCGCAAACATTTTAGATATGTAGTAACTGTAGTTTTCTTGTGTTTTTCTGGAGCAGACGCAGAATAGATTTGTTAAAAAAATAATATTTTCGGATTCGCTTTCGTTACTATGTCTCTTAGTTATCAAAAGATAGTTATTTCTAAGGTGAAGTTGTTTGTTATCCTTTAAGTGCCTTCTAATCTAAAAATCTGAAAACTATTTTTCTCAATGCTGTAACTGCGAGCACTTTGAGATAATCTCGTCACTTTCCCGATAGTCAATGTCATTTCGACATATTCATGTAGTTAGATAATACATCTTTATTTGAATAGTAAAAATGACCTTGAATGAGGGGAATACCAATTTTAAAAGAGTGTTTTCTTTTCTTGCGTTAAAGCACAGTCTAACTTCATAAAAGTATAATCAAGTTTTACTATAAGTCCAGCAACGGAATCGTGAAAATAATAATAATAAAAATCATACAATAAATACCTTACAGACAAAAAAAAAATTGAAATTTAATTGACTTAAATAAAATGAATTAAAAATTTAATTAAATATATAAATTAAATTAAAGTTGTAAAATCGGTGTTAATGTTAAATCATTCTATTACTTAACGATACAAGTTGCAATCAAATCACTTTTCATACTGACAATGCATCGCTTTATCAAATAAGGTGAAATTTAATCGTTTATTCTCTAACAACTTCCATGGCTGATTGGTGTATTCGCCGGGTTTTAAGGGGCCGCTATCTCTGGAGGTTCCGGGTTCGATTCCCGGGCGGGTACATATTGAAAACGAGCTTTTCTATATTTCCTCGGGTCTGGGTGTATGTGGTAATACCCGTCGTTGTTTCCAATTTCCATAACACTAGTGCTCAAACTACTAAAGCTTGGTATTGGAACAATGTATGTGATGGTGTCTTTTTTTGTTTATTTACTAGCATTCCGCCCGCGACTTCGCCTCCGTGGACACACGACGTTATCCCGCGGGAACCTACTTCTTTTCCGGGATAAAAAGTAACCTATGTCACCTCTAGCTCCCAAACTATCCCCATACCAAAACTCAGGTCGATTCGTGGCTCCGTTTTGACGTGAAAGACGGACAAACGAATTACGTAAAATGGGAAATATAATATAGACGTAAAAAGAAAAGTGTTGTTTTTACTATTTTTCACGTACTTAATTTTTTTTTTCTAAATAAAAACTTTCCGTATGCTTAAAGTAACATATCAAAAATAATAGCCGAATTGGACTAGCCGTTCTTGAGTTTTGCTCTTAGCAACAGTCATTTTTATTTATATAGATAGATAGAAGATTAGTAATTCATTGACTGCTATTACGTTAAACAGGTTGTGCTAATTAGAATAAGTTATTTGCCAAATTTATTTAGCACAACACGTAGAAATGTATCAGAAAGAATAACTCTTGCAATTAATTTTACTTTAAGAAGCTCTCAGAAATCTAACTTTAAAGCGTAGAGTATAAATTAATAATTTTTGACATTTCCATTTTATGACATAGAAGAAACACAGATTTATTTAAATATGAATCTTTTTATCACAGATGACATGAAAGGATTTTTATCTGATGCATTTATTGATTGCTATATTTTTATCACTAATTTATTTTCTTGATTATTCTTTTTATTATGTATAATGAGATGAAAATTGAATTAATTGATATAATAATGTTTGACATGACTTAAATAATTTGAATGTTTGACATTGAATTTCATTAATCTTAACTGTCTTTTTGATTATTTAATTTTTGCATGCTGTTTATTCAGCGGAACTGCTGACCTATGTAATCCATTATGACAACAGAACTTTGTAACCATGTTTCTAGCAAAATAAATATTATTCTATTCTATTCTTATTCTATTCTAGAAAACAGCAAAAGTCAATATAATAAGTTCCAGTTAAATCTGAACCTTATGTTTACATCCACTAGGTGGTTCAGCTTAGACACCTGTTAGGTTATATTTAAACCCTAGATGTTAGCTTACTGGACCTGACTGCCTTGAAACGTGACTTACAATGTAGTTAAGTTTAACTTTGCATTCTTGACGCGCCCGTTTAACTTGAGTTTGTGGGTTAAACAATAACTATCGGTGGATATGCACTTGGTAATCCCTTGGTTAAGGATTTAGATATAAATATGTGAGTTTTTATGTTTGTTCTGTGACTGGGCGTTTTATAAATATTTCTGTAAGTATATAGGTATGTATTTGTTTTGTCACAAGTGCTTATGCTACTATTATTTCGAAATCGGAACAATAATTGGGTGATGTGGTGAGATATGTAGGTATTATTATGATTTTTTTATTTAGTTCTAGAATGCAATACTGGTTTTTTAATACCTAACCAGAGTTACTCTGGTCTAGTAAGTATTATTATTCTGTGCTCTGGTGGACTTAAAGTCAGTTCTAGGGTTATAAAACTATAAGAGCATTAACCTTTAACTGGTGACCTGGAGTTAGTAGTGCGTATTTGGTGACACGACGTATACGAGACGTCAATGAAAAAAAGGGTAAACAAAAAAGTGATTAACAGACAATTAATTTTAAGAGAACCATTTAATAATACATATATTAATATAAATAATAATTAAATATGAATCAAAACAAACAACAGGTTTTTTCATAAAAACAGTTTTTAATATGTATGGAACTTTTCTTAAAAAAATAGGAACAAACTTAAAATGGGTCTTCTTGCACCGAAAAATATAATTTGAAACCCTCTTAACATTATTTTTAGATTATTTAGATACTAATCAACAAAACATAGTAGGTAAAGTTAGCCTTAGATACAATAATAAAAAAACTACAAACATCAAACATCGCTTACTAGGAATGGCTATCACATATTTGCTGATTGAATGATTAGACATCACATATTTGCTTACAGCAGTTTAAGCCCATAGGTGTATCACAGTAAGTACATGAGAACCTAGTACGTCATTTTATAAAGCCAAATGATACAAGTTTTTTTAGTCCCAGCATGGCAGAAGCTGGTTTGCGTGGTAAGTCGTCAACATCAGTTACTCTCTTTATAGCTCGTGGGAGTAGTTTCTCATTATAAACCCGGTAATATGAAATATATTGTGTAATTGAGTCCTGGCCGATCTTGAAGGTGATTGCGAGAACCATTTGAATCTATTACGCCCCCAGCAAGCGACAAGCTGGTGGCTCCCACTGTCGTTTGGTTGCTGTAACTCTGTGGTGCTTTTCATGGACGGCCCACCACTGTTGCTTGTATCCCCTGTAGCTTGAGGACTATTTTCGGATGATCTACCTTAGTTCCTCAGGACGCTGTTCTTCAACAGCCGTGCTGTTGTTTTCGTCTCCAGATTGCTCAGATTTGCTATCATGCTCAATTTCTAAAACGAATTCAGGGTCGTCTAAATCGTAATCAAAAATGCTGCACTCGACGTCACTCTTTCCTAACAACTCTTGTGATATATCACGCTGCCTAACAACCCTTCTTCTTTTAGCAGAGCTGGGTTGTTCATCGTCAGACATTCTATAAAAAAATACAACACATTACTACCGCTGTGACATTTCTCAGACACTATGAAGTTGTGTACAGTAACAGTGAGGTGACGTACTACAGACACATAGGTAAAATATACATTAGTACTGACCTGACGTCTGTGAGACGGCGAGAGCTCCACACAGGTAACACGAGAGTCGTTGCGCGGGTGCGACTACTACTGAGTGAAGGTGCGAGGTGAATGCGGAAGGTACCGAGGTGGGTGGGAGGAAGCGGCAAAACGGCGAAGAGAAATATAAAAAAAACGAAACGCGGTGTCTGAGAGACGGGCAGGTCACCAGTTAAAGGTTAATCTAATATTACCTATTATTCAGAGTTTTTAGGCAACCGTTAAAAATATACTTATGTTATAACTGGTGTTGTGTGAAAATCTGCTAATGTGACAATAGGCAATATTATGACAAATACCAATAAATACTAGATAAAATTCGCAATACAATTCCTAACAAACTGGAAAGTTAACTAACCAATTATTTAAAAAAAACTTACTCAGTAAAAACTCTTCAAACACCAAAAACCGACACAAAATTTCAACGCAACAACCTTCCAGTCACTCTCCCTAACAGATTTGCGGTGCCATCCAGTCATTACCTCTTATATAGCCCAAGTTAATCCCGGGTGACCAGACAGGCCATAAGCCAGACCACTTGGTCCAGATGGTACAGTAATTGATGAAAGACCCGCTTCAAACAAGGAGGTTAAGGTTAAATGATGTGCGTGCGTCGTTTGGAATTAGCGGCTAGAATTAATAATTAGAACGCTCCTAAAACTTTCAAGGTTGGAATATTGTTGGGGATTTTATACCAACTTTAGGTTCCTAAGTCATTAGGTATATGATATGTCCAAAAGCTAGATAATAAAATGAATTAACAACTTATAAGCGTCAGCGCGCACTTGTGATTTGTAGTCGACCGATAGTTTAGTCGCTATTGTAAAACGATCGTGATCAAACTGTCGGCCGATAGGTTAGTGTGGTTTGCTATTGTGGTAGTGCGCGCACTACACCGATTTATGAGTAAAAATTCGCACTTCTAATATGGATTGTATATGTGGTGACACTCAAACGATGTCCCATCTTATATCGTGCCCCGCATGCCCTGAAACCTGCACGCGGGAGGATTTAATGCGTGCCACGGATAGTGCCGTGAACGTGGCCAAATTCTAGACTGCAACAATATAGTGTTTGCCATCGAAACGCTAAGAAGAAGAAGTACGGGCGCGACAGTGCAGTGCCATACTGATTGCGCAGTCGACCGATAGTAGGGCGATAGTTTATTTAAATGCAGTGCGTATATGAATCTATGGACTTCAATTGTGAGGTTCGACTAGTGATTCTAATTTCAACAAAATTCAAAGAGCACAGAATTATATATCCTGAAACAGATCTCAAACGCTGCAGGTTTATTCGCAACTCAGAAGTTCACCATCAACTCCATATCACCACTGTCATGGATGAAATCTCGAGGATATATTATGACAAATACAAAAATATGCTCGACATTCACCCAAATGAACTAGCAAAACAGCTGACATTGCCGGATTGTACGAGACGCCTGAAAAGGCGCAAACTATCAGATGAAAAACTCGGCTTGGACTAATTCAAGAATGAGTGGGCTCTCGATAGAGCGCCTTGCTCTACATGTCATTCTTTAGTCAACAAATCTGCTCATAGTCCAGGAGACTGATTGCACGATAAGAATTATAAAAAAATGCAGTGCGCGCGCTCACATACTTAAGTAATCCTTCATGCACATTATACAACCGGCCGATAGTTTGATCGAACAACTTCAGTCATTTTCGATATTTCGGTTGGTCGATTTTTAATCGTCAAAAGCGCGCACTGCTATATTTAACTCTATACTGAATCCCAGAACGATTAAACTATCGCCCGATTAAAAATCACAAGTGCGCGCTGGCTCTAAATCCGTAAAAAAGCTCAATTTTAACGAAATTAGGAGAACGTAATGACCGAGTGTGCGCATCGGTTTTCAAGGTGCGCCGCCGCTATCTCTTGAGGTCCCAGGTTCGATTCCCGGTCGTATAAATATTGAAAAACGAAATTTTCAATATTTTCTCGCGTCTGGGAGTAATGTGGTAATACCCGTCGTTGTTTCCAATGTTGATAGCTATAGAATGTAAAATGTATCGTTGTAATATTGAGCATCTTGAGATTTTAAAGGTTCTGGCAACAAAAAAAAATTGTTTGTAGCTATTAGGCGTAAGCGAAGCGAAGAGTTATTAATCTATTATTACCTACCTATAAGAGTTATTAAGCTATTAGTTATTACGAATCTGTAAGAGACATACAAAAAAGGTTTGTTTTGAATTTCAGGAATAGTGATGATGCTGAATTATGTCAGTGCTGAAAAAGTTAGCTTTTTGTGTTGCTCTATTGCGATCTATTAATAGACATTTAATGGAAGTTTTTATCGAGCATTTTGAAGTCAATAATTTTTTTTGCTATAAAAGTGAGTGACCCAGCAGATTTTTTGTAACTTTAAAACTAATAAATACTTGGTCTCGTGTTACTTAATAAACGCTTTTTATACAATATCCGACATCCCTGTAGGTACAATAGATTTTCCATTTTTTTAATCACATCGTGGTAGCACTTAACCTTCATCACACCATGGTAAATGAAGATAAGGTTGGAGGCGGAAGCGCACTACTCCCGGAATCCTCAATCACTGAGGAACTGGGCCCCAATCGCGGCAATTCTAAGACGCATTAGTCAAGTGTACGTGCAGTTGAAGTGCAGTTGACGTGCAAAACCGTTTTTGATAACGCGTGGCTTTGACAGTGCGACAACGTTTTCTGTTCCGGTGATAATCTTTGGAACTAAAACAGTTTTCATACGACAGTCTATTTTGACAGCTAATTTCGTATTGCAAGTGGTTCCTCTGTCACGAATGTCACTGGATCAGACAGGATTGTAGGACTATAGGTTTGCGTGACGTGTGCGTCGTTATGTCGTTAATACGAAGTCAAACGTCAAGACCCAAACGCGATGAAGACGCGCTGCATAGAATTACGGCGATTGGCCCGCTGCTGGCTATTTTATTTCTAATTCCCGGAACACAATAACACTAAAAACATCATTTCTATAGCGTCAGATTTAGATAAGATGGTAGTAGCTAGCCAGGCGGACTTTGAACAAGTCTTACCACTAACCAATCCGAATACAATTATGTACCCCACCCCACTCACCCACTGGATATCGAACCCAGGACCTCTAGGTGTGTAAACGGTTGTTTGAACCATTAGACCACAGAGGCGGTTTACTTATATTATTGTTGTGATGTATTGTTAATGATCATACCCCCATCATACAAGGTCTTGTAAGTTATTTTTATCAGTAAGTACTTCATAATTATTGTGTTTAAATACCTATGCAAATCTAATAACTGAAGCCCTTATATACTCATTAACATTGACATGTATTGATTATGTGTGACCTTCTTTGTATTCAAAGACCTTCAATTAGGGCAGGAGACCCGTTTGTTGCCACTTTAAGGATTTTTTTACTGAAGCACTTAGGTGTTTAAGATAAAAATTATATTGATCAATCAATTAAATGACTGTTTCATCTTAATCGATTGTTAAACATTTGTAAAAATGTTTCTTTCGGATGCGAGGGTTTCCTCACATTGATGAAGCAACACTGGCCTACAGCGTAACAAGCGATAGTAATTATAACCTAAATTATTGAGAATTTATCTTTCAAATCTAAAACAAAAAAAACTGATTTTTGTATAGGTACAACGTGTTAATGCAATAACCAAAAAGCCTATACACACCAGCAAATTTATTTTATATTTAAGTAAGTAATAGAATTCCATTAAAAATATATTTTTTATGAAACTTCCAAGATATTCGTGCTCATAGTTCTCCGGTGATTTTCTGACAGATTTTAAGCTCTACAATGGCGTAAGAGAGCATGTGACGGGTGTGCATAGGTATTGAATGAATAGGCACTACTGCTTGCCTGCCTCTTCTAAAAATTTAATTTTTTTTTTAAGTTAACCCCTATTAAATTGTTTAGAATCGATTCTTGTTAACATCAAAGGTTTTTAATAACTTTCATTCAAAACGAATAGGTATCATAAAAAAAAAAAACAGAAAATGGCGTTGATTGAAAAAAAATCGTATTCCATATCCCATATAAGGAATTCTAACGATTCTTATTATTATCTTAAAATCTATTCTTTTCATTTCTATTGGCAAAAATAACTAAAAGTTGTTTAGATAACTTTTATAGCAAAAAGTGGCCAAAACTGGGGCTCACGCCCTATCAAAAGTCCTACCCTCGCATGACTCCTATTTTAATAAATGTATCAATACAATACCCCCAATATTTATCAATATTAGTTCAGTTTCAGACTTGAGAACAGACAGAAATGCAGTCTTAATTTTAGCTAAGAACGGATTATTAAGAAATATGATAGCTTGTTAACATTGACTTTGAACTTCTATAGGTCAATATCATGATCTCTTATGAGTTTTAGTTTTGACGGGCGCATGATTAGTTTGTTGTTGCTAGGGCATTTAATATAGAATAATCTATGCTATATACTATAGTATTATAAAGAGGAAAGATTTGTATTTTTGTATGTAACGAATAAACTCAAAAAGTACTGGACCGATTTAGAAAATTCTTTCACCGTTAGAAAGCTACAGTCTTCCCGAGTGACATCCTTACTTATATAGGCTATATTTTATCCCGATATTCCCACGGGAACGGGTACCACGCGGGTGAAACCGCGGGCGGCCGCTAGTTGTTATATAATTGACGGGGCCGATGTCACAGTACAGACAGACCATGCCTTCAGAGCCAAAGGGGTTCAAGTTCTAGTGAAAGTGAAAAAGAAAAAAAACACACAATACCCAATAAGTATATATTGCCAGCTAAATAAACTAACCATCCTTACAGTACCATACCATATCCTTTTTTATCCTATGGGAAGGCCTATGCCCAGCAGTGGGCGTCGTACAGCCAGTGATGATTTATCGATTACAAATTAAAGTAAACTGCCAATTCGGCAATCTTCTCAAGGCCGAGTCGCTTTTTAATGTCATAAAAGCGGTAAGTGTTAAAATTTAAACAAAATTTCATTTTGATAATACCTTCCGGTTTCATTAAAATTGATCGGTAGGTCAACGACTTGAAAGACAAGACAAGACATTAAATCATCAACTTGTGTGACTCATTTTTACTTTGACTAACTTGAAAAACTAGAATATGTTTAAAAATATAGACATACAAATTTATCAGCGAATTTTGGTATACGAGTCTATTATGGGAAAAATCTTTGTAATAAAAGTATTTCAAATATTCTTTGAAGTGTGATTATACTTAGTATAAATAACAAGTACTTACCTACATATTTAAATCAAGTTTGGTGTTTAAATCTTGTTTTCAAATGAATGACATTTTGATGTCACTTCCTCTGAAGCGAAATGAAGAGAAATCTTTTTTTTACAGTTTTTGTACTATAAGTATTAATGTGTAATGAGCATTTGTTAATTTTGAATTCGTTCTTGAATTTTAATGAAGTATTTTTTATGTTAATTTCAGTTCTGAAAGTTTTTCAGTTTGACTTAAGAGTCTACTGTCCACATACGACTTGCACAGAGTTCACTTAAGTGAATAACGTCACAGTCATTACGATTTGGCACAGTTAACCTCTCTATCCTTGACTAAAAGTGGAAGGAAAGTTGATGGTGACTACTTTTGTCACAGACACTCAACTTAAGTTTTGCTAGTAATCTACAACGAATAAAATACAGCCTTTACTGAGAGGAAAGCCAAACGGAAATATTTTCAACTAGCGGCCGCCCGCGGTTTCACTCGCATGGTTCTCGTTCCCGTAGGAATATTGGGATAAAAAGTAGCCTAAGTTACTCCTTATTATATCAGCTACCTGCCAGTGAAAGTCCCGTCAAAATCGGTCTAGCCGTTTCAGAGATTAGCCGGAACAATCAGATGACAGACAGACAGACAGATAGACAGACAGACAGACAGACAGACAAAAATTGTAAAAAATGTTGTTTTGGTATATGCACCTTATAAATAAACATATGCATTCAATAAGCGGGAATTTTAATATTACAAACAGACACTCCAATTTTATTTATTTGTATAGATATAGATGTATAGATTAGTACATTATAACTCAATGTCAATTAATAAGTAAATTGGACACCATCCTTCGAACAACAATAACACCTTGTTGATCGAAGACACCAATCACATAAATTGCTGCAATCTAAGTTAAGTAACTTAAGTTATGTGTTATGGCAATTGGAAACGACAGATATTACCATACCTCTCACGACCACATACACCTAGACTCGAGAAACTATTGAAAAGTTCGTTTTCAACATTTACCCGCCCGGGAATCGAACCCGGGACCTCAGTGATAGCGGCACCTTGAAAACAGGTGCGTACACCACTCAGCCTAGGAGGTCGTCACTATTCGACAACACGACTTCATGATCTGCGTATTTGCTTACGTTTTCTCCATATGGAGTCTTAATTTTAAATTTATTGCTTTTAATTAATAATAACTAAGATGTACCTATGTATGTATAGTATAGGCCTTTACGTCTATTGCAGACGATTAACTTTTTTGGTGGCTAATTAATAACAATAAAACCTACTTTATTGCAGACAAACAGAAGCAAACAAAGAAAAACTGTAACAACACAGAAAGGTACAAAAAAGGCGGCCTTATTGCTTAGCAGCAATCTCTTCCAGGCAACCTAGGGTGAAAGAATAAATAAAGAAAAGGGAGAATAATGCTTATAATAATTCGAGATTGTAACAGCGCGTAACAAACTAAGCTAAATGAATATTTGGAACATGCTTTTGCACAGTACCGTTGAGGGGAAGCTAGATCTCACGACATCTTACCAAGAGAGTGGGGGAAGGGGTACTTAATGGACACCATGTAGTAATTTAAATATGTAGAAGAAAAAAGTCATGTGTGAGGAATATATTGGTAGTTTCATCAAAGCAAAATTTCGCTTGGTGAAAAGCAGAGAGATGATGGCGAACCTCTAATAATGGGAAAAGCATAACTAGAAAGGCATCATGTATAATAAGACTACACACATTTAAATAATTCGCAACTGCAACGAAGCCTAGACGAATCGTTTTGTATTAAACAAATCTATGATCTCGAGTCTGATTACCCAGTCTAATGGCCTAATTGTGCAATTTGTACAACTGGCAGTTGCTTTCAATGTTACAATCTGGTTACATCCACCATCACTGCACTTGCAGAGAAAGGTATCGTGCATGTTTGGGCCATATTTCTATGATATAGTATCACGAATGTCATAAAAAAGTAACTCTTGTTTTTTTTTTATTACCCCGACTTTAGATAGAGCCAATAAAAAAAGCTAATTTACTAGTATTTATTAAATTACGGTGTAAGGTAAAAGACGTATGGACATCGTTTGCTTATAATGGACCTTAAGACCGGATAAATGACTATCATAAAGTATCATATTCCCACGGGAAAACCAGTAGGTAAGTAGGTATTATTTGTTTGATCGTCTTTCACGTCAAAACGGAGCAACGGATCAATGTAATTTTTGGTACGGGGGTAGATTGGGAGCTGGGTAGTGACGTAGTTTATCCCGGAAAATATCACATTCCCTGAGGATAATTTCGTGTAGTACACGCGGGCGAAGCCGCGGGCGAAAAGTTAGTCATAAATAAAATAGACGTTACATAGATTTCTGTGTAAGTAGTTGTAGTTTCCTAGCCCTAATGAGTAACTCATTTTATGGGCTCTACCTGAAATAAATTTATTGAATTGAATAGAGTGAATTTCAAATCAGAACCAATAAATACGTCCGTATTATCCAAAAATAGATTTTAATTTCCTTATAATTTATGGTGATTTATTCTGACTGCTACTCAAAGAAATAATTACGGTTGCATAACAATGTCAATTAAAGTCATTCAACATCCAGAATTTTATAATCAGTAAGTCATTCTATTCCAGTAATTTTAAGCAGAATTTACTGGAATATTGTGCGTCATTTGTTTCCGAAAATTGATAACTGAGAAGTAACTTTGTTCTTAATTCCCAGTCAACAAAGACGTATTGTTGTATTTTTATTTAATTCTTCATGCATTGTTGTACATAGGTAGGCGTACCTACTTAACGCCACAGTCATTCTCTACCAGTCAATAATCGTGACGATGATGTGGTATCAGGATTGTCAATTATTGTTTCTACCATAAATTGCGTTTTCTTATTGTATAGGTACAGGACAAAGTAATCTATACTAATATTATAAAGAGAAATGATTTGATTGTTTGTTTGTTTGTTTGCATCGAATAGGCTCCGAAACTACTGGACTGATTTAGAAAATTCTAAATTCAAATTAAAAAAAACCATTAGAAAGCTACATTCTTCCCGAGTGACATAGGCTATATTTTATCCCGATATTCCCACGGGAACGGGTACCACGCGGGTGAAACCGCGAGGATCCGCTAGTGTATCAATATAAGGGCTCCATAAGCATAGGAAATCTTCTTCTTTTTATTTTTTTTAAAAAGAAGGTAAAGATCTTTTTTTAATCACTGTCCACTTTAAATTGCCTGTATGATGTATGTATGTATGTATCCTTTCATTATTTTTGTTCTATCTAACTTCGCATCTACAAAAAATTAGATCGATCAAAATAAAAGTCCTATATGTATCTAATAATGTTGAAACCATCACTAAATTTAATAAACTGCTAATTTAAAAGTCCTTTTTATCTGCAGCTTCTACAAAATTCTACCTCTTTTAAACTATCTCTTGGATGTCTCCGGCGCATTCCCTTAGTTTAGTAACATGCTTGAAACAACTTTAATTTGCCTATGTAGGTATGTATGTAGCCTTTCATAATTTTTGTTCTATCTGACTTCGGTTCGACGAATAATAAGATCGATCAAAATAAAAGTACCTACCTTTAACTAATAATATTGAAACCATCACAAAATTAAATAAATTTAATAAACTGCTTGTTTAAAAGTCCTTTTTATCTACAGCCTCTACTAATTTTAAACTATCTCTTGGATGTCTCCAAAGCATTCCCTTAGCTTAGTACTCGTACCATGCTTGAAACAAGTTCCACCGGTCCCCACCAAAAGTGGGAGGATTGTAACTGTTACAAGATGAAATAACAACATGATCATGACATAAACTGACAAACAGATTCATTTATTACGCAATTTACCGTAAGCTTTGAACCGTTAACTGAACTAAATGAGTAATTAAATAAGTTTAGATCAAAACAAAAAATAAGGCTATACCTATAAATTTAAAATAGGCACGCACGTGTTTTTTTATATTTTAAGTTAAGATTACATATATAATTTTTCATATACTTGTAGTTAATATCACACACAACTATTTTATTTATATTCCACATAATTATTCAAAAATATCTAAATTAACTCAACATAATTCACTCACCAAAAAAAAATTGTAGTTACTTAATTAACTAATAAGTAATTTATTTTTTATTGTAAGTGTTTTTCACGTGTTGCACTTTAAGCACTTTAACCGTCTTAGGTGAATAGCACCGACCGCACGACTAGTGTTGGGCCGCACAATCACTGAACTGATATACGCATATCGATGCGCACGCGTCTCGCGTCAACTTGCGTAGTGACGTGATCCAGTGAATGTGGAATATCGATAAGACTTTATTTATAAAAATTTGTTTGCTTTAAAGAGGAAAAGATTACGAAACAAACGGCTCGTTTAGTTGACATGTATTAACTATTCAATTTTAAATTAATTGTAAGAAATCAGTTAAACAAGTTTATTTTAAACTACTTCTCAAAGCTATATTTTATTTATTATAATGTATTGTGATTTTAAATTATTTTTATGCATTCACAATGTTATGTTGTAAGTATAGGAAAATCACAATTATTGTGATAGTAAAAAACCAACTATGCTACCGAAAGGCCTACACGACTCGTCGAATTTTGCTATCACTTGTTACGCTGCTGTAGGCCAGCGTTGCTTCATCAATGTGGGGAAACTCTCGCATCCAAACAAAGAAAGAAACATCTTTTCAAATGTTTAACAATCGACTAAGATGAAACAGCCATTAAATTGAGATTTTAAATTATTTTTATGAATTCACAATGCAATTTTGTAATTGTATAGGAAAAATGTGATATTAAAAAACGACGAGCCCTATAAGTAGCTTTCAGGCGGAATTCGAAGTTACAAAAAAACACTTACAAAATTGCGTTGTGAATGTCATAAAAATAAATAATAAAAAATCTCAATTTAATGGCTGTTTCATATTAGCTTACTTATGCTACTAGCTTTTTATCCCGGAAAATATCACATTCCCGCGGGATAACGTCGTATAGTCCAAACGGGCGAAGCCACGGGCGGAAAGCTAGTATTGCTATAATTGAAGAAAAAAATTCATTTATTTTTTTTACAGCACCACACGTCCGCCATATTATATAGATATTTAAATAAAATAGGGATGACATAACGTTTTTAATGATACCTCATAACTACATTAAAATTCGTCAACGCATTCAAAAGTTATGGTGGAATAAAGAAACTCACATACATACACACACACATACATAAACCCTAAACATATTACACTTCTTGGGCAGTCGTGTAACGTGTAAATAGTGCCTAAAACCTGATGCTTACAGGTTGGCAAGGTTTTTAGAATACGTAAATTTATGTATATCTGTGGAAAAATAAATAAATAAAATAAAAAAAAAGTTATTCCTTTCTTCTTTCTCTGAATTGATGGTGATTATTTATTTTATAATATATCCTGTAAAAAAAATAAGATTTGATTAATAATTATAAAAAATAAAGGAATCATCGACAGAATACCCGTCCCTATCTGTCGCAACTATGAATTCTCCACTGAGAATATAATCGCGCATATCGCCCTGTGTCATCAGCCACTTAACTTTCCCCGACCTTTGCTCGCTATAGCAAATGCAGTTAGTCCGTCCGTCTGTCTGTAGTTAAATATTAATTTGTAACGATTCCGCGTGTTTGCTTTTTTTAATTAGCTGATGGCATTGGAATTTATGTTATTGCGAAATAGCTATGATTATGATTTATTGAGTGGTGTGGCATAGTTAGGTATAATATCTCTCCGCCAAGTCGAGCGCGAAGCAAACACTGCCGTACCATCCTTTCCTGAGTCATTTTAAATGTTATGTGTGTGAATCTCTTATTCCCATGTCAAATAATAAAAAATAATAGATACTTAATAGGTGACCCGCCGGTTTCCGAAAAGCCAATTAAAATTAAATTACCTGATTCCCAATTAATCTCCAATTAATTGTAGTTTTGGTTTCTAAAAGAAAAATGTGACAGACTGTCAACAGTCGCTTAACAGTCTGTCAGTGCCCATACAAATCTAAGCCTAATTGTGAGATAATTTTAGTTTCAGAAACCCAAGGTTCTTTTAATTGGGAATTAATTGTGACAGTCTGTTAGCTAATTTTAATTTTGATTGGCGTTTCAGAAACCGGCGGTAAAATAACTATATTTGATTTTTTAGATTACAAAGTTTTAAAAATATCTTTACTAAAATGTAAGCTACCTACCAATAGGAAGCTAGTAATTTCTAAAATAATTTCTAAAGTAATATTTAAATTCTAAAATAACACAATAAATATTAGCACATCGAACTTTCGATAGGATATGTTGGAAACTGTATACCTACTTAAGACCGAAATGTATCCATATTCTGGCAAATAAATGGTTACTTACTTACTTACTAATCGTTATAGCACTTACGACACACTGCTGTGTTATTTTAATTACATCCGAGCTTTTACCTATAACATAAAAACAATGATAGAAAAAAAATAAGAGTTTGATTTTTGTAGGTAAAAATTTAATTAAATCAGAAAACTGATGTAATTTAATAGTAATCATTTGTAAATTGTAGTTAACAAATCATCGAACTGTTTTGCCAGCATTAGAAAGTGTAAATAGCTTTTTGCTATGGCATTTTAATTCCGTCAAGGTCATTAGTAAAAGAAATAAGCCATTGTAAGGTGATGTGTATATTTTTTGTGACAAAATAGGGCTACGTACCTGCTCACGGGTTCTAAGTCCCTTGTGTGATAGCATTTAAAAATACTATTTAAAAAAAGCACCGGTTCCTATCTGACAATTGATTTTAATGCACAGACCACTTTGGTAGATGCTAAACGGAAAATTATTTGAGTTGTGTTTACAATGCGGAGGCAAACCTACCAGTGTAGGGGAAAGGTGTCCAAAATGATCCCCCTAAGGGAAATCAGTTACTGTATCCAAAATATTATAGTAAGAGCAAACATTGAAAACTACCAGGAAAACTTTCATTCACATATCCACAAAAGAATTTTAACAATTCAACTTTGATTGCAGGCTTATCTTAGATTGAAGACAGATATTTTAAATCTTTTGCAATAAATCGACGCACTGTAATCACACCGCCATGACACTTTATTGGGCTACTGAGTGGAGTATAGGGAAGACGTTAGCCAACAAATCGCAAAGATGGCACTAGTATTTTTGTTGAAACTGTAGGGAATCATTTTACCTCGAGGGATCATTTAGTACACCTTTCCCCTATCTCAGACGATCTACTCAACGTCTTAGTTGATGCGGAAAGAAGTGAAAGATCTCTGAAGAGACTCTGTAAGAGACGAGAAACGGGAAGAGTGAGGAAAACCCACCATTGATGAGTTTCTTGCCGGTTCTTTCGTAACAGTGGTAGAGCTCTGAAAACATGTTGTAGCCTCTTTTTACAAGCTTTTTATTAACTTGCCATGTTAGTTAGTTTGTTAGTTAGTGGAGGACAACTCTTGCAAGCTTAATTTGATCCACTTCCCAGTGTCCGATGGAGCTGAAATTTTGTATACAGGTTTGGTTTAGATGACAGAAATATTAAAGTAAAGTCACCAAAAAAATTTCTCATAAAAATTATTTTTTTACTAAAAACTTATTATTAACTTGCCATGTTAGTTAGTTAGTGGGGGACATATCTTGCAAGCTTAATTTGACCCACTTCCCAGTATCCGATGGAGCTGAAATTTTGTATACAGGTTTGGTTCAGATGACAATACAATATTAAAGTACAGTCACAAAAAAAGCTTGTCATAAAAATTATTTTTTTACTAAACACTTATTATTAACTTGCCATGTTAGTTAGTTAGTGGGGGACAAATCTTGTAAGCTTAATTTGACCCACTTCCCAGTGTCCGATGGAGCTGAAATTTTGTATACAGGTTTGGTTTAGATGACAGTACAATATTTAAGTAGTCAGCAAAAAACTTTGAAGTTTTTACTAAAAACTTATTCTTTTTTTTTTATATAGTATGGGCTTGCTCTTGGCTTCATACTGAACCTTAAGGTTGAGAAGAAGCCTAAGATGGATTATTATTATGCTGGATTGCGCACGGTCTAACATCTATCGAAGGAACCCCCGCATTTGGGACGAACCACGCGTAGAGTAGTCTTATCGGTGAAGGTGCCGATTATTTTTTCCAAAATAATAGATTTTGGAAAAAAAATATTTAAAAAAAAACTTATTAAATTAACTGTGACGTTCAAGAACGCTAATAGAACGTTGACTTTTTTTTTTATCTACATCGGGGTAGCACTTAGCCTTCATCACACCTGATGTTAAGTGGTGATAAGGCTGAAGGTGGAAGCGCACTACTCCCGGAATCCTCAATCACTGAGGAACTGGCTATCTTATCTCTAACTGCCGGAACACAATAATGCTGAAAACATCATTGTTATGGCGTCAGACTTAGATAAGATGGTGGTAGCTAGCCAGGCGGACTAAGAACTAGTCCTACCACCAACTTAACCGAATACAATATGTACCCCCACTGGGAATCGAACCCGGGACCTCTTGGTCTGAAATCGGTGGTGTGAACCACTAGACAACAGAAGCGGTTAAAAAGCGGTTTATATTTATGCTCTGGTAAAACTGCAAATAACTTAACTTGGCTGGCAGCCTTTTGGAGTTTTACTTAAGTAATTAAATGAAACAAAATAACACATTTTTTATGCCACTGCAATAAAACAATAGGTTCCATTTATAATAAAACTAGAAATATAAAATTTTATTCCCAGACGCGTTTTTTATTAATTACGAGTCAATTAAGAATAATAAAATGGTTTGGTTTCCGGGTTCGATCTTATAGCAGTTAGTCATTATATCATAGTTTTTTGTCAACTTATTTATATACATTTTATACTGCCTTAATCGAAGTCAATCAACTTCACCTTTAAATATCTTGGATTTGCGTTTTTATAGGTTGCTTCTTGGAAGCAATCAAAGTGCTAGTGATATACACGGTTATTTTTTTATCACCCAGGATAATTAGGGATTATTCTACTCATGAAAACAAACAACTTTTATTATGGGACCAACACTGAAATCGCGAAAAAATCAGCTGTTCCATACAAAAGTGCAGAAGTATTTTAATCAAAAAGAATGAAAAGTTGTTTGTTTTCATGAGTAGAATAATCTCTAAAATTATACGGGGTGAAAAAAAAATACCGTGATAAAATACGACTTTTTAAAATATTACTTATTTTTATGTAGTATAGCCGCGGCGGCTATAGCCCAGTCAGCGAAAAAATGCTTGGAAAACAATTTGTGACTTCGTAACTTTACGACTAGTTAGGAGGTGAACATATCAAAAGTCCCCGCCTGTAACCCTTAATCCGGGGAGAAAGGAGCGGTTTGAAGATCATATTTTTCGGAAATTATGCGTCCTAGCGACATGACTACTTGACAAAATGTAAGCTGATACAATTTGTTACAAGTTTTATTCAGTAAAATTTTTCGATATCTTGCATTTTTCGAGATATCCACTCTTGAAAGTCAGTAAATTTGGAAAAAAAAAACATTTTTGCATCACATCGCCAGACGTCCTGAAAGAAGCAGCGGTCATTTTAGACACATCATTCAACACCGCTCAATAGTCCTAAAACGGTCGCGACTCAGCAAAATACTTGCTTAGTGGCCAGCGCTGATCTTCCGGCAGAACCGTGTTTGGTGGGGCTGCGATGTTTACCTACACAATAAAAATACTATTAATAAAATAATTTAGTATTTGTATTTCTATTAACATATACTTATTTCTAGCTTCCAAATCATCTTTTGCCTTAACATGCTGTCCATTTTCTGGTATGTAGGTACTTTTGTTTTGACCTTTCTGTAGAATATCTCCAATATGATCAAGAAATTTACGCCTAGATCCTTATAGTTCTGCAGCTCAACTAGATTACTTATTTATAACTTGAATTACAGATAAACAAGTGGAGGAAGTAACTGGGATTAGAGGACAACGTCACTTACAAGAGTTCGTTTTCTCTCCGACCAAGCGACCAAGTCCGAGTGAGGTGAAAGTGTAATAGCATAACATCCTGTAAAAGGCGTGTTGCTAACGTGAATTGGTTACGTTTTTTATGGTAGATATTTCTGGAAGGTTTAATTTATGTGAGATGAAGGTCTTCATCTTCATCTCACATAATATTTAGAGTTGAGATGGAGGCCGCATCGAAGTTTAAATAGTTATTTGTTAACAAGAGAGCAAAGTCATTTTTTGCTGCGAGTGCTGAATTTAAATCACGAACTAGCGAAGTAGTCTAAAATTGAATCACGAGATAGCGAGTGATTCAAATGTAGACTACTGAACACAGTGATTGATTTAAAGGCATCAGAAAAATTTGCTCTCGTGTTAAACATGTAACATTTTTCGTTTTTTGCTGCGAGTTTTTACGTGCCAAAAGCGCCCTTTTCGTGCTGGAGAGGTAAAAAAAATGTTGTCAGTTATTTTAGCATTAATCCAATGTAAACGACAATTGCTAGTGATAATTAGTTAGTTATTAATAAAATAAAGAAATAACTCTTAAGTGTATTCTGATGTCGAGATAGGTTTAGGAATTAGAGATGATAACGCCTAACTTTTTTTACAATAAATTAAGTAGGTATCATATTAAAAATCGATTGTCAGCAAAAAGCTCATTAAAAAGCAGTGAAGAGTTTATCAACGCACGTGTGTGATATCTGACCGCAAGGGTATTGGAACGTTAAAATGTCATTAAATGTTTTTAACCTCTTCTGGTCTAGTGGTACACACCCAGAGGTCCCAGGTCCGATTCCCAGGGTAAGTACACAGGTTCGTCACTGTAAGATCTATTCTGCTTTGCTCAATCTACAGACTCAGTGGTGGTACTTTTTCTATGTCCACCTGGCTAGCTACCACCATGACGTTTTCAGCATTGTTATGTTTGACAGTTAGAGATAAGATAGCCAATTCCTCAGTGGTTGAGGGTTCCGGAAGTAGTGCGCTTCCACCTTCAGCTATATTTTCACTTAACATCAGGTTTGATGAAGGCTAAAGCGCTACCCCGCTGTGCATTAAACAAATAAGGTTAGAGCGCCCGCACATTGAGCCACTATCGCGGCCACTAATCGCAACCACTGACTGATGGCTTAGTAGCGGCCACCTGTCGCAGCCACTGAGCCACTACCACAGTATAACCAATTTTTCCATACAATAGGCCGACGATGTAGACGTCTAGGTAGTATGATATATTATATAGTTTGTATGAAGTCAACGTACTTATTTGGTTTTACTATGGCTTGTGGCTCGAACGCGGCCACTCGATCGCTCGGTTTGCGCCGATGCTATACAAAATGTATGGAAATAGGTAGGTACTCGTCCGCAGCTTGTGATCGCGTTTGGTGGAACTTAACAGACGAAGACGCGGTTTACGCTAGTTGTGTTATAAATGTTATTGATTCGTTTAACTGCGTATTAGCACGTGGTAGGACACCCAGCAAACTCTTATCTCAATGGCCACATAGCGACGAAACAAATTATTAAAATCAAGACACAATTATCTCTTTGACAGACATAAGTATTTACATTTGCATCATGCTATTTTTTTAAACAATCTGTTTTCACTTTTAGATTATTTCTGCTGTTTAGTTATCTCACTTCGGTGCCTCCACGCGAAAATAGTACTGTCAACCTTTATCATGGATTACTTTTGTGTTTATATAAATCTTAACACTATTTGGCAATTGAAATCAAAATCAAGGAAAATTTTGTTTCAGGTTTAGATACCAGACAAGGACATTATATAGTCGAATTTTTACTATTTGACGTGGAGTGGAGTTTTACCATTTAAAGTAATCACTACAGATTGTAAATAAATCACAACCACTTGCTCGTATATTGTGAGTAGGTAAGGTAGGGCACTTTTTTGCTCTAAAAGTTTTCTAAATAACTTTTCTCTATTTTTGCAAAGAGAGTTCCTTATGTCATAAGATATTTTTTCAATAAACGCCATTTTAAAGATATTTAACTATTCATTTCTTGAATCGACCTCTCCGAGGCTGAGTGGTGTGCGTATATAACTATATCATTTCTTTGATCGACCTCCCCGAGGCTGAGTGGTGTACGCACTGGTTTTCAAGGTGCCGCTATCTCTAGAGGTCCCGGGTTCGATTCCTGGGGGCCAAGTCTGCTAACGTTAAGTCATAATCGTGTCTCAATCGTGTTTCAATTGTAGTTCAATTGCAGTGCTTTTTTACACACTAGTTCCAAGAATTCTGATGGTATGATGTGATGTGAATGTAGTGTGTGGTGTGACCATCAGAAGTGTTGTGAAAAAAGTACACATTTCTTGTAAGACTCACGACAGCTTAATATCAATGACAGCGATTCAGTGACCATTCAATGACATTTCACAGCCGCTGAGCTGTCATCAACTCTTATTTGACGTATAACTTGGCCAAGCTAACGTGTCACCTGCAGGTTATACCCGTCCCTTTCACTCTCCTGGCATGACAGAATCGAGTGAAAGAGACGGGAAGAAGAAATAAGGACACAAATCGTTCGGTCATTCACATTTAGCAATTAATTTGCGATCCAGTTTTTAGAAGGTCATGGTACGAAAGAAAGCAATTCATTTTAGGAACCTATTCTGCATCGCGCTATTTTTGAATCGTTGTCTTAAAGTTGATGGTAGGCACCCTGGTCGGGTAAATATTGAAAAACGAACTTTTCAATATTTCCTCGTGTCGTTGTTTCCAATTTTCATAGCACTAGTGCTCAAGCTATTATAATTATAGTTTAGTATTGGAACAATGTATGTGATGGTGTTAATCTTTATCCTTTTCTTTTCACATTGTATTTTTATACCAATAGTTAGGTAATTTTTTTCAGTAATTATCGGCAGTGTTTTCTTTCAGAGCGCGTTCAAACCTACGCGTCCACTCACGCGTACCACACGCGTACGCTCCGCGCGCGCTTTCTCCCAGGCTATTGCAATTTGGGCTCTATGTTTGTTATACATAGAAAACTTATTTTAAGGCGATACTCGGAAAAATTATGCTAAAGCGAGATAGCAATGAGAAAACGACGCGCGCGGGAGCGAGACCGATTTTGCAGATTACGCAAAAAAAAAATAAAATCACTTCGTATTCAAAAACTATAGCGATTTTTAAAAAATGCTTCTATACGATCCTAAATATTATTGGTGTCCACTAATTAAACCAATTTTCAATAGTATATGTATCCCCATTTAAGAATAATCTTGATATTTCTTATTTTTTAGAGGTATTTTCGAAAATAAAAAGTGTCGAGCCAAAATCATAAAATCGTGTTTCTGAAACTATACGATTCTAGATAAAGGTATGAAGAAATATATATCTTATTACCAGATTTGTAACAACTGTAACCGTCCTATAGTTTTAAATCAAAAAGTCCATACTTTTTCCGAGTAGCGCCTTAAAATCTTAGTTTGTAGATTGCGCGCTGGCTGCTACTCTTACGCGTTTTTTTTTATCTACAACGGGTAGCACTTAGCCTTCATCACACCTGAAGTGGTGATAAGGCTGAAGCTGGAAGCGCACTACTCCCGGAATCCTCAATCACTGAGGAACTGGCTATCTTATCTCTAACTGCCGGAACACAATAATGCTGAAAACATCATTGTTATGGCGTCAGACTTAGATAAGATGGTGGTAGCTAGCCAGGCGGACTCAGAACAAGTCAACCAAACCGAATACAATATGTACCCCCACTGGGAATCGAACCCGGGACCTCTGGGTTTGAAATCGGTGGTGTGAACCACTAGACCACAGAGGCGGTTTGTGTAATAAAAAATACTTATTTTCTATTTTATAACAGTTATAAGTTCCGTGAACCTACACCGATCACGCCGATATCAGACAGTCTGGTATCCTATTTAATAAGTTTTCGATATAAATGTGGTAATAATGTAAATAAGGAAGTTAATATTTATTTATTCACTTAAGGTTAGTCGGTTACTAACACTAGCACCCCGCTTTACATGACTACTAATAATGGTATGATAACAATACACAGTACAGGGAAGTAGAACAGAGATTAAGGTCGGTATTAGTGAATAGGCTTCTCCTGGGCAGGCATGTAACACCTTAGACTGAATCCTGTTAGCCAAACAAGATGGCGGTCAAATTTTTCCCGGTTTTTAATAAAAAAAAACAAAAAAATATATTATTTTATAGAATAATAACTCAAGTGGAGATCTCTTCTCAAGTATAGTTAGAAAGGGATGCAAATACATGCAACGAATACATTCATCCCTTGCTAACCTATACTTGAGAAGAAATCTGAGTGTTGTTCTATAATACCGACGACCTAAGTGATAGATACAATACAACCAGGGACAAATTCGGTGAACCACCTTCTTACTCCTTTTCGAGTTGCTGGCGTCTCGCCGATCACTTGGAGTTCCTACATATCCCTAATTGCTTATACATTGTACTACCCTAGTTTAATACATAACCAAATAGTAAAAGGTGAATGCGCGTGAATGACGAGGCACCACACCAGCCTCACGAAAAGAAGTAAGATGCGGTTCCCCGAAATTGTCCGTGACTATAGAGTGCGTGTCAGATAGCTGTGCGCGCGACTGGGACATATTTGGCGCTAGTTACAGTTCATTTTATGTTGTAAGCTTATGGAAAAGATGAGTATTCAATTTTGACATCGGTGAAACCGCGGAGAGCTGCTTGAACTAATACAGGGTGTTAAGCGCCCTACAGATGGTCAGTTCGCCTGTCGGCAACGGCCTGTCAGAACCTCTAATATCAGTTGATTTATACTGTCAACGTTAACGAAAACTCGGATGAACTGCTCATGTCAGTAAAGCAGTCAAAGATACCATGACATGAAAGAGATAGAGCGACAGTTTTCGATTACGAATACAGTTTGCCAAACTCATACTAGGAGCCCAGAAACGGCCGATCCGGTCTAGGCCGACAGGCGACCTGACCGTTTGTGGGCTCCTTTAGGGGCGCTGTTGCCATAACTTCAACCATGGCTTCAGACCATCATGTTGAATAACGTACAGTAAGAATTTTTTGACGGAAATGAAAAAAAAAACGACTTTTCATACAAATTTAGCAACTAATCGGGACATTTTGTATGGAGAGTCGAAATATTTCTTTCATTTCCGAAAAATAGCTTGCTGTGCGTTGTTCAGTATGATTGCCTGAAGCCATGGTTAAAGTTATTACAACGGTGCCCCTAACATCCTGTATAAATTAACCAAATTGTTTGCTACTCAGTAACGCTGCGACCCAGCAGGGTCACGCACGACTCACACACGGCTCTAATCTCGTAGCTCTTACAGGACGATGTGACTTTGCATCGACGACGGTGGAACGTCTAAATTAATTCAAGACTTTGAATTTCGCAGCGCTTTTATCGTATGAAAATTTTATTACTTAAGTATAGGAAAAAAATAAAAAAAATATTATAAAATAATAAAAAAAACTGTAATTACAGAATAGCATTGTGAATGCATAAAAATAGTTTAAAATCTTAACCACTTTTGAGTGGAGACCGCGAATCGGCAAACGTAGTGTAGGACGCCCTCAGAATAGGTGGAGCGACGATCTTTGCAGGGTGGCTGGCAAGAGCTTAATGAGAGCAGCCACTGATCGTGCTCGATGGCGTACTCTTGGAGAGGCCTATGTCCAGCAGTGGACGTTAATAGGCTGATGATGATGATGAACCACTTTTATCTTGTTCCGAAAATAAATAAAAGGTTTTGTCTCTGTTCCGTAAACAACCACTATGTAATCAACGACTGCAAGACAAGTGGGCATAGCAATTAATCAATTTGGTGTTTGCCAGCCGTCAGTGGCTGATAACACCATGTTTATCTGTCCTGGGTTCGCGTACAAGTCGATACCTCAATATAGGGGTCACTTTGCAGGTAAAATCATAGTTACTGTGACTTTAGAGGTAGGTATTTGGATTTTAACTGTAGGATAGCAAACAATTTAATTTTCATTACTTTCACTGATTTACAACAAACATGTTTACAACAAAACAACTTACACTGATGACACAAACATCACGCGTACCGGACCGACGTTCCGTGGGCAGGCCCCCTACAAGGTGGACCGACGACCTGGTCAAGATCGCGGGAAGCCGCTGGATGCGGACAGCGCAGGACCGATCGTTGTGGAGATCCTTAGGGGAGGCCTATGCCCAGCAGTGGGCGTCGTTCGGCTGACATGATGATGATGATGTTTACAGTACATTCCTCCTGGAGCTACAACATATCGTGTATGCCTGTGTTCTATTGATCTATGCTGTCTTCTGTTATATCTCCGTTTATGTACTAATAAATAAAATAAATAAATTGCTGTAGTTTTTGCTAACTGTCTTAGCTCTGGAGAATACAAAAGGTGCGCTGAACTAATCAAATAAGTAAGTATTTCGCCTTATTCATCCAAAAAGAAGGCCTATGCCTTGTGGAGATCCTTGGGGGAGGCCTATGCCCAGAAGTGGGCGTCGTTCGGCTGACATGATGATGATGATGATGATGCCTCAGCAGCACTTAGCCTTCGTCATACCTGATGTTAAATGATATAGGGTTGAAGGTGGAAGCGCACTACTGGAATCCTTCACTGCTGACGAACTGGCTATCTTATCTCTAACTGCCGGAACACTACAATGCTGAAAACATCGTTGTTATGGCGTCAGACTTAGATAAGATGGTGGTAGCTATAGCCAGGCGGACTTAGAACAAGCCCTACTACCAACCAAACCGAATACAATATGTATCCCCACTGGGAATCGAACCCGGGACCACTGGGTCTCATACCGTTGGTGTGCCACAACACTACAGAAGCAGGTATATGTCTACCAAATTTTCTAATAGTCGTAGTTTAAAAACAAACACGAATGTACATCTAAATAACCAATCGACCTGGGGGCCAAGCCTGCTAACGCTTAGTCATAATCGTGTCTCAATCGTGTTTCAATTGTAGTTCAATTGTAGTGCTTTTTTACACACTAATTACAAGAAATATGACAATATGATGTGATGTAAATGTAGTGTGTGGTGTGACCATCAGTAGTATTGTGAAAAAAGTACACATTTCTTGTAGTTAGTGTGTTAAAAAGCTCTACCATTGAACTACAATTGAAAAACTATTGAGACACGATTACGACTTAACGTTAGCAGACTTGGCCCTGGTTTGGAATTGTGCCCACCCACCACGATCAACAAAAGTGCTAACATAACCAAAACAGCGAAGTTCATCATCATAATCATCTCAGCCGTACGACGCCCACTGCTGGGCATAGGCCTCCCCCAAGGATCTCCACAACGATCGGTCCTGCGCTGCCTGCATCCAGCGGCTTCCCGCGACCTTCACCAGATCGTCGGTCCACCTTGTAGGGGGCCTGCCCACGGAACGTCGTCCGGTTCGCGGTCGAAAACAGCGAAGTTATATTTTAGAAATCCTACGTGTCGAATTAAAAAGTAACGATTCATGATTTCCTATTTATAGAGTTAATAAAATCTGTGATACAACGAACAAAATATTTATAACCAAAAGATTATTAACACCAACTTCTGACGTCAGGAAAACGAAAAAAAAGTTGGTGAAAAAACTATAGGTAATAAGGAAATATACCGATGATTGGCACACAAAAAAAAATAATTAGAACTTTATACTTCGAACCCAGTTCGTCGGTGAACGTGTAGACAGTTGTCTTTCCGTAACAATTATTAATGAAGGACACAAACAAACTTTTGTTTGTTTTCTAAGGACCATTTTGTTTATTTCGTGAACTTGACTTCCTAGTCGGCTTCAAAGTCAAATCAATTAATTAAATATTGACATTAACAGGTTTTGAAGTGAATAATGATTATCTAACAAGTAATAAAAATACGAAAGCTGTGTGGTACTCAATCGCGGAACGGACGGTGCCTGCCTACCATCAACTTTAAGACAGCGATACAAAAATAGCGCGATGCAGAATACGTTCCTAAAATGAATTGCTTTCTTTCGTACTATGACCTTCTAAAAACTGTATCGCAAATGAATTGCTAAATGTGAATGACCGAACGATGTGTGTCCTTATTTCTTCTACCCATCTCTTTCACTCGATTCTGTCATGCCCGGAGAGTGAGAGGGACGGGTATAACCTGCAGGTGTCATGTTAGCTTGGCCGAGTTATAAGTCAAATAAGAGTTCGCAACAGCTTAGCGGCTGTGAAATGTCATTAATGATCACTGAATCGCTGTCATTGATTTAAGCTGTCGTGGTAAGAATAAGCGAAGCAGATCAGTTTAGGTCCTAAACAAAACCGCAATAAGAGTTGATGGTAAGCACCCTGCCCTCTGATTCACAAACCACCAATGTATGGCTGTCTCTGTCACTCGCTATACATATTATAATCATCATCATCATAATTTCAGCCGTACGACGCCCACTGCTGGGAATAGGCCTCCCCCAAGGATCTCCACAACGATCGGTCCTGCGCTGCCCGTATCCAGCGGCTTCCCGCGACCTTGACCAGATCGTCGGTCCACCGTTTTCAAGGTGCCACTATCTGTAGAGGTCCCGGGTTCTTTTCCCGGTCGGGTAAATATTGAAAACCGACTTTTCAATATTTCCTCGGGTCTGGGTGTATGTCCTCGGGTGTGTGTGTAAATTTTGTCGTATTTCGACCCATGTTTCTAGGAGAAAGTTGTACACTTACCGATTCTGAGTCGAACTTAAAAATTTGGCCAGAGGTTTGAAAATAATCCTGTATTACAATTATAATTGACAGGATTACAGGTGTTAAGCTTTTATAGCAATTTAATGACTAGGTAACTTTCTTTTTAAATTTTTAGCATCTTTGTAGAGGTCATGGTCAAGTTAGGCTAGGCTAGGCACTGTTAAAAATAGAAAAGTTGTTTAGAGACGGCTAAAATAAAATCTAAATTTAGGTAAGTGTTATATAATCTTTCTTATTTATTTATTTATTTACATATTTAGTACACACACATAAGTATAAAACAGAAAAGAAATAAATAGAAAAGTATTGTACAGGAGCACTGCTTATTTCAAACTAGCTTTCCGCCCGCGGCTTCGCCGGCGTGGACTATACGACGTTATCTCGCGGGAGTGTGATATTTTTCCGGGGTAAAAATTCTAGGCCTATGTTCTTCTCCAGGGTACAAACTATCATATGTCCCAAATTTCAGCCAAATCCGTTCAGCCGTTTTGGCGTGATTGAGTAACAAACATCCAAACACTTTCACATTCATAATATTAAGTAGGAATAGTAGGAAGTAGGATTGAAATTTCTACCAGCCGGCCCGTTAAAGGAAAGAACATAGAAAGGGGCAGTCTGTGTGGCTCCAGATACAAATACCATACATACAATACATATTGCATATTGCATACAAAAAGTGCATTAAGTAGGTACATTAAAGTACAAAGCATCCTCCTCTCTTTTTGATGTTGTTGCAGTGCCCAACAGGGTCTATTAATGCTCCTCTATACTAATATAAGACCAAAATATGTACCTACATTATAGTTGCAATGAATAAATGAATATGAATATTTATATATATAATATATATATTTCTTAATGAATAATATTCTTTTATGTGTACCTAATTCATTTAAATTCCTTTTAGCAGATTGATTTATTTTAGTTTTCGTTATATAAATACATTTTTTTAATCCACAACGGGGTAGCGCGCCTTCATCACACCAGATGTTAAGTGGTGATAAGGCTGAAGATATGGAAGCGCACTACTCCCGGAATCTTCAATCACAGAGGAACTGGCTATCTTTGCTCTAATTGCCGGAACACATTAATGCTCAAAACTTAATTGTTATGGCGTCAGACTTAGATAAGATGGTGGTAGCCAGGCGGACTAAGAACAAGTCCTACCACCAACCAAACCGAATACGAACCCGGGACCTCTTGGTCTGAAATCGGTGGTGTGAACCACTAGACCACAGAGGCAGTTTAATGTAAAACTTATATAACTTCGATACTAATTTTAATGTTATAGTATTTTCACAGTAAGGTGTCACTTTAACGCATAGGAATACGGATTTGAATATAGTGACTGGAAATGAAAAAGCGTCCGTAGACCGCAGACGAAGTCACGGACTACCGCTAGTTATCAATGAACTAAATCATCAGCCATTATGCTATAAGCTCCCCAAATAAATAAAATAAAATGAAAATTAGAAGTCTCCACTTCTAGGGCACAATCCTACTAATATTATAAATGTGTAAGTTTAGATGTTTTGATGTTTAGATGTTTGTATGTTTGTTACACAATCGGCTTTGGCTGAAATTTGGGACACAGATACTTTGTAGCCTGGAGAAGAACATATGAAAATATGCAGATTTTTTAATATTTTTAATGTTTTATTGTTATTAGTTTTATTTTATCGTGGCTTGTATGGCTCTGTTTATTATTGACTCTTATGTTCTTAAACTATTCAGTTTTATTACCCTTGTTTGGCATTTATATTTATTATTTTATTTGCTACGTTTTTGGTTGGTGTGTATTTTAAAGAAACTACCTTTTGGATGTCTATTTCTTAGTTAGGTATTGAAAATTATTTACTGCTATGATTACCGGGTTTTTTATTTTGTTTTTAAACTTAAGATTAATTTGTGATGGAAAGTGACTTTACATATTATATTATGTTAAAGTCACTTTTCAATTTGACGACTCTGTATGAAATATGACAGGGAGGAAAAAATAGCCCTTGGCGAGTTTCTTGCCGGTTCTTCTCGTTACAAGGCCTCCCGCCGTAGGATTTGCGAACCGATAGCGTAGCTTCATTGACGTTCACAAGTGCTGTATCAGCCTAAAATGAATAAATGATTTTTGATTTTGATTTTGATTTTGATTTTGATTTTAGGCTACTTTTTATCACGGAGAAATATCACATTCTCGCGGGATAACGTCTCGTCTAGTCCTCGCGGAAATCTAGTAGATGGATAAGGCGAAGAGCCATGACCCACCATGCGACCCAGTGCGGATTGGTGGGTATTAACGACTACAAACGCAGCCGGGACCAACGGCTTAACGTGCCTTCCAAAGCACGGAGGAGCTCGTGATGATAAATTTTTGGTCACCCATCCCGTGACCGACCATTGCGAAAATTGCTTAACTTTAACGATCGCAGACTGAGGGCGCTAACTACTTCGCCACGGGCTCCTCTAACATTACAATGGATTACCTTCAAACCATAAAACAATAGTTTTAAGGTTTTCTTTATGTTATACTAGCGGATGCTCACGGTTTTACCCGCGTAGTACCTGTTACCGTGGGAATATCGGGCTAAAATATAGCCTATGTCACTCGGGAAGAATGTAGCTTTCTAATGGTGAAAGAATTTTTAAAATCGGTCCAGTAGTTTCGGAGCCTATTCGATGCAAACAAACAAACAATCAAATCTCTCCTCTTTATAATATTATTATAGTACTTATAGATTAGTATAGACTAAGTGCTTGTTTCACGATGTCCGATTAGGAGATACTTTCCAGTTTACTTGACAGTTTTGTATGGCCAATCTGTCAAGTAACAGCTAATCAGAACTTACTTAGACATTGTGAAACAGGCCCTATATCTGTTTATGTAATATTATATCTGTTTATACTGAACTATTTTTTGTAAAAATAATGAAGGAAATGTTCCTTAAATAAAAAATAATACTAAACTAACTTAACATAGATGCATTTGTAGTAAAAAAAGACCAATAAAAAAGTGGTATTCAATTCAGTCGTCTTTAAATAGAACCTGCACCGAGCCCTTGAACTTGCTCCGGTCACTGAACCGCGCGTCACTCGGCTAGCTCAGTGCCCAACAACTACTAATGAATGCATCAATAAGTTTTTTTAGATACTTTTGTTGACTTTAGAGAAGAAGTTAATAAGAAGAGCTCTAAGTAAGTAGTTACTCTTTGCGGCTTATTTTTAAGTTATTCGAAAAATTATAAAAAGGAAATTGGGAAATAAAATAATGGTACCTACTTACTGCCGCACTCAGAGACGCCAATTAACTTTAATTGACAATTAAATCTCTTTCTGTCTCTTTTTTATGTCCAGTACTTAATGAATAAAGTAGGAACGATAATTTAATACCAATTAAACTTAACTACCGTCTCTGAGTGCGCCAGATAGTGATTTTACGGTAGGTACCTATTGCATAAAAAGCGAATTAAAAAAAGGAAAAAACTAAAACAGAAAATATTATTAATTTAGTTTACTTAACAGAATAATGTAAGAAGTATTGGCTACTTTTAAATATAAATTGACAGATTAAGTGTTAAATAAATAATTTCTTTCTTTCTTTTTTCTAATCGTGAAATTCGATAGAAGGTGCCCGATGAAGTACCTATTCTGTCGTAGCCGTAGGTATAGGTACACAGATGTACCTAAATATTTCGTGGTTATTTTCATGTTTGACGTAAAACCACTTCTAATAAGTAAGTTCTACGCATATTGGTAGCTACGGAACTTTACGGAACTTATTTTGCGTGGCACGGCCCGATACACACTTGACCGATTTGTCACTTAAAAAAGGAGATATATCTTTACATCTTTTGTCTATGAAGCAATCTCTTCTAAAAATCAAAATGTAAGCCGTCAAGTTAATCGAATCAGGAAGTGAAGCGTGGTTCAAAGTTTTTCGTTAATAATCACAAAAAAACGGATCTTAACCGTCACAGTATTATTGTTAACTTGTTAAGGCGAGGATTCCCAACCGAAATAGGCACGCTAACGCTTGCTCGGCCGCGCTCGATATACTTCACGCGGACAGCGGCAGCCGGCAGTAAACTGTGAACTCGCGAGCGCACGAATCGAAAATCACTTAAAATTCAATTTAAAATTAACTAATTTAGAATTATGACGGTCGGAATCCCTCGGCTAATCAAAGACAATCATTTTCGTATATTTTTCATTAACTAAAACCAAGTATACTGGAAGTAATACGATATTTGGATTACGATTAGACGGATGTTTGGGATTTTATTTAACACAGTAAAAAAATATCACCAATAAAAAAAAAGCAAGCACTAGATAAATAACTGTAAAATAACATTTATTTTTTCCAAGTTTTAAGTACTTGTGATTTGCGAGTAATCCAAAATACCCTATTTTGGGGAATCGCAGCCTTAATCGAGCTTCGGCTTTGACATTGGCCTTGGGTAGCTTTATAATGCCTAGGTTAAAACAGCAAATTTTATAATAATACTAGCGACCGCCCGCGGCTACACCCGCGTGGTTCTCGTTCCCGTGGGAATATCGGGATAAAAAGTTACTCCTTATTCTAGCTTATTATTATAAATTATTATGGGAATGGATCAATAGCTACTTAAAAAATCGATGGCAACGCGTAGAAATATCAAAAACTGATAAAAATAATTTACTTACATCACACGACTCTAAATATCAATTAAATAACTGTGGTGTTCCGCAAGGTAGCGTATTGGGACCACTTTTATTTTTAATTTACATAAATGACATTCCCAACATAACCAACTATCAGTGCGTACTATTTGCAGATGACATGTCCGTTGTTATACCTGATGATAATAAATCTATTGACCATGACAATACATTAAGATTAACAATTGACTTATTTAAAGAATGGATGACTAAAAATTACTTGACATTAAACATAACGAAAACAAAGATAGTACAATTCAATAATTATAAAAACACAAGACAAAAAATTAATATTAAAACGGACAATGACGCAGAAACAGACCGGACAGCGAATCTCTGAACGAGTTTTTTGAAGAGCCTTCAAAGAAGAAAAAAGCCAAACTACAATCGTCTACTGTGGGGCGAGCAACAAATGATGGGATGTCTTACATATCTACAAACACAGATGATGGATCAACAGCAACTCATCTTATTAAAATCGAGATCTATGACCTGAAAAAATTGGCAAACGTCCCTCCATCAGATCATTGGAAACATGCGGAAGTAAGAGTGAAGTACTACAACAAACCAAAGACTAACCACCACCAACGAACTCGACAGTTAATTTATGATATAACAAAAGAAATTTCATCATCATCTGACTGCAAGAAGTATACATTTAAACATAAAGATTGAATCAAAATAATCCATATTGGTTGGTACTTGGTCGTCTTGAGCAGTAGTCTTCGATCACTAGAAGTCCCACAACAAGGAACACAGAACTAACCAACATCGATATATAATTTATGTTATTTTAAAATGTTAAAAATAGGTTAAGATTTAACAATGAATAAACGATTTATTTTTTAACATTTAACTGTTTTTATTCATTTTAAAGGTTTTTGAAATAAAGACAAAAATAAATTTCAACATATTTATTACACAACACTTAAAATAGTTTACAAGTACATAATTTATTATTAAATCAATATAAAAGACTTGAACAATATTTAATCAACTCATCATTTTTTAATGTATCTTCACTAAAAATTTCAACAAAGTCACTAAGAGACATACCTCTAAACTTAAGATACAAATACACAAGACAATATTCACCACAAAGAGATGAAAAAACATTTTGAATAACTTTATTGTTATAGATCCACCTACTTGTGTTCCGTTTTAAAAAAGTTAAATGGTAAGTGTCAGGTTTTCGACCGAAAGTATCAAAATATTCTCCAACACCTTCTGTACTTATATAAATTGCTACCCAATGTGTCCCTGGTTTTGTATCAGGATCTAAATTACTGACCAAGTAAATGGGTGTTGTCATATGAATCGGTAATCGATTAGCAGCAAAAACATTATTGAGTAAGGTAGGATGTATTATTTGTAAACATTTACTTATATCTGAGGTATTCATGATAGTATCATATGTCTACTACGTTCAAAGTACACACGTATATAAATTAATTTAAAAAAGATACCAATCTTATATAATAACAATTTGTTTAACTACTAAAATCTACACTTACATTTCTATTCTTATCTATTTCTATTAAATTATCGAATTCAGCGTATACTATGCAATTGATTGTCTGAGTAAGAGCATTTTCAAACCTTACTTCTAACCTAACACTTCCATGTTTGATTAAATTCCAATGTGTAGATGAATTCGCAGATAAATCTGGTGTAAGGTCAAAAGCCATTAAACAGTATCCTTTTGGATATCTATCTCTATTTATACCATTACCCTCATTCAAAAAATGGATACCAGTTCCTGAGAATAGTGTGTGATACATTTGAGTTATTAACAGATTTTGATAAAATTGCTTTTATAAAATCTGGTATAAGAGGTGGCGTGTCTCAGTGCAGTAACCGTTATGCCAAAGCTAATAATCCTTACATGGAAAATTATCAGAGTGATGAACCTATTTCTTATCTAACATATTTAGATGCGAATAATTTGTATGGGTGGGCTATGTCTCAGTATCTACCTATTTCTCAATTTGAATGGGTAAATGTTGATGTTAATTTTAATATTCCCATCACTTCAGAATTTGGCTATATTTTAGAAGTAGATTTGGAATATCCTGATAACCTTCTCATGATTTTCATTCAGATTTTCCTTTATGCCCAGAAAATATTTGTATTGGTGGTTCTAAGGAACCAAAGCTTGTACCAAATTTAAATAATAAGGAAAAATATGTTATACATTATAGAAATCTCTTACAAAGCATAGAGTTGGGTTTAAAAGTTACTAAAGTGCATAGAGTTTTGAAATTTAAACAAAGTCCTTGGCTAAAAAAATACATAGATTTAAACACTCAATTACGTACATTAGCAACATCTGACTTTGAAAAAGATTTCTATAAGTTAATGAATAACTCAATTTTTGGTAAGACCATGGAAAATATTGAAAAAAGAGTAAACGTGAAGCTATTGACTCACTGGGAAAATCGAGGTAAAAAAAAAGGTGCATCGGATCTGATTGCCAAACCTGAATTTCATAGTCTATCTGTTTTTTCTGAGAGTTTAGTAGCAGTTCAATTAAAAAAGACTAAACTTTTGTACAATAAACCCATCTTCTTAGGTTTTAGTATATTAGATTTATCAAAAACTTTGATGTATGATTTTCATTATAAATACATGAAGTGTAAATTTGAAAAAATTAAATTATTGTATACTGACACTGACAGCTTAGTTTATCAAATTTTTTGTACAGATTTTTATAAAGAAATTCAACCAGATATATGTAATTATTTTGACACATCTGATTACGAACAAAATAATATTTATGGATTTCCTTTATTAAATAAGAAAAAATTAGGTTATTTTAAAGATGAACACAATGGTCAAGTTTTTTCTGAATTTGTTGGCTTACGTTCAAAAATGTATGCTATGCAAGTAAACAATAAAACTACGGCTAAAGCCAAAGGTGTAAACAAATCTGTAACTAGAAAATTAAAATTAGATAATTATAAAACTTGTTTGTTTACTAAAAAAATAGAACTTGCTGAAATGTATCGTTTTCGATCCATAAAGCATGTGATCTTTACTCAAAAGATAAATAAAATTTGTTTGTCTTATAATGATACCAAACGATACATTATACCCAATTCCACCGATACATTAGCTTGGGGTCATTATAAATTACGATAATCAACTAATTATAAGATTTTAAGTGAACTACTTTAGCTAACATTTGTGTATTTATTTTAAGTAAACTTATTAATTTTAAAACTGTTTTTGTATTTTTTAAGTTAAACTATAATTATTTTTGTATTTGTTAATTGTTTTAGTTACTCATTAAAAAAATCTACACATACAAATTTTTATTCATTTTGATACCTACTTTAATATAGAGTAGACGTTTAACATGATTCATTTTGAACATCCATTTACTACAATTGTCGCCGGTCCAAGTGGTTGTGGTAAATCCAATTTTGTTTGTGAATTTATTAAAAATATGAAAAAAATATGTAATGTTGAATTAAAAAACATATTGTGGTGTCATGATGAAATGCAACCATTATACAATTTAACTGCTGTTAATTATTATCAAGGAATACCTGATTTAAGCATGTTTGATGGTAAGGAACCTCAATTAATAATAATTGATGATCTTATGAGGGAATCCGATGGACGGGTAGTTGATATTTTCACTAAAGGGAGCCACCATAGAAATTTAAGTATATTCTACATTACACAAAACTTATTTCACCAAGGGAAAGGACAGCGTGATATATCACTAAATTCTAGTTATATTGTTTACTTTAAAAATCCTCGTGACAAAACTCAGATACGTTATCTTGCTCGTCAACTAGTACCTGAGAATTCTAAATATGTGGAGGATGCATATAGAGATGCTACTAGTAAGCCACATGGCTACCTAATGATTGATTTAAAACAAAATACAGATGATATTTATCGTTTGAAAACAAATATATTTCTAAACGATTACACTATTTGTTACATTCCTAAGAAGGGATATAAATATAGTAGCTCCAAACAAAAACCTCTCATTTCTGAACAATGAAATATCGAGTGAAGACACATGAAGAGTTCCTAAGAGCTTTACATGTTCTAAAACCAAAATTTAGAAAAGTATTACTAAAAGCTTGTGGTGAAGAAGAAATTAATTGTATCTGCGAGTGTATCTACAATGTTTTGAAAGGGAAAGTTCCATTACAGGAAGAAAAAAGAAATAAACTACATAAGTATAAAAATATATTAAGAAAACTCATCTCAAAAGGTAAAAATAAACTAAGAAAAAATATCATAGTTCAAAAAGGCGGAGCTTTCTTACCGATTATACTCAGTTCAGTTTTGAGTGCACTGGTGAACTCGCTTATTAAGTAATTCAAAAATGGAGAATGCAAAGAAAATGATACTGATTGAACCTGAAGTAATAGAAAAACTTAAAAAAGATAATAGTAATACTAATTCAATATTATCACAACTTGATGAAGAAATGAATAAAGTTTTGAAAACCAAATTAGAAGATAGAGAAAAATGGTCCCTTTATTTACAAACTCTCCAAAGATATTTATATTTTATTGGTAAAGACCGGAAACCAATAGAAATACCTATAATAAACATTGGTGAATCTGTGCATAATATAAAAGAAAATGTAAAACCAGAAAAATCTTTAGATACTAAAGAAGGTTCTATAAAAACGCACGAAATAGTTAGCGGTGAAGACATACAGGAAAAAAATAATGATTTTTATGTTAAATCTCAACTACTTCAACTGATACCGAAGACATATAAAATAAAAGGTGAGCTTTTAATTGATTTTCTATTAAAAAATAAAGACAAGATTCATTGGAATGACAAAGGTACTGTTTTTATAAACAACGAGGAGGTTCATAAGAGTAATATTGTAGACTTACTTAATGATGTTGTAAGACCACTCAAAAATAGTTCTCCACATGGTTGGGTGGAATTCACAACTGCCTTAAAGGATTTACAAGTACCATTGAGCTACATGGGTAATCCAAAAAGAGTAACTTTTATAAATGTGATGTCAAAAAGAAAACCAGATTCTGGGAAAGAAATTGAAAGTATAACAGAATCTCCCAACGCAACTAATTACTCTACCCCTCAATCAAACCCAAATATAACGGAAGGAAAAATAAAAAGAAAACTTGATTGGGAGAGATGGACCCCTTACTAGAAATTAATAATATTTATTACGATGTCTCTAATCCTGCTGGCTATAGCAGTTGCAGTAAATTATCAGAAGCAATGAAAAGTAAAATGACTAAAGAAGAAACAAAGAAATGGTTGGAATCACAAGAAACTTATACTTTGCACAAACCGGTACAACGCCGATTTCCAAGGAATAAATATATTCTATCAAATATAAACGAGCTTTGGCAAGCTGATTTAAGTGATATGCGAACTTATAGTGAATACAATGATGGAAATAAATATATATTGTGTGTCATTGATGTTTTTAGTAAATATGCCTTTGCTAGGGTTATGAATAAAAAAAATTCTGAAACTGTAAAAAAATGTTTTGCAAGCATAATTTGTGAAGCTAAAACTACTCCTAGACATTTACAATCAGATAAAGGTACTGAATTTATATCGAAAGATGTTCAACAGTTTTTAAAAAGTCACAACATTAATTATTATACCACTAATAATCCTGACATCAAAGCTAGTATTGTCGAGAGATTTCAAAGAACACTAAAAATGAAAATGTGGCGATATTTCACTCACCACAACACTTATAGATATGTAGACATTTTGCAAGATTTACTTTATTCATATAACCATAGCTTTCATAGAAGTATTAAGATGCGACCTTGTGATGTTAATGATAATAATATAATGACAGTTTGGCGTAACTTGTATGAGAAATCAAATATTCGGTGTAGTAGTTTAAGTAATCCTAAATTAAACATCGGTGATCATGTGAGAATTACAAAATATAAACACATTTTTCAAAAGGGATATGAAACAAACTGGAGTGATGAGATATTTGTGATAACATCAATTATAAAAAGATCACCATGGTTGGTGTATACTTTAAAAGATCTGAAAAATGAACCTATCATAGGTACATTCTATGAAAAAGAACTACAAAAAGTTACTTATGACCCCACTTCAAAATATAAAATAGATAAAATTATTCGTACTAGATATTCGGGGCCCAGAAAGGAATTGCTCGTGAAGTGGAAAGGTTATCCGAATAAGTTTAATAGTTGGATATTAGCATCGAGTCTAGAGTCATGAATATCGAAAACTTTTATTTAACTTTACCTAGTAACAGTTCTTTCTCATACTTTCCTGAGAATAAGACAACAAACTTTTCAACAAAGCTACCAAAATCTATCAAATTGGAAGGAGAATGGTCAGTGGGGGTTGTGGAATTTCAATATCCTTGTACTATGTTTACAGTCCCAAATAATAATAATATCATGTACATAAGGAAAAGAATGGTTGTGCCTAATGAAACAGACTCATCTGTCGTAACATATAAAAACCATATACCAGCATCCAGTTATGAAAATATGATGATGTTTTAACCGTATTGAATTCAAGAGAAACGTTTAAACTACGTCATGATAAAATTTCCAAGTATGTAAGTCTAACCGGAAATATTGATGATCTAATTTCTTTAAAATTTTCATCAAAATTAAGTCTTCAACTTGGATTTGATCCAAACACTGATGTAGCAACTAGACGTACTGGTAAATTTCCAGCTAACCTTTATTTCGGATTACCATCACAGTTATTTATATATTGTGATATTGTGCAACCTCAAATTGTTGGAGATGTAATGTGTCCGTTGTTGAGAATTGTATCATTAGATCCTATTAAATATGTATATGGGTCAAATAAAATGCATGTTTTTTCTCCACCGCACTACATTCCAGTATTGCGAAGGGAGTTTGACACCATTGAAATAGATATAAGATCCAACACTGGAGAAAATATACCATTTGAGTTCGGAACGAGCTGCGTTAAGTTGCATTTCAAACGTAATTAACATTAAAACAATGTACAGAAAACATAATAACAATATCTGTCCATATCAACACTACTATACTCATCAAGCTGGAACTGGAATTGGAGTAATATATAAGGGTGTATCACACCAACGTGGACATGGTATTGGGAGTTTTTTGGGGGGATTGTTTCGGTCAGTGCTACCTCTCTTTTCAAGCGGTGCTAGAGTAATAGGCAAAGAAGCATTAAACGCTGGTGTAGGACTCTTATCAGATATGGTACAGGCAAAACCTTTACAAGAATCCGTTAAAGATCGTTTTAAGGAAGCTACCTTAAATTTAAAAAGAAAAGCCGATGATAAAGTAGATAGAGTTATGACAGGGTCAGGTTATAAAAGGAAAAGACTAAGTTTAAAATGTCTCATTCCATCAGAGAATCCGAAAGGAAAAACAGCTAAAAAAGTTAAAAGAAACATTAATAACAACGATATATTTTCTTAAAAAGAATGTCGTTCTTACATAATCATTCTTGTGAATGTGCTAAATCAGAACTGGATTTGTTTGCTTTACCATCAACTCAGACAAGTATTGAAAATGGACAATGGATTCACTATAAGCCTATTTCATCACTCAGCGATGATGGACCTTTAGAATTTTTAATTCCTGGATCTGGTGATGATTATATTGATTTATCACATACATTGATTCACATTAGAGCTAAGATATTAAACCAAGATTTAACACCTCTTACGGATACAACTTCTGTAGCTCCAGTTAATTATTGGCTTCATTCCCTTTTTAGTCAATTAGATGTCTATCTAAATCAAAAACTCATATCTCCTCCAAATAATACTTATGGATATCGTGCATATATAGAAACTCTTCTAAACTATGCCCCACATGCAAAACAATCACATTTGACTTGTGGAATGTGGTATGAAGATACTGCTGGAAAAATGAGCAATGCCGATGAATCAAACAAAGGCTTCACAGAGAGACAAAAATATGTAAAGGAAAGTAAAGAAGTGGAAATGATTGGACATTTACATGGCGATATTTTTAATCAAGAAAAGTTTATGATTAATGGAGTAGAAATGTGTGTAAAACTAGTTCGTTCAAGAGATTCTTTTAACCTAATGGCTTCAACAAACGATATAAAAGTGAAAGTATCTATCACTGATGCTACTCTTTTAGTTCGTAAGTCTCGAATTAATCCAAGTGTTCTGCTTGCTCATCAAAAAGTCTTAGCATCTACGACAGCAAAGTATCCAATCACTAGAGCGGAAGTTAAGGTTTTGACAATACCATCAGGTGTGCAGGGTAAAACACTTGACAATGTTTTCCTCGGGCAGATACCAAAACGGTGCATTATTGGATTTGTTAATAATACAGCTTTCAATGGTAGTTTTAATAAAAATCCTTATGATTTTGATAACTTTGGTATGAACTCATTTAGTTTATACATTGATGGTATGCAAATACCTTCAAAGGCCCTGCAACCTGCATTTAGTAATGGGATTCATACTGTAATGTATCACACACTATTCTCAGGAACTGGTATCCATTTTTTGAATGAGGGTAATGGTATAAATAGAGATAGATATCCAAAAGGATACTGTTTAATGGCTTTTGACCTTACACCAGATTTATCTGCGAATTCATCTACACATTGGAATTTAATCAAACATGGAAGTGTTAGGTTAGAAGTAAGGTTTGAAAATGCTCTTACTCAGACAATCAATTGCATAGTATACGCTGAATTCGATAATTTAATAGAAATAGATAAGAATAGAAATGTAAGTGTAGATTTTAGTAGTTAAACAAATTGTTATTATATAAGATTGGTATCTTTTTTAAATTAATTTATATACGTGTGTACTTTGAACGTAGTAGACATATGATACTATCATGAATACCTCAGATATAAGTAAATGTTTACAAATAATACATCCTACCTTACTCAATAACTTTACTGGAAAAGATATCCCATCAAAATTTAACTTGTTTTCAAATTTCCGATAAACGTTTACCCGGTCGGGGTTTTTTGGTTGAGGATACAAAGCTGAGAGTAAAGCCCATTTAAAACATTGCACATCTGCATTTTTAACATTGATAACAGCATTTTTAGTCTTAATATCATAAGGTAATTCAATAAAAGATGATCCCCGCAGTGGACTAAATTTATTAATATTCATATCTAAACTAATTATATCTTTAAGACTCCATCCACTATCTTTTTTCTCAAATTCACTAACTTTATGAGATAATCGTTCTTTTAAGGAATCGAAAAATCTATCGAGTTCAATGGATTCATTGAGAATATAGTTTTCAGTCTGGAAGTCGAAAACGTTTAGTATTTTTTTATTTTGGTGCACAAAGTTAGCACACAGTATGAAGTTTACTTTAAAAGTGTGCAAATGTACTATATTATCTATGATCAAAGTCTTTAGATCATCTTTTATTGAATTCACAAACATTTCAACTGTTTCAAGTTCTTTAGACTCCGCTAAAGAAGTTATTTTATATGTTTGAATTCTCTTACCAAAGGCAGTTTCGACTATAGTTACATTTGGTAAGTTACAATGAGAATGAAACGCATTATTTTTGTGAGTCTTACTTCTATAGTGATTGGATAAATACCTTTTTTTAACAGAGATGTTACAAACTGAACACATTACCATCTCGCTCTCACCAGCAGTCGAAACCTCTTCATCTCCCCCTCTTGAAGTAGATGGTTCATCAATACGTCGTCTCTTTTCATTGTTTTCGATGTAATTGTCTGCAGGTCGTTTTAATCCCGCACCATATTGCATGTTAGTAGATGGTTCATTAATACGTCGTCTCTTTTCATTGTTTTCGATGTAATTGTCTGCATGTCGTTTTAATCCCCCGCCATATTGTATGTTAATACTGTTGACATAAATAAAATGTAAGAAGAAATAAAATTTAAAAAACATATACCTAATTCTCAAAAATATAAGAATGAAACTTACGTCTTTTCGATTTCTTCACATAGTTCTACTAGTTGTTTGTCAAAATATGAATCAAAAGTTTCCACTTCTTCACAAAGTTCTACTAGTGGTTTGTCAAAATAGGAGTCAAAAGTTCCCACTTTTTTACAAACTTCATTTAAATATTCATCATCGATTGAAGATGAAAAAAATGCACTGACACACTTTGTATTAGACATTATTATAAACACTCAGGTAACACACAAGTTCAGGTTGAAGTTTACAACTTAGAGAATTGATATCTACTAATTTTAAACATTTAAACTGTCTTCTATTTATACGAAGAAATATATGCATTAAGAATAATTAAACTAATGAATTAGCCGATGAATACAGAGAACAAAGCATTACTGGAAACGCATAGCTATGGACGATTAGTTAATGAGGAGCATCGAGAAAGGTGATGTAGTTTGGCTTTTTTCTTCTTTGAAACCTATTTTTAACATTTTAAAATAACATAAATTATATATCGATGTTGGTTAGTTCTGTGTTCCTTGTTGTGGGACTTCTAGTGATCGAAGACTACTGCTCAAGACGACCAAGTACCAACCAATATGGATTATTTTGATTCAATCTTTATGTTTAAATGTATATTTCTTGCAGTCAGATGATGATGAAATTTCTTTTGTTATATCATAAATTAACTGTCGAGTTCGTTGGTGGTGGTTAGTCTTTGGTTTGTTGTAGTACTTCACTCTTACTTCCGCATGTTTCCAATGATCTGATGGAGGGACGTTTGCCAATTTTTTCAGGTCATAGATCTCGATTTTAATAAGATGAGTTGCTGTTGATCCATCATCTGTGTTTGTAGATATGTAAGACATCCCATCATTTGTTGCTCGCCCCACAGTAGACGATTGTAGTTTGGCTTTTTTCTTCTTTGAAGGCTCTTCAAAAAACTCGTTCAGAGATTCGCTGTCCGGTCTGTTTCTCTTCTGGATAGGGTATGGAGTCGAAGATGCACCCTCGTCATCATCAGATGTCGGATAGTAATAATGTTTGTAAGTGTTTTCCTCGTAGTCAACGGTGGTGTTGTCACCAAAGCAAGATGTGAGCTATAACAATGAATACAAAGAATAGTAAGTACAACAATAAATATAAATCAGCATTATGGAATACACTGGAGGTTGATAGTTACAAACATGTTACAAAATCAGAAACAAGTAGCTATAAAGAAAGTATGTAAAATTTAATACTCACATCCATATTGGTTGCCTTGACTTGACTTGAGCAGTAGTCTACGTTTTCGATGACAGTGGATAGCACTTTGTTAGGAAATGCGACGATGCGATGGTTCTTATACTAGTTCAGATCATTAGATGTGTTTGTCAATCATTGATAAAATGTAGTTATACGAGTAATACAACTAAACAAAACTTGTTATGATACTGGAAGCAAATAAGTAAAATGAGAAAATAATGAACAAAGTAATTAAGATTCAGGAAACAAAATTAGTGAAAGTTGTTGACAAAGCCATCATGTTGTAATAGTATGACAAATATTTAAAAAATTAAATTAATGAGCAATGTAATTATTATTGCAAAACCAAATAGGTAAAGTAGTAGATACAGCTTTCGATATTAAATGAGTAAACGTTTAATACAATTAAATATGGTGTTCGCATGATAAGGACCTACTTGTAAGATAAAAACATATGTTATAAAAGGTTCATGTGATTTAAGGATATAGCATAGGTAAAAAAAATATCGTTGATGGCCGTTGCTTACACAAGCGAGGGGGTGCTGGGATCGGTAAGACTCCGGCCGCGGCACTCTCGTAGACTGAGAAATACGTGTAGACGCGGCATGCAGCGCGCATTCTAATTACATCTAAAATATCACCTATGTGCGCTTTTACTAAGAAAATTATATTATGTAGAATACAAGAAGAATTATTATGAATATTTATTGTAAACGTCGCTTTGTAGGAAGAGTAGATCTTAGATATTATTCGTATGTAGTAAAAAAAGTTTTTTTTAACAAAGATAGTCACTTCAAACGATTCTTCAAAATGCAGAATACAGCAGCAGCTATTTATATTTATTTTCTATCTCTAGATCATTTCGATAATATATCCATTATCGAAATGATCTTCGCAGGCAAAACTAAAACATTTGCTACAAATTACACTGAAAAAAATAAATAATGTATACTGCTCTAACCAGTAGGTACATTTTCAGATTTATTCCAATCAAATTAATAAAACTTATAATTTAATATGAAATAATATAAATAACTCATACTAGCCCATCATCTAATACTTTTTTACAAAATAAATCTACTTAGTTAATCAATATTTAAATAAGTATACCGTTTATATAAAATCACGCTATCAATCTATAATATAAATCAATATATAAAAAAAACACTTAAATAAAAATATTGTTAAAGTACAAAAAAAAAAAAAAAAAAACATATTATTCCAATACCAAAAATGATAATATCAAATAATACAATAACTTGTGTCATTGAAAATTGGAAGCAACGATCACATACACCCAGATACAAGAAAATATCTAAAAGTTAGTTTTCGACATTTACCCGTCCGAGAATCGAACCCGGGACCTCCGAGATAGTGGCACCTAAAATACCGGTGCGTACACCAATCGGCCACGGAGATCGTCGAATTTGTTTAAACAAAATGTAGCGCAACTTAAATAATTGATACTTTGTTTACTAATGTAAACTTGCCACGTAAGGTTATAAATCAGCCACTTTAAAAAAACCTTTTTCATTACTCATTTTAAAATATCTTTATTTTTCACTGTCACTATTTTTCGCCATGTACGCATCATATCCCTTGTGCTCTAAAAATGGGTAAAAAACGTAAAAACTTGCCTAACGTCATGTTCTTTTTTCTGTTTAAATATTATGCGATATGCTGAAATATTTGTACTAATTAAAAATTAATACCGAAGCGACAGCAACACAACTATATGTTAAAATTTTGTCATATTCATTGACATGAATCTCAAGACAATTTTGTGGTATGTGTGACATGACAACCAAAAGCGACAGCAAAAAAGACAATAATGGGTACATCCATTGCATTGTAAAGTGATTGACTGATATTCGGAAAATTCTAAACAGTTAAACAATGTTTATTAAATTAGTCGCGTGAATTGAGTGAACTCACAAAGGTAGTTTTATAATGTGGTTGGTTATAGTACTTGAATAAAATTTTGTGTGAATAGATTCACCCAGAGGATGCCTATTCACTTGCGACTTTAAGAGGTTTGGGTTGTAGGTACTCGGGCAAACAGAAGCCGGCAGGGTATAAATTCGACGCTTCTCGTAACGACTCCGTAGCTCAGTGGTTAGAGCAGTCGCCCGGAAAGCGAAAGGTCGTGGGTTCGAGTCCCTTCGGAGCTAGTTGTGAGACGGGTCGATTTTTTCTAAATACTTCATTTTCCATTTTTCTGTAATAAAAATTGCATTGTGAATGCAAAAAACTAAAAATTAAAATAAGTTGCAATAGTAATTTCATCTTTAGCGATTGCCAAATACCTGGAAAGGTATTTCTTTCGCGTGTGAGGGTAGTAATATCTCCACATTGATGAAATTAACGCTGACTATACAGCGTGTAAGAAGTATTGGATAAATTCGAAGCTTCTCGTAACGACTCCGTAGCTCAGTGGTTAGAGCAGTCGCCCGGAAAGCGAAAGGTCGTGGGTTCGAGTCCCATCGGAGCTAGTTGTGAGACGGGTCGATTTTTTCTAAATACTTCATTTTCCATTTTTCCACAAAAATACTTTCGATGTTAGCTGCTGAACCCCAAAGTAATAGGCCGTAGGACAATACACTCTGAAAATAGCTAAAATAGATTAACCTTGCCGTTTCAATATCGGTTAAAAGCCTTATTTCTTTAACAGCAAATGCCGCAGAACTGAGTCTACCGGCCAAGGCTTCAATATGAGGGTCCCATTGAAGTCCATAATCTAATGTTATATCTAAAAATTTAGTACTGTTAATTAATTCTACTACATTGTCATCCAATTTTATGTGAATATCAACCTGTCTTACATTTGGCAGAGATTTTTTTTTCACATTTTGTTTTTTTCGAGTTTAATGATAGATTAATTGATGGTACCACGGCAAAAAGAAATTGCCATAGTGCCATCAATGGTACTGTCTAATGGTACCATGGTAAAGGAATGGATTATTGCTATGAAACCAATGCGCAACTTTCGATAAATTACTATTTACTTATTCAGAACAATTATTACCTCTGTCAACTTTAAAGACTAGAGGAAGTGTCATCAGCAAATAGCACTGTCTCGCATAAATTCTTTGCTTAAAAAGGAAGGTCATTTATATAAATTAAAAACAGCAAAAGGGACCAGTATTGACCCCTGGGGTACGCCCATGTTGATAGGGGCTCCAGTAGACTCAGTTTTGTTGATAACTACTTTCTGTATTCTTTCACATAGATATGATTGCATAAGGCTAACCGATTTATCATAGACACCATAATGTTTTAATTTCCTTAAAAGCGTTTGGTGATTAACACAATCGAAAGCTTTGGAGAGGTCACAATAAATACCAACTACATCTCGCTTGCTCTCCCAAGCATCAAATATATGTTTTTAAATATAATATGATAGGATGACATACCAAGACCAGTATGAATTAGATCCCATCATTCCCATCTCACAGGACACCATAGATTTTGGGAATAAATTGCTAGAAGCCATATCCGAAACAACGAGAGAAAAGTGGAACAAGCTAATCGAAGGCGTAGATATGACGCATAAAAGCAAGAAGGCATGGTGTTTTATAAGGAAACTAAATAATGATCCTAAAATCGCTGATCGTCATTCCAATGTGACCACAAACCAGATCGCTCACCATGCTTACTCCAAAATGGGAAAGCTTCCACGAAAAGTCTCCAGAAGAAATTTACACGAGACCCTGGTAAAGAGGTTAACCACTTGGACGAGGCTTTTACAGAAACAGAGCTCAAGTTTGCCCTTGATAAGCTCAAAGAAGGTAAAGCTGCTGGCTTTGACAACATCAGAGTCGAGCAGCTGAAACGGTTTGGTTTCGTACTACTTATACAAAACTGCCATTTCTTCCATGGCCGCTTCCAAAGGGTATGTAATCTAATCACTCACGTTTTAGCCACCTACTTTTAATAAATGACATTTGTGGCAGAGAGTGTATATAAAACTTCTTCGAGATTATTTATTTTTATGAGTTAACTAGCTTTCCGCCCGCGGCTTCGCCCGCGTGGACTACACGACGTTATCCCGCCGGAATTTGATACTTTTCCGGGATAAAAAGTAGCCTATGTTCCTCTCCAGGCTACAAAGTATCTATGTCTCAAATTTCAGCCAAATCCGTTCAGCCGTTTTGGCGTGATTGAGTAACAAACATCCAAACATTTAAACTTTCACATTTATAATATTATTAGTAGGATAAGTAGGAAGTAGGATTATCTTTGATATAATATGTTAGTCAGTTTAAAGTTAGCCCGCCATTTGTTTATACTTTGTGCAATGAAATAAATAATGAAATAAATATTCCTCCTTCGGAAGTACTTGTACCAATGCAATATTTCATTAGAGTATCAAAAATTTTACTCCGACTATGCAAGTCTCCTTACAGAACTCCGCAAACTTATCTGACGCGGTGGTTAAATTTGAGAGTTTAAACTGTCAATACAGCTGACAGACCTTTCATTCTTTTTTATTGCTACTGGCGCCTCAACCATCGGTTTTAGATATTGTTGTGGGGATTTCGAATTTCGAATTTCAAAACCGCGAGAGCATTTCTTGCAAGAAATTGTATGCATGCTCTATTTTGTACTAGGTATTATAATTATAATGGAAAAGAGAATTAGTATTAAAAAACAGCGAGTTGCACTCCGGGAGTGTCGGCAGAAGAGAAAACTTGAATATAAACGTTGTGCATTTTTGATATTCTTAAATTTTTAACCAGTTGATTTGTAGAAAATATACTTATAATAATGAACTAGATGCGTTGATAAAGGGCTCCCTAGACTTTTTCACAAAAGAAAAGGAATATGGACAAAAAAAAAGAAAATAATACGGACTGGATTTGAACCGAGGTTTTCTGTTCTGCCGCCGCGCGCCGCCTGTTTTGTCTAACCGAGGTGCCAGAGGTATCAGACCATTGGGAAAGATGGCGAAATTTGCCTTCGTATTCTAATGACATTGTAACAATTTTTCGATCAGGCCGCCAAGTACGTCTTACGGTCACGTGATCGTCTAACGGTCACGTGATCCTGACGCGAGTTACAATTTTTACCCATCACAAATAGTGCACAACGCCGCTAAAGAAGTTGTCACTTCAAGAATGTTTTGAACCTGAAATTTTCACAAAATGATGCGGTTTATGTTCCTCACTCAAAGGTAAGAAGGAGGACTTTTCACAGTCTCATAAAATTGGTGTAATGGTAATATTAGATCAACTAGGTATATGAAAAAAACTTACGTCGGTTTTATTTCAAGAATTGCTTTTTATTGCATTATGTCTCTGTAAAAAACTTTTTTAACAAGCTAATTTCTTATTTTTAGATGCAATTTTTTACACCTACCTATCTTAAGTTTCTCACATTTCCAATTTTGTGAGGAACCTAAAACGAACATAAATTTTATATACAGGAGTAGAAGTTAGAAACTTAGACTAATTATGTACCTACCTACCTACAACACAACAAAATATAGTCTTAGGAAAATGCAACTAATCTACAGTAAAATAATAAAATTGTAACACTTGTAATATTGGATTTATTTTATACAAAGAAGAGAGACGTATTAGCTTAACAAAATGATAACTAAAACTAAGTTTAAATCTAACACCGAAATAGACAACCGTCCGCGCCGCTCGTCAAGTCAAACGTTAAGTCCAACGTAGTGCCGCTTGCCGCGCGCGCGCTGAACTGCTTTACCGACATGAGCAGGGTGGTCGGCAAAAGCAGTCTGTTTTGCTCGTGGCGCCATCTATGGATTTACTTCGTCTCCAATACGGCCTCTCCTGACAAGAGAACGTCCTCGTTCTCTATTTGGTTAGCTCCGGGGAGGGATTCCTTGAGTCAGGTCCTAGGTCTGGTTCGTCTTCAACGATGACTACAACTGTGACTGCCTCTTCGTCTTCTGGAGCCGATCCCAATGTAATGAAATCTTCAGTAGTGGAACCTGGCGTGGGCGAACTGTGGCGTTCCACCGTTCCGGACGTAGAAGCTCCCGGCTCGACAGCAGCGTCTTCATCCGCTGGAAAAGACTCTGACTAGTCTTGGTCTGCACCTGAAGGAGAAAATGAGGTCTGCTCAAATACAAATAGCTCATATGTACGAGGTCTGCTCGCTATGAGTACCGAGGTCTGCTCGGTAAGAGTAGTGAGGTCTGCTCACATGCGAGGTCTGCTCGCGTGCGAGGTCTGCTCGCTAAGAGTACCGAGGTCTGCTCAATAAGAGTAGTGAGGTCTGCTCACGTGCGAGGTCTGCTCGCGTGCGAGGTCTGCTCGCGTGCGAGGTCAGCTCGCGTGCGAGGTCTGCTCGCGTGCGAGGTCTGCTCGCGTGCGAGGTCTGCTCGCTAAGAGTACCGAGGTCTGCTCAGTAAGAGTAGTGAGGTCTGCTCACGTGCGAGGTCTGCTTGCGTGCGAGGTCTGCTCGCTAAGAGTACCGAGGTCGGCTCAGCAAGAGTAGTGAGGTCTGCTCACGTGCGAGGTCTGCTCGCGTGCGAAGTCTGCTCGCAAAGAGTACCGAGGTCTGCTCGGTAAGGGTGGTGAGGTCTGCTCACGTGCGATTTCTGCTCGCCGAGGATATTGAGGTCTGCTCACTGGAATGAGTAACTCTGAATGAAACGCGAGGTCTGCTCGCTTAATAAATTTAAGAACAAAAATCTCACTTTCAAAATAAGCAGCACATGTATCCGGAGTCCACTCCCCTTTCTACGGCACTATATACTCAGCTGCAGCTTGGGTCGACTTCGCGAGAATCAGAGAAGAGCCAGCAACCAACTGCAGCTCGTACCGGCCGTGTTGCAGCGCTTTGACAACGCAATAAGGTCCTAAGAACCCATTTTTCCTGTGGATTGAGCTTTCTTTACTACAAAGACCATAGAGTCAACCGGGTAAATACGAGGCTCATGTCGACGCTGATTAACCGCGGTGTCTTGTTGCTGCTGCGTTCAGAAGCACGTTGCGTTGCCATCGCGCGCAGAGCTTCTCTATTCGGATAAGTACCTTCTATTGCGACATCACGCACAAGGTTCCGAACGACAGGCGTCATAGCATCAACACCGATCAACAAATTGAGCGGGGAAGAGAGCGATTGAGTGTACGTACGATACGAACTACGAAGTACGAAGTTCAGAGAACCAAAAATGCCTAAGAATGAGGTCTTATCTACACTCGTACATGCTCGTTATGAAATACGCGAAAAAGGCTCGGCTGTACCTGACCGTGGTTGATTTTACTACGAAAAGTCACAGCTTGAGAAAAACGGTACGGTCTATAGCTAACTGGTGTATTATTGTTGGGTCTGATAGATATGCTTCGGGTAGTCACAGAAGAAATGGCTGTACCCGCTATGAAATGTGAAGTAAAGGCTTTAATCAAAGAAAGCAATCTATCTAAGTTAGCGCCAGTCAATTCCGTAGAAATGGGAAGCTGTTCTTCAGACTCATCAACAAATACTTTGTCAGGGCTAAGAAACCTACGGGTAACACACTGACTTTCACGAGTACGTGAGAATATTATGCCATCGCGATTAAGAACGTCTGTCCCTACTATCACTGGCATATTCATATACCTGGCATCAACTACAAGCAAGTCAACCTCTAGCGTAATATCATCAAACTCAATCGGTAAAGTATAACATAAAAAGTCGATTCTACCTCCCGACTACCGCCTTCCAAAACGCGAGAAAAGGGCTTACGCGGACTATTAAAACGTTTTAGAAGAGCGAAAGACATTAACGATAGCGTTGAGCCACTATCTATTAGTTTATCGACTAGAACGCCTTGGATAACAGCTACTACTACATAGTTATTGAGACTACCTTTCATCTTACAGCAGAAATTAACGTTAGTTTGGGTTTCGAGACTCAGATCTCATTTTTGCAAAACAAGTCTCAATCTCGTGCCCGGGTTTCTTACAAAAAGAATATATTTCTACGTTTGGCACATTCGGCACCGCAACAACTATAGGAACCGCTTTAGTATGACTAGTATTGTCACGTTTCAAAATTTTACTACACGAGGCCTGGATATGACCAGGTAACCCACAGTTAAAACACTTAGCAGTATCATAGCGTTGTTTTCCTAGTACATCGGAAGGTCGCTTAAATTTGGAATTATCACTCTGATTCCGCGGCGTATTATGAAAACGAGAAGCATTTCTCTCAAGGCTTGGTTTCACGTAGATAGAGAAAAATTCGACTAATTGATTAGGCATGAGTTTTGCGTTGGTAGCGGATGCCCTAATTTGGGGGTCTGCGATACCACGAATGACAATGGATGAAATTAATTGTTCACTTAGACCGGACACAACTCGCAGACGGAGCAATGAACGCCGGGCGTAGTCAGCATATGTAGCATAACTATCAGAGGTAGTCTTCATTACATCAAATAAAATGCTTGCTACGTCAAGCGTTTTAGAACACAAAGGTTTAAATTCTCTTTTAAAATTGCTCCAGCTGCGGTCGGTCGTAACCCACTCATTTAACCACAACTTCGCATCCCCTTTCAAGCAATTACCTATCCTAGATCACTCCAGTTGTTGCTCAACTTAGCTCTGTCTACTTCCTGACACCACACATCAATATCATGTAAATTTGGATCAAAATTCGAAATATAGTAAGGTTGGTTAGATCTCGCCGCGTTATTAATGTTTCGGATCGCATTCACCAGTGCGTCGGTCATGTGCTCTGAAGAGGCGGCACTGCTAGATCGCGGGGCTGCCCCATGCATCCCCTCGTCACCTGCTGCCGCGGCTGACCGGCTGCCCCGTGACGGCTGTGGTGGGGAACCCGTTGGCGTGCGGACCGCAGAACTCGCAGGCTCTACCTGACCTAGGGCTAGAATCGACGCAGACAGCGAAGAGAGCGGTTGCCTTTCTAACGCTTGTATCCGAGTTAAAATCGTATGCATCTGATGCCGAAGATCCACATCAGGAGACTGACTACGACGACGTTTACGACTACCGTGTCTACTTTTATGTCGTGACCGTTTTTCAGACATTTAATCAGCAAAAAGTTTACTTATGATCAAAAAAATTGCTTTACTGCAAACTACCTACCTACTTATTAAGCCAAAACTATTAAACTTGAAAAGTAAAAAGGACAAATCACGCGATCACTTTTTACCGTCAATTCGAACGTTAAGTTTTACCAATCGTTTATTCAAATCACTTTGTTTGATCCACCGTTAAAGCTAATACAAAAAAGAAACCAAGAGAAAACATAATTACTTAACTACCTTACAAATAAAACACGAAATAATTCTTAAACCGCGAGAAAACTTAAAACACTTCATATAAAACTCAACGGAAAATCACACGTATTGATCGAATCTTATTCGTAACTACCTACACACACGCTATCTAAACTAAAAGTAAAATGCACTTTTCCACTATAAGTATGAAATGAATTTATCACAACCAAATTAACGTTTAACGGATAGCAAAGCGGAATGGACGTTAGCCCAATCTCACTTCTGATCTTAGGAAAATGCAACTAATCTACAGTAAAATAATAAAATTGTAACACTTGTAATATTGGATTTATTTTATACAAAGAAGAGAGACGTATTAGCTTAACAAAATGATAACTAAAACTAAGTTTAAATCTAACACCGAAATAGACAACCGTCCGCGCCGCTCGTCAAGTCAAACGTTAAGTCCAACGTAGTGCCGCTTGCCGCGCGCGCGCTGAACTGCTTTACCGACATGAGCAGGGTGGTCGGCAAAAGCAGTCTGTTTTGCTCGTGGCGCCATCTATGGATTTACTTCGTCTCCAATAATAGGTACTCAAATAGTACAACTTTTATGGGCTCTTAAGTATCTTAGGCAATATTATCCGTCACTTTTATTTCAAACTATTGGTGTTTGCTTTAGGTAATGAGTAAAATTATTACTTGTCCTAGGTTACATAGGTCTATGGTTAAATGCAATAAATGGCAAAGCACTCATTTATACCCAATCCTGAAGCGCTAGTTCAATATTTCCTAGCAAAATAAGCATCATTGAAAAAAATTAGGATCATAGTGTGAGTTTTTTTTTTCAATTTTGGCCCAATCGGAGCGATACAGTCTCCACGTCCAAACGCCGCCAATGCCAGGCGGAGACTGAAGAATTATGCTGCGAAACGGTGCACGATGCATTTTGAGATACTAGTTATTGAATATAAATATTACAAAAAAAAATTTTAGTAACTTCCCTAGATATGACTAAGAACTACTTACACAAAAAAAATTAGCTTGATTACTCAAATAGTTATTGAGATAATTGAGTTTAAGACGGAAAAAAGGGGTCTTGAAAATATTTTTTTTAGTACATTGTATTTATTTAATTCAAATAAAATTTAGTAACTTCCCTTCATAAAGAAAAGATCTATCACATATAATATTTTGGAAGACCTAGCAATGATACTTTGTCAGGAAATTTAATTTAAAAACATTGTAAATTCTGAGTTTGATCGCAGGAATGCCCTTAACTTGCTTGAAATACAGCTAAGAGAAAAATCATACGTAGTTGATAAGTGTAGGTGCATTAAATAACAGCAAAATATGTATCGTGAGATAGCCGATGAATACAGAGTACAAAGCATTGCTGGAAACGCATAGCTATGGACGATTAGTTAATGAGGAGCATCGGGAAAGGTGATTAGGATCATGTAGTTAAGATCGAAGTCGAGAGTGTCATTAGCGTCGAGGTGTCATTAACAAGGGTTCATTAGTTAATCAAGTAGGAGTGAATTTAGCAAAAACGTATCTCCGAAACGGTTAAAGATATCGCTCTCGGACCCAGCGCAATCGACTCAAATGGGGGGTTTTCACTTTTTTTTTTTTTTTTTTTTAGGATTGGTGAGACCCCAAAACGGGTTCAGAGAGGGCTGGAACGCCTGTGTTGGAACTCTCGAATCCCCACTACTAAGGACATATAAATAAGTTATGCACAAGGTCGAATAGATTTGTTTATGCACTTAAAATGATACGCAAAACTTCAGGTGAGAGTACAGCCATAATAGCTTATCATGGTTACGTAGTTTCAGTACTGCGATACGGAGTGATCTTATGGGGTGGCTCACCAATATTCAATAAGGCTTTTATAACACAAAAAAAAATGTGTACGGGCTATTTGCAAAGCTCATCCAATGGATTTATGCAGACCTCTATTCAAAAAGTTAAAGTTGTTGACGTTACCATCCTTGTTCATCCTGGAATCTGGGCTATTCGTTAAAAAGCATCCTGAGATATTTAAAAAGGCAAATGAAAAAAAAAAGTATTTGTCCAGAGATCCTACTAAGCTACTACTGCCGGTTTCGAAGTCGAATCTATATCATAAAAATTGTTATTTTATGACAATTCTAATATATAATAAGATCCCAAAATCTATTCGTGAACTAAACTTTAACCTGTTTAGAATTAAATTGACGAAATGGCTCACGGATAAATGTTATTATACTGTTAATGAATTTTTTAATGATAAAACTTGACAAATACCTGAATTCAATTTATTTAAATATTACCTATTTGACATTTTATAAATTAATTATTATATGAAAAATGGAAAATGCTCTAGAGCAGTCGCCCGGAAAGCGAAAGGTCGTGGGTTCGAGTCCCATCGGAGCTACTTGTGAGACGGGTCGATTTTTTCTAAATACTTCATTTTCCATTTTTCAGTAATAAAAATTGCATTGTGAATGCAAAAAACTAAAAATTAAAATAATTATTATATTTTACTATTTTAGCAACCGAGTTAAATTGAAAATAATTGTATTAGAAATATAATTTACTTAATTTAATTTAATAAATAGACATTTGCACGCCATTACATTTGGCAAAATATGTGAAACTGAATTTAGAAGTTTAAGATCTCAATGTACCATTATTTTATGCAAATAAATTATCTTTATCTTTATCTTATCTTATCAGCTACCTGCCAGTGAAAGTCCCGTCAAAATCGGTCCAGCCGTTTCAGAGATTAGCCGGAACAAACAGACAGACAGACAGACAGATAGACAGACAGACAGACAAAAATTGTAAAAATGTTGTTTTGGCATATGTACCGTATATATAATGATATGCATGTAGTAAAAAGCGGTTATTTTAATATTACAAACGGACACTCCAATTTTATTTATTTGTATAGATTAATATATCTTATTTTTTTTTACTTTATTGTAGTTACCCTCCTTTTTGCTTAGCCGTAGTCGGGTAAATTTGGACGTGGTTACGAATCCCATCGCCATCGGAACTAGTTGTGAAACGGGTCGTTTTTTTTTCTACGTGTTATTGTTGATCGAAGTCTAAATCACTATTATTATTATAAAGTACCTACCTACTTATTTCTTTTTTTTTTTAAACAAACATCGAAATTAAAGGAGTAGGTACATAACAACAGAAAGCCAATTACAGGGTGCTTACCATCAACTCTTATTGCGGTTTTGTTTAGGATCTAAACTGATCTGCTTCGCTTATTCGTACCACGACAGCTTAATATCAATGACAGCGATTCAGTGATCGATCAATGACGTTTCACAGCCGCTAAGCTGTCTGGAACTCTTATTTGACTTTTAACCCGGTCGATTTAACATGACACCTGCAGGTTATACCCGTCCCTCTCACTCTCCGGGTATGACAGAATCGAGTGAAAGAGACAGGTAGAAGAATTATAAAAAAATAAAACCGCCTTCTAAAAAACCACATCAAAAAAGTAAGAAATAATTCCTCACCAAATAAATAACGTAAGTACTTTGAAGTCGGGCGGGTTTTAGCAAAAACAACAGAAAATTGTACATGTTTCACGCCCGACTTCAAAGTACTTACGTTATTTATTTGGTGAGGAATTATTTCTTACTTTTTCGATGTGGTTTTTTAGAAGGCGGTTTTATTTTTTTATAAAAATAATTTTTATTTCACTCTTTTTAGTGCATCGTGCAGGCAATTTGCGTGTTTTCTGGTAAATAGGTATGTGATCAAACTCAAAACCTCCTTTTTCGAAGTCGGTTAAAATACCTTGAGGTATCCCCTTTTTAACAAAACAAGAATCATCTAAATCGGTTTATAAACAAAGGAGTTATGCCTAAAGATACGTATTAAATTCACATAAAGTGGTAACGAAAACGACAGTATTTTCAAGATTTCCTGAAAACTACTGAACCGATTTCAAAATTTCAAAAAATGGGACCAACTTGGAAACCAACCTGATGTAATAACGTTTGAACCATTTCAATCGGTTCAGCCGTCTTCGAGTAATCGGTGGACATACATAAAAAAAAAAAAAAAAAAAAAACATACATACAGACGAATAGAGAACCTCCTCCTTTTTGATTTAGAAGTCGGTTAAAAAGGACACAAATCGTTCGGTCATTAACATTTAGCAATTCATTTGCGATCCAGTTTTTAGAAGGTCATAGTACGATTCATTTTAGGAACCTATTCTGCATCGCGCTATTTTTGAATCGCTGTCTTAAAGTTGATGGTAGGCACCCAGGTCTTCACTAATAGAAAATATACTATGTAGATATGTAGAAATGGCCAAGCCAAAGAACACTTATAATTTTTCTTTGTGGGCCAAGACATATTACACGGCAATTTTTTGTCAACCCGAATAATTTTAGAAAATGAAAACAATCAAATTTTATTATGGGATCGATTTCAGTTTTGGTACCATAATAAAAGTTGTTTGTTTTCATGAGTAGAATAATCCCTAATTATCCGGGGCGATAAAAAAAAATACAGTGTATTTTACAGTGGTAACCACAGTTGTATTTAATCGATGACCAAACAACCTAGGCGTACCTACCCACAAAAATACTAAGTTAGCCCCTATACATACTGAAATGGAGACCTTGCGTGCATTTCAGCATCTTAGGTGCTTACTTAGTTTTTTTTGTGGTTAATAATTATTTCTCATAGGTAGAGTTTGTGAAGTTACATGCAGACAAGGCAAGCGTACCGGTTTTGGCCACTGTACCGGTTTTGGCCACTTTTTGCTCTAAAAGTTTTCGCAACAACTTTTAGCCATTTTTGATAAATGCAATTAAAAAAAGGTATTTTAAGGTAATAATAACAACCGTTAGAATTCCTTATGTCATAAGATTTTTTTTCAATAAATTCCATTTTCTGTTTTAAAAAATGTTTTGTATGAAAATTTTAAGAAATTTGTTTTGGATGAAATACTTTATAAACCTTTGTTTTTTACAATTAAATTATTGTTTTGCAATTGACTGGTTTCTAGCGCATTAGAATATATTGATTTTACCTGGGTTTAGTTTGGATTTTTCGCAATTTTTACAAAAGTGTAAGTGGCCAAAACCGGTACATTTGGCACCTCTCACACATTGTGTGTAATATAAAAAAAACTATTTTACTTTTATAAATTTAAAAAATGTTCCTTTAAAGGTAGATAAATTATCTATAATTTAAGATATAATTTGTGTCTTAAATACCTAAGACCATTTAGTCCTTAGTGCTTAAAAGTCAAAAAATCATTAAAGTGCCCACAAAGGTTACCTCTGCCTATAATAATATGTCTTGTAGGCATATAGAGTTAGGAGCTTGGCTCTCCATAAGATAGGTTAAGTTTTAGACTGTGCAGTGCAATCCATATAATCTAATTGCAACGTTTTACATGAAAATGTGTTTGGTGGGATTGTAATCTCATCTCATAAAATTGTCTTAGAACGGAAAAAAATATATATTGCGTGTGTTGTGTCACTGAAGGTCACCTTGCTTTCACGGTCTAAGGTCCCAAGGTCGCCGTAGGCCTCGATCACTTCCACATTCTAAAATCTAAATTGAAGAACGTATTTTTTTATAAAAAAATAAAACCACCTTCAAAAAAAATACTTAAAACCTCTAATACTGCATTATTCACACTATTTCACACCAAATAACGTAAGTAGGGCAGAGGTACCCTTTGTGGCCACTTTAAGGATTTTTTGACTATTAAGCACTAAGTAAGTAGGTACTTACCTAAAACCTCTAATATTGGTTTACAATTATCGGCCGCCCGCGGTTTCCTTCGCGTCGTTTTCTTTCCCGTGAGAATATCGGGATAAAAAGTATTCTCATCTCTCATCCTCACAAACTTTCGCATAGGCAAGTAGTTTATAATAATAGGTCTTTACCTATGAAATTGCCGTTTTGTATGGAGATTTCTGTAATTATTATTTTTCCATACTAACGTTTTTGTTATTATATAACGACTAATATTATGTAAATTCACAAAATTTTACACACGTATTTATGGATATTTTAACTACTAAATGACACATTCGTTAAGAGAAAAAAAAATTTTTTTCACTAAGTTACAACTAATAAAGTACGAAATTCTGGAAACAAAAATAGTCGTAACTTTCGGAATAAGTTTTTTCTATGTAAATAATCAAATATCGTGGTTATTAAATTATCAAACGTTGCTCGATACGGTCTTAATGTAACGCAATATTAAAGAAATTATATATTTCTAATATTATAAAAGTTGTTAAGTTATATGTACAAAAGAAAAAAACGGCAATTTCATATGTAAAGACCTATTATTAGTATTATCTTGCTTAAGTTGTGGAAGGCTCTTGATTTCGATAAAAAAATCATTTGTGTCATGAACATTAATATCCGATCTATGTATCGGCAGGTTCTAATGTCCAATAAAGATTAATTACAGTGATGTTGTCAGACATTTTATATAAAAAACAAAGTAAAAAATACCCAATACTAGTTTAAATTACGTTCACAGAATACCGTTAAACTACTTTAGCCACAGTTTGACATAACAAGTTTACATGTACTCTCAAAAAACCTGTCAATAAGCTATTCCCAGAACAGTCGCGTCACCGTGATAACAAACAGACCGACAATATCACGTGATCTATATTATAGTTATGCGCACGCGCATATCAATAGAGGTCGAACATTATCTCCCGTTTGTACTGTGAGCAGATTATTGCATGTACAAGTCATATAAATCAAATAAATAAATTAGGCGTAGTTATTCAATCTTTTTGTTCTTTGTTGATGTAAAAGAGGGTTAGTTAAAATGAGTGACTTCATTTTTGCAGATTTAAACAAAGATTTCTTTTATGTAAATATATGACAATGATGATTATATATTTGTGATGATAAATGATTGGAACTCAAATGTCTTCAGCGAGCTTATCTTCATGTTAAATAAAATAAACTTTTACTCTATTCTAAATCAGTTGATCAGAAGGTTTTAAACTGTTAAGGTACCACATTCTTGGATCCCATGGTAGTCAAGGAACGGAAAAAAATTATCTAAGGATTCTATGGGATTAAAGTGGCGAAAAAATTATCTCAGGGTCCAGGGGATCCAAAGAATAGGATCCTAGTGAACGGAGGCCTATTATTTACATAACATTGACTTAGAAATTGATTTAAACACAGACATATTGGCAAAATGTTCTATATTTACCTTCTTCATTGCTTGATTCTTCAAAGTATTGTTGAACACAAAGTCCACGTAGATATTCTTTAGATCTTTTACATAATATCAGAATCTTTGTTGTACTTATTGAAATAATAAAATTAAGACTAATATTTGAATTATTCTAGCTTTTAGAGTTCAGACGTAGGTAAATGGGAAATTACATTTATTTATGTATTTATCTCTTACGTAATTTTAATAATTTATTGCCTCACCACCTACGGTGTTTATCATAGTATTTTCTCTCAGATACAATTTAATTATAAACTACAGTGTAAATAATATGAGGCATTGTAAATGTCCTTTAAATTTCACTATCTGGTTCGCAAATATTAGTAATTCTAAGTATCTTCGTTGGTATTATGTTTGTCATTATTGTTTTGTGAGTTAATAATGGCAAGGTTCTGTTTTAGCTAAAGATAAAAGAAGGAATAGGTAATTATGAAACATTTTTATAGGAATACTTCCTTTAGAATTGTGATTTTAAAGCGTATTTCGTATTATGGGCGAGAGCTTAGAAGCTCTCTCTCTTTAGTAATCTGTTAGAAGTATCTCTGATTAGAAAATATCGGGAAGTAAGCTCCTTGTGCACACAAAATGCTGTTTTTCTTACATTAATTTCATTCTAAAGTACGACTAAGAAACTTGGGTCCATCTTATTTTCCCATCTGAGGAAATGAATTCAATTTTGAGATGCAAAATAAATTGAATAATGTATTTTTCGTTTTATGTCTGAGCAGAGTGGTAAGTGCTTAATCAATCAATCAATCAATTATACCTATGTGCTCTTATTTACCTATGTGCTAAAAAGTATTTAGATATTATTGATACAAATTAAGTTAGATACTAAAGTTCAAGAAGTTGGGCGGTACCTCGACGATAAAAGTTTAAGAAACTGTTACCAAAAATGAGTAACGGATTTAAAGATTTTATAGAAATGGCTGCAACCAACAGTAGGTTTAACAAAGTTATTTAAATTTTTACTTTTTTGCATTCACAATGCAATTTTTATTATTGAAAAATAGAAAATGAAGTATTTAGAAAAAATTGACCCGTGTCACAACCAGCTCCGATGGGACTCGAACCCACGACCTTTCGCTTTCCGGGCGACTGCTCTAATCACTGAGTTACGGAGTCGTTACGAGAAGCATCGAATTTATCCAATACTTCTTACTCGCTGTATAGTCAGCGTTAATTTCATCAATGTGGAGATATTACTACCCTTACACGCGAAAGAAATACCTTTCCAGGTATTTGGCAATCGCTCAAGATGAAATTACTCATCATCATCATCATCATCATGTCAGCCGAACGACGCCTACTGCTGGGCATAGGCCTCCCCCAAGGATCTCCACAACGATCGGTCCTGCGCTGCCCGCATCCAGCGGCTTCCCGCGACCTTAACCAGCCCGTCGGTCCACCTTGTAGGGGGCCTGCCCACGGAACGTCGTCCGGCACGCGGTCGCCATTCAAGAACCTTTCCGCCCCAACGGCCATCGGTTCTCCGCGCTATGTGTCCCGCCCACTGCCACTTCAATGATGCAATCCTTCGAGCGATGTCGGTTGTTTTAGTTCTCCTGCGGATCTCATCATTTCTGATTCGATCGAGCAGGAAAATACCAAACATCGCTCTCTCCATTGCTCGCTGGGTGACTTTGAGCCTTCTTATGAGACCCATAGTAAAAGACCACGTCTCACTTCCATAGGTCATTACTGGCAACACACACTGGTCAAAGACTTTCGTCTTGAGACATTGAGGTATTTCGGACGCGAATATATGTCGGAGCTTCCCAAACGCTGCCCATCCGAGCTGGATTCGACGAGAGATCTCTTTCTCAAAGTTGGACTTACCTAACTGGACCGTCTGTCCTAGGTAAACATAGTGGTCAACAACTTCGAGTGTAATGTTCCCAACATTAACTGGAGCGGGTGCAACATGGGCATTGAACATGATTTTCGTCTTGCCCATGTTCATCTTAAGACCCACTTTTTGCAAAGCATTACCGAGATCTTCGAGCATTTTGTTCAGGTCTTCCAAGGTCTCAGCCATAAGAACTACATAATCGGCAAACCGTAGATGTGTTAGGTACTCGCCATTGATGTTGATGCCGCATCCTTTCCAGTCCAGCAGCTTAAAAATATCCTCCAACGCAGATGTGACCAGTATGGGAGAGATGACATCTCCCTGTCTCACACCTCGCTGTAGTTGGATAGGATTAGAGCTCTGGTTCTGTAATCGGACCGACATGGTGGCGTTTTGGTATAGGCACCTCAGCACCTCGATGTACCTGTAGTCTATTTGGCACCTCTAGAGAGACTGCAGCACAGCCCAGGGTGCCTACCATCAACTCTTATTGCGGTTTTGTTTAGGAACCTAAACTGATCTGCTTCGCTTATTCGTACCACGACAGCTTAATATCAATGACAGCGATTCAGTGATCATTCAATGACATTTCACAGCCGCTGAGCTGTCATCAACTCTTATTTGACGTATAACTTGGCCAAACTAACATGTCACCTGCAGGTTATACCCGTCCCTTTCACTCTCCTGGCATGACAGAATCGAGTGAAAGAGACGGGTAGAAGAAATAAGGACACAAATCGTTCGGTCATTCACATTTAGCAATTCATTTGCGATCCAGTTTTTAGAAGGTCATGGTACGAAAGAAAGCAATTCATTTTAGGAACCTATTCTGCATCGCGCTATTTTTGAATCGCTGTCTTAAAGTTGATGGTTTGCACCCAGGTCTCGATCGAATCAAAGGCTTTCTCATAGTCCAATCCAATTGTGAAATTACTATTGCAAGTTATTTAAATTTTTAGTTTTTTGCATTCACAATGCAATTTTTATTACTGAAAAATGGAAATTGATTGATTGATTGTAAGACGGGTCGATTTTTTCTAAGTATTATATTATCTGTGGTACCTACTTCATTTTCCATTTTTCAGTAATAAAAATTGCATTGTGAATGCAAAAAACTAAAAATTAGATAACTTGAATTTGTTTACTTTAGACGGTGGAAAACGATATTGTCGTTTGTATGAAGACCGTTTGCTACACACTCCTCATAAGTATCTAAAAAGATTCTCTGAGACAGTTGGTAACAATTAATGTAGGAAAGTTTTCAGTATTCTTGGCAATTGTTCCTTCAGCAATCAGATAGAGTGGGCTTATAATGGAATGTTTGTCGTCTTTATATAGAAACATATTTGTGGAGCATTTGCGGTGTGACCTCATTATTTGATAAAAACATATTATTTGATTATTCCCTTTTAAAACTTGTGCATATAGAAAAAAAATGCCACATTTTTTATTTTTCTTTATGGCGTTATTTTCAGTTTACGCATTACAAGTTTACGGTTTCCTATTGATGTCGTTGTTGATAATTTTTAGTCACTTATCATCATCTCAGCCTGTTGAAGTCCACTGCTGGACGTACGCCTCCCCCAAGGAGCGCCACACTGTACGGTCTGTCGCCTTCCTCATCCAGCCACTTCCCGCTACCTTCTGAAGGTCACCGGTCTATCTGGCTGGGAGGGTGTCCGACTCTACGCCGATACCTACGTGGTCTCCATTCGAGAACCTGACTACTCCATCGCTCGTCGGTTTTGCGACAAATATGGCAGGCTTTTAAGTTATTTAACTACTGAAAAAAGTACTGAAAAGTTTTGTGAAGAAAGAAATATATTACTTCCGCAAAGCACTAATTAATTCGGTGCTGGATTTTGCACGTGTTACAGTACACAATTACAGTAGTCTAAGTGATGACGGTGCAAGATGTGTTGTTGTCTTGCTAAAATGCAGGTATTGTGCACTGGTATTTTCGTGGAGTGAATGTGCAATTTTTTACGGGCGGGCGGGCGGTGCGTCTTGCATGTTGTGTTTTTTGCGGAAGTAAGCTTCTTACATATATTTTTCTTTTTTTACAAAGTTAGGGGCTTCCACCAGGTGACGCCGGATTCAATCAAATATTGAAAAGTTCGTTTGTAATGGCGATAATACACGATTTACTTTTGCCTTTCAATTTGGATGCAGCAACCCAAATTGGACAATGTAAACGTAAAAGTGAATCATTCAATGTCAATGTGCGCCTGTATTTCTGCGCCTTTCAACCAAATAAGTGAATCAATTTGGTTGAACCGTTTAATATCAGCTTAAGTTTTACGCATTATTCTAATCTCTAGAAATACCTACCTACAAATACAGAACACAGTCGGATTGGGGTAAATTATAATGTAGCTCTATACTGACATTAAAATTCATCCATTTAGATAAACCATAAACTTATTTAAACCAGGGGTAAAGATAAACGCTCTTCTTTCTTAGATAATTTCAAATAGCGATTAAGGGGCGTTGTTCAATTGTTTTCACAATACGTAGTATGTACTTAGTTAAAAGATAAAGCTATATATACCTACTTAAAAACTAAGCATCACAATTTGAAATATTTCTCGATAACACAGGGAAAACGAAATATATCTCGCAAAACGTCGATCGTAAAAATCTATATTTGCGCGTCACCTCGACCTCGTAATTGCCTCAATGGATTTTGGCAAAACAACGATAAATTACGTAAGGAATTCCGTCGTTTCGTCAGTTCAGTTGTTTCTATAAATATTCCAGAAGAAAGATCATTCATTCGCCCAGTTGAAGTGTAAACAGTAGGGTCAAACTGCAGGGTTGCGGAGAGGAGGACGAAGGAGTTTTTCTTACTTAAATAATTATTTTGATGTTTTAACCGCCACTGTGGTCTGGTAGTACAGTTTCTTAATGAAATTAAAATGGGCTTAGATAATTGATGTGACTGTAAGAAGTTATTTATTTATTTATTTATTTATTTATTTATGTACCACCGATATCAGATCTAGATTTCCCGGGGTCGATTCTCAGTGTGGGTACATATTGCACAGTCGCCTTCAGATTTATTTATTTATTTATTTAAAGGATCAACAACATAAGTAACAGTAATAAAAATATATAAACAAACAGAACAAGAAATTACTTATAGCTAACTGCACTTACAATTATAGGTAACCACAGCATGCGTTATTGTAGGTAGTTTTTAAAAAAATAACAAAAAGACATCTTATTTAAAATTAAAAATGAAAGATGAATTAAAAAAAATATATATAATTAAAAAACCTAAGGTACGTCAGTCTTTGCTATGTTCATAAATTTAGGAAGACTTTGAAAATGGATGTCCAGATCAGGTAACTTCTTGGACATATCATTGTACAGACGAGCCAAGCGAACAACTGGTGAGCTGCGGCCCATTCTTGTTCTACAGAATTTATTTTTAAACAGTCCGCAGGGGTATCTCGGTATTCTTGAGGGAACGTTAAATCTAAACTTATCAACCAACATAGGACTATCAATGTGGTTGTTCATAAGTTTATGCAGATATATCGAAGTGAGCGAGGAGGTCCCCAAATATTTCGAGAAGCATTAAATTTCATTTCTTATGGCACACTTATTTTATTCAGTGCAGGATTTACTCACACATAAAAAATGTAAATTATGTCCATTGGTAAATTTATGCTTAGAGTGTGATCCTCTGTGGCCGGACCACATATCAGTACCCAGATGCTATATAGTGCAATAGCAGCTACCTGTAGTCTACTTTCATAGGAATGTATTAAAATTAAAAGTACCTCAACAGATAATGAAATATTCAGTAGCTTTTGTGGTCCGGCTGCAAAGCAGTGCTCTCTGGCCGGACTACCTCGAATTCAGAAAAGTGTGATGCACTTTCCAAGAAACTAATACCTCAAAAAAAGCTACTTAAAGAGTACCTTCCATACATACAAGTGTGGTACGATAGAAGTCATTGGTTCCGAAGTTACTAGTCGTAGATTGTGGTCCGGCTGGAGAGTATACTCTGCAGCAAGTCATTTTGATAATTTTAAACATCAACTATTCGTGAATCTATTTAAAAATAATCTACCTTTTCTCTACCTCTCGTTGCTACTATTTTTTCTCTCGTGAAGCTATTAATTTGTTTGATTATCGGCAAAATATGTGGCGCGGCTAGGGAGAACTACTTTTGCGCGAATAAAAAGAAATTTGACTTTTTCTTCATACCAACCAATACTGCATAAAAAGTACTTTATAAAAAAACCTTGACTTCATTTAAAATCTTTTGTTTTAAGTACCACTAACGATTAACAGGAGGTTCGCTTGCATTATTAAGGAGAATGGGCAAGAATAGGTTCACCTGTTAGGTATTACTTACCTATTTTATAGTAATTAATAGGTGAATGTTCAGGTAAATAAAGACTAAATAAATACTAAAAACAAATCATATATTCCTTAACCAAATATACTCCCATTACTTATGGGATATAGCCAGCGCAAATTTCATCAATGTGAAGGTATTACTACCCTCACACACGAAAGAAATACCTTTCCAGGTATTTGACGATCGCTAAAGATGAAATTACTATTGCAAGTTATTAAAATTTTTACTTTTTGCATTAACAATGCAATTTTTATAATTGAAAATGAAGTATTTTAGAAAAAATCACATTGATGAAATTAGCGCTGGCTATATAGCGCGTAAGACGTATTGGATAAATTCGACGCTTCTCGTAATGACTCCGTAGCTCAGTGGTTAGAGCAGTCGCCCGGAAAGCGAAAGGTCGTGGGTTCGAGTCCCATCGGAGCTAGTTGTGAGACGGGTCGATTTTTTCTAAAATACTTCATTTTCCATTTTTCAACACCAAAGTTAATAAAAAAAAGATTTTGACATTGAATATAGCTAATAATCTCTTTATGGATACGTATGAAATTGTCGACGCACATAAAAGGTATCTTGCAGGCTCTCATACAAATTTGCCAACCGGCACAGTGGCCAAAACCGAGGCTTCCGCTCTACTTTAAGAGAGCAACAAAATCTGATATAGATATAACCCATAATATTTGAACTATTTTCGTGTCTGAGAACGCTGTTACCCATTGTCCTTTACATGATTATTACATTATTAGAGTGAATTTCTCAGGCGAACATTTTACGCGTCTAGGCTGAAAACGCAGTACTGCTTTACAGATATGATTTTTTCTAGACATTAAAGATACACGTATCTCAATGTTGCCACTTAAATTATATTTATAAAGCAATTAATTTTTATATGAAAAATAAATAAGTGACGAATTTTAAGTTCTGTGGCTTGTCCACAATCAATTTGACACAACATATTAACCTCTCAGAAAAAAAATCCTCAAGACCTTATTTCTTTTTAAGAAACAAAATTTTGCTTTGCGCGAAAATGAGCTGTCATAAGACATTAAACAAATTAAAGTAAAAAAAAAACTATATCCCAAGGGAACCGTACTTTTTCCCCGAGTTAAAATACCGTATAAAATTTTCCAGGCCAGAGCGCAATTTATCGCGATCGAGTCAGCCGTTTTGTGTGACTGAGCCACAAATATCCAAACCCAGTATGTTTGATATTCCCCCCTCTACACATAAGTGGAGACTTTTTTTTAACTTTGCTAACGCAGAACATTTTTAAACCTGACCAGTATCCTACATACCAATTTACATTTTTCTAAGTTCAGAAATGAAGAAGTTCCATATAAACTTTATCCTCCTATTTTACCCCATTAGCGGGGAGTTTTTTTAACTTTGATAACGCAGATCATTTTCAATCGTAACCAGTATCCAACGTACCAATGTTAATGCTTCTAAATCCATAAATGAGCAAGTTCCATATAACCTTGAATCCCACATTTTACCCCTTCAGGGGAAAGTTTTCCAAAATCCTAGCAGATGTTTCCTAGTCATAATCTACCTTCTTGCCAATTTCCATCTTCATTGGTCCAGTCGTTTTTGAGATTTTGTGATGAGTAAGTTATCACCTTTCGACTTTATATACAGGATGGAAAAAAAAGACCGTGGTTGGAGGAAAAGGACCTACCCTTAATATTGATGATGGCAAATACTGAAAGGAAACATTCCTTTATTTTCAAAAATAATGAAAACTGCATTTTAAGATTTTTGAAAAATCACCTGCTTGAGCCGGTAATCGAAACGATGAAATCTGAAAAAAAAACTGTATTTTATGACACCTACCGAAAGAGTCATTCTTAAGGATCAATTTGTTTTAAGCAACATAGTATCTTAAATTAAAGAATGACCAAGAAAAATAAAGATACGGGTCAGTAGAGGAATTGAAAACCGAATTTCAAAATATTATTTCAAATATACGGGTGTGTAATTTATGATATAATATTCACAAAGTATGATAACACATTACATAAAATCACTTCATATAACATTCATTTCGTATAATCAACGAATGATATAAATTCAAAATATATAATTTTAAACCGTATAATGAACATTTGATATAAAAACGTTTCATATAATAAACATTTACAATAACACTTACATTGTATAATATTTAAAACACATAATAATTATATTACATAAAATCATTTCATATAACGTTCATTTCGTATAATCAACGAATAACTATTTCTGGCGCTTCACCGGCCGCTGCCGTGGCACGCTTGTTTCGCTAACCTAACTTATGTTAAATAATATTATGTAAAATGAAATTAGTTGAAGTGTTTCTATGACTAACGTTTATTATGTCATATGAACGTTATTGAAATAAAATTATATCATTCATTACGCACCCCAAATATTCACCATAACTCGTTACAAAAGGCGACACGTAACGAATTTAGTCAAAAAATACGTCTGTGCATACGTGAAAATGGGTCTCATTTTGAGCAATTTATAAGTTAGGTAAACTTTTTTCTTTAGATAGTAAGTAAGCTTTACAATAAAAAAAATATAGTTTTTCTTTAATTTAAGATACTATGTTGTTTAAAACAAATCGATCGTTATGAATGACTCTTTCGGTTGGTATCATAAAATACAGGATGTTTTTTTCACATTTTACCGGTTTGATTCTGGGCTCAAGCAGGTGATTTTTCAAAACTCTTTAAATGCAGTTTTAATTTTTGAAAATAAAGGATTGTTTCCTTTCAGTAAAATTTGTCATCATCAATATTAAGGGTACTTTTCCTCCAACCACGGTATTTTTTTCCACCCTGTATATAAAGTCGAAAGGTGATAACTTACTCATCACAAAATCTCAAAAACGACTGGACCAATGAAGATGGAAATTGGCAAGAAGGTAGATTTTGCATATAAAATACAATGAACAACCATTTGCTCATTTTTGGTTCTTGTTACTTTAGAATTTAAATCGTCATAAGTTTCCCAGGTATTATCAAAATGTTTGCAATGAGCTACATAATGGCGAATATTCGGTAAATATTCAACGACAGAGAACAGCGAAAATAATTTCCTTTGTAAATTTAAAGTGTCTGGAATGTTATTTAAATCAAGACTTAAATCAATTTCGAATATTAAAAGATCGTTTAGTGTATAATTAATAATTTGGATACCGGTGCATTTTACAATAAAAAAAATACATACAGACGAATAGAGAACCTCCTCCTTTTTGAATTTGAAGTCGGTTAAAAAGGACAAAAAATTTTTCAAATTTTTTTTTTCAAAGTCAATCTTTTGATATATAGCCTTCCAAAATGGTAAAATGGGTTTCCTCTCCCCGCCTTTCTAACTTTTGAATTAAATTAGTGAAATAATCTCGTAAAAATATACTTTATTTTTTAGTTTGAACGAGATATATTACGCACTTTTTGAGATATAACACATATTAAAAAACCGCAAATGTAACTTTGTCATCATACAAATCTATGAAAAACAAAGTTGTATTTTGCTGACGAGAAATGGTTGTTATTGAAATTTTTAAATTTTGTGCACAGTGCCTATAATGGAAGATGCCACTACTGCTGCAAAAATGTCTAACACAGCAATAATAAAATTTGTACAGGAGAATGGACAAATTGGACAAATATTGTAGCCCTTTGGGCTATATGTCATTAGAAAGCAACCAATTAGAGAAACATTTCTTTGTATGACGACGATTCTGAAATCCACTTAGAAAAAAAGCTAATTATACCTAGATTTGGCTTCAAAGTATTTTTTTTTTTCAAATAAAAGTTATTTTTTGTATATTGTCAGCTATTTTTAGAAAACTTGGCAAGAAAAACTGTAATAATGTACATATCTTAAATACCATGTAAATAATAATATAAACCAAAATAACGTCACTGTCCCATTGGTGCATTATAACTCAATGCACTGTGCATGCTTGAAATGAACGCGCTCCGCCACCATGAAGTGTGTTCGAACATTTTTGCCCATTCTCCTTAATAATGCAAGCGAACCTCCTGTAAATCGTTAGTGGTACTTAAAACAAAAGATTTTAAATGAAGTCAAGGTTTTTTTATAAAGTACTTTTTATGCAGTATTGGTTGGTATGAAGAAAAAGTCAAATTTCTTTTTATTCGCGCAAAAGTAGTTCTCCCTAGCCGCGCCACATATTTTGCCGATAATCAAACAAATTAATAGCTTCACGAGAGAAAAAATAGTAGCAACGAGAGGTAGAGAAAAGGTAGATTATTTTTAAATAGATTCACGAATAGTTGATGTTTAAAATTATCAAAATGACTTGCTGCAGAGTATACTCTCCAGCCGGACCACAATCTACGACTAGTAACTTCGGAACCAATGACTTCTATCGTACCACACTTGTATGTATGGAAGGTACTCTTTAAGTAGCTTTTTTTGAGGTATTAGTTTCTTGGAAAGTGCATCACACTTTTCTGAATTCGAGGTAGTCCGGCCAGAGAGCACTGCTTTGCAGCCGGACCACAAAAGCTACTGAATATTTCATTATCTGTTGAGGTACTTTTAATTTTAATACATTCCTATGAAAGTAGACTACAGGTAGCTGCTATTGCACTATATAGCATCTGGGTACTGATATGTGGTCCGGCCACAGAGGATCACACGATTAATTGACTTCTTATAACCTTTTGTAACTTGACTAAATTATTTGTTGTCACACTTGACATTGCTTGTTTTAACTGAGAATGTATGGTATTATTATTGGTAGATTTAATTAATGACATGATTTTTAATTTCTTTTATAATAGGTATTTGACAAAACTTAAACTTTTCTGATCTGACATTTTCCCTCTTTCTTTTCGTTCGTGTTTTTTTGCTTTTTGGTTGTGATGTGATGTGTGACATTCACAGATTAGATTAGAGAAGGTGACATTCGGTTGTATTGTCTATGGTAAGTTATGGTCTGCCATAGACAAAATTATATTCTTTTATTGGCTCTGATTTGCAATGCTTTCAGCCGATAAAGATATTTTTTATATTATTTTTGACTACTATAATTTAATATATTGACTTCAATAATGTAATTTAATTCCAATAAATTTTAATTGATGATTGTTAAATTTTGCATGCTACTTTGACAAATAATGTAGGTAAATTAATTTCAATAAATTTTATTTTATTTATGTTAAATTTTGCATGCTACTTTTGCTAGCTGAAGAGGAGAAGCTTTAAGAATATTATAATATCATCAATGTAACCCTTTCTCATGAGCAAATAAATAATATTTCATTTCATTTCATTTCATTTCAAGAAATTCCTTACTCTGGTTACTCGCTAGGTCAGTAACATTACAATTTGCCAAAAATCTAACAGCAGCGACATTTCAATAAATCATAGAGTATCGACGCAGCCATTTGCGTCAAGATCAAGATCATAAAGATTACTTTAGCTACCACCATCTTATCTAAGTCTGACGCGATAACGACGATGTTCTCAGCATGATTGTGTTCCGGCAGCTAGAGATAAGATAGCCTGTTCCTCAGTGGTTGAGGATTCCGGGAGTAGTGCGCTTCCACCTTATCTTCACTTAACATCAGGCTAAGTGCTATCCCATTGTAGATAAAAAAATAAATAAAAAAAACGTGATAGTAAGTGGTGGTTGAGGTTTGGTAATCAAAATTAGTACAATATGTTATAGTTGAAAACTGGAAAATAAAGTATCTACCCACGACCTTTCGCTTTCCGGGCGTGGGTTCGAGTCCCATCGGAGCTAGTTGTGAGACGGGTCGATTTTTTTTCTAAATACTTCATTTTTCATTTTTCAATAAGTAATAAAAATTGCATTGTGAATGCAAAAAACTAAAAATTAATACATGATAAAGTATTTAGTAATTTTAAACAATGAATAAGATGGATGACATATTATATATTATATTCTTTATTGCACAAATTATATATTACAGTTTACAATGTATAAGAATGTTCGGCAAAGGTGGACTTATCCCTGAAAGAGATCTCTTCCAGTCAACCTAAATGTTGATGAGAAAATCGTAAAGGCTCTATGACTCATTCTTTTAGTCTAATTGTTGTTTTGTTGTTGCTCCTAATTAAATTAATGATGAATATGGTAAAGAGCAACGGTATGGAATGTAGGGAAAAGTCAAGTTATAATTATAACTGTGAAAGTTTATATGTTTGGAAGTTTAGATGTTTGGATGTATGTCACTCAATCACGCCAAAACGGCTGCAAGGATTTTGCTGAAATTTGGGACATAGCTACTTTGTAACCTGGAGAGGAACTTTACTACTTTTTATCCCAGAAAAATATCACATTCCCGCGGGATAACGTCGTGTAGTCCACGCGGGCGAAGCCGCGGGCGGAAAGCTAGTACTTAGAGTTATTTATAGAGAGAGTCGTCGCTTACGCTGAAATCAAAGACTTTATCAGAAATCTATGGGATATGTTGTATCATGGAGTTTATTAACAGATTTCATAATGTTGTTGATAGAAAATATATTCTGTCATGAGGTGAATGTCAGATTATGGATATTGTAACCATATTGTAACATTTACAAATGTCACGCCAATGAAGTCGAGGAACCGAACAGTAATTGAAGCAAAACGGTTAATAAATTCACATTATTTAAGCAATAAGCACGCACACACACTCACACTCTCTCTCTCTCACACACACACACACACGCGCGCGCGCATTAATATACATAAACTATTTTTTTTTATATTTAACATATTTTTATTTTTTAAATTATTTTTATAGATTATATCCTCAAAACTATGTTTGAAATTTTAAGTTAAATAAATGTTCAAATAATTTACTAAGTAGGTATCTAGGTTACTCTTCAAATATCACATTTATGTTATGTGAAGAGCAGAGGCTTCTGATACAGGTATTTTTATGTACTTAAAAGGGGTCTCTGGCCACTGGCTGTTGTAAAATGGTATTTGATTGTAAATAAATATTTTTGATTTTGATTTTTTTGGATCTTTTTTTAAGCAATGTAGGTACAGCGTAGCTTTATTGACGTTCACAAGTGCTGTATCAGCCTAAAATGAATAAATGATTTTGAATTTTAAATTTAGTTGAAAATTAGCACTCTCGAGCTTATATAGAATCTAATTTAAGTAAATGAATTGTGTCAACTTCGAAAGAGCTTGAGTATCTTTAGCGTAATAAAAGTAGTATCAATTTTAGCGATACAATTGTAATTTACGTATTCTTGTTACAATAAATTGCCAAAACAAAGACTTATTAGCAAGTTTAACCTAAGAAATGAATAGGTAGCGATAACTTCTATCTCCTTTTGTGGGCGTGTTTTAGTAAGTCTATCTTGCGCTGATATTTGTACGCGAATGACGTCATGTCTGGCCACATGATGGCTTGGGAGATTCGATGTTATTCAATTAACAAGTTCTTGAAATTCGGGGTCTTACGTCATTTTCAAGTGCAAGGCTGATCTATGCAGAAGGCAATTTTTTTTAAGGGGCTGACATGAGCCGAGTAGCGACGCCAATCGACTTTATTTTATTCCTTCTTATTAAGCTCAATTTTTAAAACAAAGGAATTACGGTGACCACGGTGACCACGGTTGTAGCAACACAGCCGAAACGTCAAGCTGTAAGTACATAATAATATTAGGGGTTAAAGTATCAAATTGCCGTTTTGGTATGGAGATTTTTGTAATTATTATTTTTTCCATACTAACGTTTTTGTAATTTATTCAACGACTAATATGATGTAACTTTACAAAATTTTACACACGTATTTATAGACATTTTAACTACTAAATGACATATTCGTCAAGAGAAAAAAAAACACTAAGTTACAACTAAGAAAGTACGAAATTCTGGAAACAAAAATAGTCGTAACTTTCGGGATAAGTATTTTCTATGCAAATAATCAAATATCGTGGTTATTTAATTATCAAAAGTTGCTCGATACGGTCTTAATGTAACGCAATATTAAAGAAATTATATATTTTTAATATCATAAAAGTTGTTAAGTTATATGTACAAAAGAAAAAAACGGCAACTTCATACTTTAACCCCTATTATGTACTTCATAATAAATGTCGCGTTGAGTCCCGTTACTCTTGTTTATAATTATAATGGAACGCGAAAGTTTAAAATCTTATACAAAGGGATTAGTCAAGGTCTTGTCTTTATCGTCCAATTTTTTAAGTAAGTAGGTACTTACGGCCCTACCATACAATGTCGACTTTCAAATGCCAATATTAAAGTTTTTCTTTGCCCAGCTGTGGGCTCCGATCACTATTCCATTGAAAATGTATGAGACCTTTCGAATTAAAACAAAAAACCCACGATAAACTAAGCGGGCCCAATTTTGTGTCTAAGGATATTAAATATTTTATTTTTTTCCATATTATCACGAGAATGGGTACCGTGCGGGTAAAATAATATAGAAGTACTGTCTTGTAAGTGCCACCTTTACTTATTTTAGGTACAATAAAAAGCTGTAGTGCATTTGGAATTAATAGAAGAAAGAGATTTTAAAGACGTATATAATTCCATCAATAAACGACAGAATCTAAATTATTTTTTCTGCATTCGCAATGAAACTCTATAAAAGTAATTACAGGAGAAATTTCAATATACCTATAAGAATCACAAAGCCACATAGATGGAAATGAAATTGAATGGATTTCCCAGGGTGCGGATCCCATCTGAAATTCTGGGGCTGTGTGGTTTTTTCTACTACAATTTTCCCTAAAACTAATTATTATTTATATTTTTTATTAAATAAGACACACTGGTATTGAGTTGACTGTGCCCCAGCTGTTGGCAATGAAATGGATAGGTGTGTCTCTCAAAGCTGACGTAGCACTCACTGCATGATTTAACCCATTTAGACCCAAATACAAAGTAGAAGCAGAATTTTGAAAAAAACTTTATAAAGATAATTATTAGGGGCTAGTAAGACATTATAGAAGAAAAAAATAAAAATATTATTTTTTCTTATATATATAAAAACACCGTCCTTAATTGGGGCCATTGGGCTTAAGTGTGGTATTTTTTTTAAATAACCTTTTTCAATACACAAAGTTTTTTAGATTGCCAGCGTGCTTTATTATGGCACTTGAAGCATCGCAGCTGACTCTGCAGCTTTTGGGGAAAGTGTCCAACACCATCTAAGCTCATATTTGGCACCGCTGAAGATGGTTTTCGACGTCTGTCATGGGGTCTTTTAGGTTATTTAGCTGCAGAAGACAAACAAGTCCACCTGCAGTTTCAGCGAAGTATTGCCAACACCATCTAAGCTCATGCTTGGTACCACTAAAGGTGGTTTTCGACATCTTTCATCGGGTTTTTCAGGTTCTGCATTCCTCAAATACAGTCACGCAATACATCGCTGAAACTGCAGGTGGACTTGTTTGTCTTCAGCAGCGAGGATGTGGAGACGGACGACAAGCATTAGCTACTGCTAAGTCAAGCATGTAAGTGAACTCCCGTTCACTTACATGCTTGACTTAAAAATAGTGGTGGGTCCCCCCACCACTATTTTTTCCCTCGTATAGCTGTTCTATACACGGCAATCGACTAGTCTGCCTGATCAACTCCGTCCATTCTGAATGGGAATGAATGCTTGACTTAGCAGTAGCTAATGCTTGGCATCTCCATACTCTCATTGCGGAAGACAAACAAGTCCAGCTGCAGTTTCGGTGAAGTATCGCCCGACTGTATTTGAGGAATGCGGAACCTAAAAGACCCCATGACAGACGTCGAAAACTATCTTCAGCGATGCCAAGTATGAGCTTAGATGGTGTTGGACACTTTCCCCAAAAGCTGCAGAGTCAGTTGCGATGTATCAAGTGCCAAAAAGCACGCTGGCAATGTAAAAAGTGTGTCAAAACTTTCGAATTTCAAATACTTGGGTCTGGAGGAAGTACCACTAGGTCATAGTTCACATCAGGATCATCCTTTCCACACAATATATTTTACTATTAACCGCTTCTTCTAATCCCCTATACTCAATTGCAAAATTGAACTGTCTTTTCGTCGTTTTTTACACCAAAGTTATATCTGCAATAATATTAAAAAAATACTATGAATCAGCCCATTGGACCCATTTGGGGACACTTTACAAAAATACCAATAATTATATCAATGTTTGTAAAATATTTCACCGATTGGCATTATAGACTACTAGATACTATGAACAAGTAAATTATAAAGCAATATATAGTATATGCTAATGCAGTCTTAAAAAAATATCTCTTACGTTTAACCGAAAATCTATATGGCTGAAGAAGTACATAAACAACTATTATTGACTAATTTGGTCACTAATTTTAGTACCTGTTATTTTTAAAACAACATCACATGTCTTAGCTCCACAAATTCGCTTTTAAGCAAAAGATATTAATAAAATATAAAAAATGTGGGTTCCTGAATAACTGGCCCCAAATGGGGCCAGCGGGCTTAAATGGGTTAATAAAAAAAACATGAAAACATGAGATAACATAATGTCACAATAGGTATAACTGTAGAGAACGACTAATAGCATTAAGTCCGCCGTTTGCTGTTCATGCAATGGAGATTAAATAAATACTTACCAATAAAATGCAAGAATATTTCATTTCCTCTCGGACAACTCGGATGACGAAAATGTTGTCATTTTAACTAAAAGCTTAAAAAAGCTTTCTGCGAGAGATCACCTTTTTAAAAGCTCTTTATGCTGTTTTTTTTTTTGTCAAGGAAGTTGAAGATCAATTTATATTTTGTATACTTGCCAGTCATTGTTTATACTTACTAAAACGTCGTCTCAAGTTATTTACCTACATTAGAAGAAAATACTTTGCAAAAGTACAGAAAGATTTATTCAGCCGGGTGAAAGTAATATTTTTGTGAAAAATAAATATATGTAGCTTTCTTCCGCAACTAATCACAAAACTTGCACCTTCTTGAAGGTGCAAGTTTTGTGATTAGTTGCGGAAGAAAGCTACATATATTTATTTTTCACAATGGTTAGGGACTTCCGCCAAGTGACGCCTGATTCAATCAAATACTTAGTAATATTTTTGTTAGGCAATAGGTATTTTATAAAATATATTTGATGAAAAATGTATGAAATATTTCTAAATATAGACTTGTTATTAATTTGAATCTTAAAAATATAGGACCTACCTTCAGTTGTTACTATTAACGAGTAATAAAAACAACATTCAGCTGAAATGACGAATCAATTTATTTCTTCAAATCCTTCAATACAACATCAATATCACTGAATTTCACGATCACCCGAAAATCACGTTTGACTAATCTCACAACTCGATTAAAACTCAATGTAATACGGAACTCTAGGTCTGAGCAAATCTATAATTATATCGTAATTTGGTTGACTACGTGCACTAAAAGTCTTGATCTTCTGAAGAATGTTTCAATACTGAAAATAGTTTGAGTTTTAGACACATTTATTAATACCTAGGTAGCTGCCGCGCGTGACTTCAGCTGCGTTTATAAAGGGCCACAGTGTGTTTGTTTTTAGTGTATATTTATGTCACCGGAAAATAACAAGAATCAAATTTATAAATTTACGGAATTCCTGTAGAACACGTGATAGGTTAGAAATTTAAGTTTCTCGGTTATTTTTTTAGGAAATTTATAAATTTACGGTTTTTATTATTTTCCGGTGACATATACACTGCCTGCCACAAATGTCACATATTAAAAGTAATCCAAAGCGACTAGCGGTCAGAAATAGTAATCTATCCACAGATATATCCAGATTAGTTGCTAGGCAACACTTAGCAACACCCAGGCAACTGTCGTTAATTCTATGTTATTAACAAACGTTTAGCAACTAATCTGCATCATATTGTCTATCCTCAAAAAGCTTAGACTACATACTGAGGTAACTGGAGAGTGCAGTACTAACACTTTTTTGTGGCACTGAGGTTGTCTTCCGTCTCACCTACACTTTGAAAAAATACGTATGGTCATATGAGACAACTGACAGCCACTACATACTAAATGTTAAATTTGCTGGGCACATTTTTATTCAGGGTGAAAACTCCAGTTACCTCAGCATTTAGTCTAAACTTTTTGTCTTTACATGAGTACGTACGTACGACGTATACGTACTAGAATTTTGCAATTGGAGGTGCCATTTTCTAAAACAAAAAGTGCAATCGTCATTGCTTGACAACAATATAACTTTGGACTAAGCTTTTTAGCTTGTATTGTACAGGATAAGTTAAGTACAGGAAGGTATGCTACAGGAGCATGCTAGAGTATGGTGCCATAAACTTATGTAGGTACTTACATATTGCTCAAAGCTGAAATTTGAATGACAATTTCCTTCAATTACTATCTTTCCACAACCACGAGTACCTATTTAACCTACCATTTACAAGACTACCCAATATGAATTTAAGAGTCGTTAACAGTTCGTAAACATTATAACTTTCGAATCATCACTTTAGTTTTTCAATTGAACTATAATTCATATTTAGAAAGACTAACATTTACCTTTCAATGCTCCGGCACTTTCTCGCATTCGAAGTGTTTGTTAATCACTACATCATACCACACATATCCACTCCACAAAAGAAAAACAACACTACACAAATACAATTTTTGACTTGCTGGCACTGGCACTTTCTATGTAGTAAAAAAAAGTAAACAGTTTATTCGATGGATCGTTTTGAAATGACCGGTCAGCCAGGGAGCGGTGAAGGTGGCCTAGTGTTGGGACATGCCCTGAAAATTTGTCGATGAAATGTTTCTCGCAATCTATTTAGAAGATGAGTTTTTGCTTTATAATTGAATACTGAAACGTTGTTTTCATTAAATTAGTGACCGTGTTATTTTTGTATAAGATTTAGGGTAAATAAATCTTATCAATTTCAATTTCAATTCTTTATTGCTATCTAAGATCTGATGACAAAATTTATATTTATTATTATTGACGTTAAATAGTGGGAAAAAACCACATAGAAACAGTGAATAAACTTGAATTTTAATAAACATCGTAAACATTTCCTAAAACTGGATTTGCACATCATTGAAGAATGTGGGATTTTCTTTCTCTACCAGTTTTTTCAAGGCAATCTAGTCAAACAGTTGGTGTGTGGTGTTAATTAATCGATGCCGAGTCTATAGATGAGAAGAACTTCTGAGGTTATTGTTAATAACAATTACTGTAGGTATACAAAAAATCCACATAAAATTATTAAACGTATCTGATTATTTTTTGCACCTGTAGCATAATAATGTGGCTCTACAATCTCTAGAATGTAATACTTCCTAGCAACATTGCACGCTACTGTTTGGTTGGTTCTGCGCCAAAATGTTCAATGATATTTCCTTATTGTTGTCACTGCGTAACTTCTGGTTATGATTGGTTTAGTTGCTTTATCAGTTTGTTGTTCAACAAATAGATAAGTGATAAAAAAAATTAGTCACAACAATTTAACAATACTTACTTGTTTTATGGATAAGTACTATTGAAAATGAAGTATTAGAAAAAATCGACTCGTCTCACAACTAGCTCTGATGGGACTCAAACCCACGACCTTTTACTGTCCGGGTGAATGCTTTACAGAGTCGTTTCTAATACCTACTTTATTTTTAATAATTAAAATGGCATTGTGAATGTATTAAAGTAAAAATAATTATGGGTACTTCTTATACATAATTATGAAAAAACCTTGTTTTTTGTGAAAACAACTACACAATACACTACGTTCTCACAAATATTTGTTTTGTATGAAAATCGAATCCGCGATCTGCGTAGGAGACAGGATCCTTACCCCTAAGCCATAGAGGACGGACGTCAAAAAGTTTATCATCAAATTATTCTCCATCGATTAAGGTTTTTGTTTACCGTTTACTTCAATTACAGTCTGGAGTGTTGTTTATAGCAACACGTACCACTTCGCCGGAGCCCGCCGGCGCAAGGGCAAGGGTGACTAATTAGGTCACTTGGAGACAAGCCAGATGTACCTACGTTCTATCAGAAAAAGTAGTTTCGAGACATTTCAGGTTAGTGATGAGCTGTAATCTTGTAATATTCTTTGTTATTGTCTGGTAACTGTTGTTATTATATGAGTACTATTCATTTCATAAATTAAAAAATGTGTGTGTTATTGGCTTTTGTCTTTACACCTTCCTTAGTCGTATCGTATCAAACAATATTTTTATTTAATCTGCATGATATATAGGTAAACTATATTTATTGCCTATTGCTTTGCTACTTAGTTTTTACGTAGGTAATCAATCACTTGAGATTTTTTGCCTAAGTTATCGATAAGTAAAATACTTAAATCAAAACATCACTAAACGTCAATTGCGCAAGCGACGTTTACTTTCGCCCGTTTTTTGCTGTAGTATTGCAATTGTCTGTATTCGGAGTATCAGCATAATCTTTGCTGCTGTTGCTAATCTGTAATGAGGACGTGACCTACTTCGTCACCTACATTGAAAAAAAAAATTTCGTCTCTTGTCGTAATATTTCTCAATCAGATTGTCACGTTTTTAGAGGACGAGATATATAATATGATTATAAGATTACTCAATGTAAACAAAGATTAGAATTTGACTATCCAACAACTACCTACAATCCTACAATCCCTAATTTAAATAAAGATAACTAAATTATTTTTACTTTATGCATTCACAAAGCAATTTTCGATATTTTCAAAGTTTTACTAGTTGTACCTATATGATCCATGTATGTGTCGCAGTAAGATAGAAAAAACCGTGATATAGTTATATATCCCTAGAGATATAATTATATAGGTACCTACCGGAAGATAGTATACAAGAGTTCTGTGGCGTGGAAAAAAAATAACCACGAAATTTAAGGCTTCGCTGCGCTTTGCGATCGCCTTAAATTTCTAACCTATCACGTGTTCTACAGGACTACTATACTATACTATACTCATACAATTGTTTAATTAAACAAATCTAGTGTAAAGAAAGGTGCCCAAATGAAAGATGGAATGCTTTTATAAAATATTTACTAAAATTCAGGAAGCCAGATACAGGTAGAATAGCCGCGAGTGCAACACGAAATTGTCCTTATATAGGCATGAGCCAACGCCCTCTGGCGACACATTGGAGTAACTTAAAGTAAATCACTAACAGCAATACGTTATCTTGTTTGGTTCCCAATTATTTCGCTAAGCTAATGGCGCTGTGTTAACATCTAGTAATATAACTATATCACTAGTATTATAATATATTCCTAGTAAGATAGTTAAAAAAAACGATTCATTACTATCTTACGGTACATAATTATATCCCTAGGGATATAACTATATCACGGCTATAGCTATCTTACTGCGACATGTCTATTACTTATGCATGTTAATACCTAAAGGTACCAGATAGGTCAATAAGCACTAACAAAAAATCATCTTTGGTTACGTAGCATGACAACACTATTTATCGAACTTGCGAAAATAAAATATACCTACTCACTTAACTTAAAATTTTAAATAATTTTTATGCATTCACAATGCTATTCTGTAAGTAAAGGAAAAATTGTTATATATTAAAAAGAGTCGGAGTTCAGAGTCAGAGAGTTAGTTGGTCAGAGCATGGGGCCGGATTCCCGGGAGCGCGGGTTCGAAATAGCTAGTATCCGACCAAAAGTTACTTGCAGGGCTGATGGTTTTTCTATTATCACAATTTTTCCTTTACTTAGGTATAAAATAACTTGAAAAAGAGGAAAAGCTTCTTATGGGAACTTCCAGTCACCATAAACTACAAAAAAATTGCTGATTGGTATTGCTAAAACTCAATAAATTTTCACAAGATTTCATTTTGATAAATTAGTATGGCGTAGGACCAATTTAAGTATTCAAGTTGCTTAAAAGTACCTGCCGTTACTCACGCGTCGTTTTAGGTAAATCCTAGGTCTAAACTTAGGTAGCTTGGCCTTCAAAATGAGCTGGAAATAGAGGCTCCTTATCTGTGTCAGGTAAACCTGTTCACAGAATGTAGCCAGCCTTTACGCAACTAATACTTACCTACTTAGCACGTGGTTCAACTTAACCCATGGTTGCTAAGTTTACACCTTGATAAATGGTAAATAATTGACAAGTATAATGGACTAATGTTAGTTTTTACTAACCATTTTTCTGCACACTAAATATTTAATTAAAAATCGGCCAAGTGCGAGTCGGACTCGCTCATGAAGGGTTCCGTACCCACTTAACGTACCGATTACGTACACCTAGCAAAAATACCACTGTCATTTTTTGCCAGAAAAAAATTACTTTGTTCTTCATAGTATTCGTATGAATGACAAAGTTATATTTGCGGTTTTCGAAAAAGTGTTATACCTTAAAAAACTTGTAAAGCCTACTTGGCTGTGATAGTTTTCCTTTAACTTCGTCATATGTACTACTATCGTGAATTTTTTCACGTATCCAGAAACAACCATTTGGCTGGTAGGGGGGGGGGGGGGGGACACTTGACTCTAACAAAATTTTGCACTTTAAAGCTTAATAATTCACAAACAGATGCCTCAATCAAAAAACTGTCTTCACGAACCCACTACGCTTTTAAAATTGCTATCCAATGACATCTCACACTATGGGGTAGACAAGAAAAAAAATTACATACCCACTTCACGTGTAGGGGAGGTAACCAAAAAAAAATATTTTTCAAAATTTTACTTTACCACTTTGTTTGCGTGGTAAATATGTATATTCATGCCAAATTACAGTTTTCTAGTACTAAGAGTCTATGAGCTAGACTGGGGTTAGCAGACGGACGGACGGAAAAAGTAGGTACGAAGTGAAAATATTGATGTGCTTTTTTTAAGACTTCATTTTCAGCGAGTGTTAGGTACAAAGCTGTTACAGTCAAAAAGGGTAATTAGAGAATTTTGCCAAGTTTTTTACTATAATTCGTCATCACATCAGGTGGCCAAGTCTGCTAACGTTAATTCATAATCGTGTTTTAACCTCTACGATCGCAGGCCAAGCGCGCTATCCACTGCGCCACGGGCTCCTCAAAAAAAAATCTTAGCACTCATTGTTTCGTATTTATATAAGCAGTCAAAGTGTTCAAAATTATCTAAGCAAACAAAGCTCTCAAAGTTATCTGTGCATTATGGTATTGTACATTATGCACAGATATCGAACTCATCATCATCATGTCAGCCGAACGACGCCCACTGCTGGGCATAGGCTCAAGAAGGCTGTGAAGCTGTTCAAAATTCAAATCTCATTTTCATCCCATCGATTCGAAAAGCGATGATTGTTTATCTAATAACAGGGTCCAAAACGATTCATTTTTTACCTGTTATGACAAGAGGGTATAAATTAGATTTGAATTTTGAACAGCTTCATAACAGGGTCCAAAACGATGAGATTTGAATTTAGAACATAATTAAAGAAGCATTGGTTGGAGTGTAGCAAAGGGTGTGCAGTACTTAAAAAAAATTAACTGATTTTGTATGGGGCCGGGGCTTTTTTCGAGACCGAAAAATTTTCAAAAACGGAATTTTATAAAATTGAGAATATATCGTAAACGGTGAGTCGTAGCTAAAATCTAACAAAATTTTCAACCCCCCTACGGCATCCCCGGAGATACTTATAAGAAATCTGATGGACATATATTTTTTTATTTTTTTTTATTTCAAGACTCAATTTTTTTTCTTGCCCGACTAGCGCTATGATGTATCCGAACGACAAAGAAAGGTAGGTAGTTTGAGTTGTCTTTACTGCTTTTCTTATAGAGGGGGATGAAAAGCAGAGTGTATTACTCGGCCGCAAAATTATTTTCACCTCGGGTGGCGTATATTGAATCCCTCGCTGCGTCCAGGATTCTACTTTAGAATCCCTCGCTGCGCTCGAGATTCTACTCTAGAATCCTTCACTGCGCTCTGGATTCAAACTAGCGCCATCGCCGTAAATATATTATTTTGCTCCCTTGTAATACAATCTATTATTATACCCTCTTGTCATAACAGGTAAACAATGAATCGTTTTGGACCCTGTTATTAGATAAACAATCATAGCTTTTCGAAGCGATGGGATGAAAATAAATAATAATAAATATTGGACACCATCAGATACATTGTTCCAATACCAAAGTATAGTAGCTCTTGCACTAGTATTATGGAATTTGGAAACAACGACGGGTATTACCACATACACCCAGACCCGAGGAAATATTGAAAAGTTCGTTTTCAATATTTACCCGACCGGGTATCGAACCCGGGACCTTTAGAGATAGCGGCACCTTGAAAACCGGTGCGTACACCACTCGGCCACGAAGGTCGTCATAAAATGTAGGCAACATAATACATAATGGCATAATGGTAATACATAATATGTAGGTACTTGTACGTGTTAAGAAGGTGTCGAAAGTTAATCATAGTAAATCTCTCTGTACCTACTGCTACTGTCTGTTTTCAATCGCAAAAAAACGAGCCCATTTAATGCCTAGATAATGAAATCAACCGATCAGTAATAACGTTAAGTTAAACGTTCTCTCACGACAATTAAATAACAATAATGGTGATAATTCCTGTTTATTTTGATTAGCATACGATCACGTGTATCGTGCCGTGGTCGATCGCCATTCATTTGTCACGTTTTATGCTAACACACAAATGGGTGTAAAAGATTATTTTATACTCTTTAGCTAGCTGATCCAGCGAACTTCGTAAAACTCTTTGTCGACAGCACGCCACCTACCGGATCCAAATGTCGAATCTGTCGATTCTACCTGAACACTCAAAAAATTTCATTAAAATCGGTCCAGCCGTTTAGGACGAGTTCAGTTACATACACACGCACAGAAGAAAGATTAGAGGCTGCCCGCTACTTCGTCTGAGTAAGCCCGGTCAAGCTACGAAACTTACAGACAACTAGAGCCTGTAAGTTTCGTAGCTAGCACTAAAAACTGTTGGTATGGTACATAACCGTTATCGCGATCGTATAGCAGCGCCTCTTTCGGTTGTACAAGGAACTGAAAACCAATACATATTGGACAGCAGCACTTTGACAGCTAATGAAGACGGTATAGTTCACTATTCGATTTTATCGATAGTTTTTCATGCTAGGGGATACAGCACTTTGACAGCTTTTGAAGACGGTAGGTAATAGTTCACTATTCGATTTTATCGATAATTTTTCAAGCTAGGGGATACAGCACTTTGACAGCTTTTGAAGGTCAGTTTCACTACTTATTCGATTACCATAACGATAGTTTTTCATGCTAGGGGTACTGGTGTCCTATACGGTGTGACATGTAGGATACTGTAGAGTGGTGTGCGCGAGGCTCCATACAAGGCTAGTGATACGGCTCGGCGACTCATCTCCGCGATTGGCGTATGATACGGGTCGTCTGTAAGTTACATCTGTAAGGTCGTGATAAACCGGAATCTGAGGGCCTACTCTGAAACGCAAATCCCGGTACTTCGTTATACCCGGCCCTCTCACTCCCCAGTTGTGTGTGACAGAATCGAGTAAAATGGTCGAGGCTAACCGAAGTTTCGGATTTGCGTTTCAGAGTACGGCTCCAGAGGCTTGTTCCGTAGTTTTAGTGCGTCAACATTGGTCGATATTTGAATACGATTGTTGGGGTAAAGCAGCTCTCGTAATGTTTGGTCAGAATTGACCAAAAACTTTTCATCTCGAGCTTCTCGTGCTTCGGAAGGCACGTTAAGCCGTTGGTCCCGGCTGCATTAAAATTTGCAGTCGTTAAGACCCACCAATCCGCACTGGACCCGCGTGGTTGGTCATGCAACTCATGCATGGCCCATTCTCCTCAGCCATCGATAAGGTTGCCAGTGCTCCAGCAGTGGGGACATTAAATGGCTGATGATGATGGATGGATGATGAGGAATGAGAAATGCGACAGGAATGATTTATCTGGTAAACTAATACTTACCAACTTACATATTGAGTGCGTCTGCTCTCCAAACCATCAATGAATACCTACCTATCTCTTGTAAATATTCAGTAAATAATATATGCTCAAGGTGTTGATGGTATTTCACTTGAAATGTTACAGCTCACACTACCTCAATCACTGTCAACAATCACTACACTCATTAACCGCTCAATCGAAGAGAGTGTTTTTCCGATGATATGGAAAACTGCGGTAGTCAAACCACTACCAAAGAGCAACCAGCCTGAATCTGTGCAGGACCTCCGACCCATTAGCTTGCTGTCTTGCTTGTCTAAGGTGTTGGAAAGGATCGCTTGTGAACAACTGACCAAATATTTAGAGGACAATGACATCCTTCCTCACACTCAATCTGGGTTTCGTAAAGGCTATGGTACTGCCACTGCTTTGGCAGATGTTGTGGACAATATCCTTGCAGACCAAGACCAGGGTAGGATCTGTGCCATGCTCTTACTGGACTACTCACGCGCCTTTGACGCAATAAACACAAGTTTACTTTTATCCAAGCTGGCTTATTATGGTGTTGATGCCAAGTCAGTTAGATGGTTTCATAGTTACCTGTCAGATAGGTTTCAATATGTTGAGACTTCTAAAGTAGACGGTGTCAAAACCCAGTCAACAAAACTTCCAGTGTCACGAGGCGTCCCGCAGGGATCTATTTTAGGGCCGATCCTCTACATTCTCTACTCTGCTGATGTCACTGTAAAAATAAAAAACTGCCATCACCACCTCTATGCAGATGATTTGCAAATTTATATTTCTTTTCCACCATCTGACTATGCCACGGCTGAGGGTAAACTAAATGAAGATCTGTCCCGGGTAGCTACATGGTCCGAGTCTAACTGCTTGACCCTGAACCCCAAAAAGTCAAAGTTAATAGTGTTTGGAAGTAGGAAGAATATAGCAAATTTTAAAAATTACTCTTTCAATATAACACTCAATGGTGAATCAATTGAGCGTGTGGACAAGGTCAGAAACCTGGGGCTTGTCATGGAAAGCGGGCTCACTTTTGAGACTCATGTAGCCGAATGTGCACGTAACAGCTTTTACCGTCTTAAATTGCTATATAGAATCAGACCCTATCTGTGTGAAGAGCTCAGGATCAGACTGTGTGAATCATTGGTACTTTCTGGGCTCAACTACTGTGACACAGTGTATGGCCCACGGCTTCTGGCTAGGTCCAAACAGCTGATTCAGCGGGTGCAAAACTCATGTGCCCGGTTTTGCTTTAGTGTTCCACCACGCGCACACGTCACACCATTCCTTAACTCAGCCAGCTTGCTCAAGATGGAAGCTCGCAGAAAATTACACCTTGCTTGTTTATTGTTTGAAATTATCCACACAAAAAAACCACAATATCTTTACGACAAGCTGGTTTGGGCTGGAGAGCGACAACTTTACCTGAAGAGGGCCTGCACTCACATCTTCTCCACCCCCAAACACCGGACTGTGGCCTTCCGCGGGTCTTTCAGATTTGCTGCCACTCAGTGTTGGAACGCTCTTGACCCTCCCCTGCGTGTGCTGAGGACAAGGCGCACATTTAAAAATCACTTTAAAAACTATCTACTAAACACGCAACGCCTCACATGATTGTTAAAAGTACTAACCTTAAGTTTTTTCACAACACGCTCACACGAAATGGCGACCGCGTCCAACAACTGGGATGGCAAGCTTTGATTTTTGGACGGATCTTTTATTCCTTTATATATTCTAATTCTTTATTGTTTAGATTTACTCCGAAATGGTTTCTCCTTCTTCTTAGATGTAATGATGTTTGGTGGTCTTTTATGTATCTCGCCAACATTTGGGCCACATACTGGGTTGCTCTGATTGACGAATGTATGTATGTATAGGTATTTTTACTTATAATTATTATGATCGAACTTTTTCATTGTGCTCTGCGAGATTGCTTTGTTTGTTTTGCGTTTTTTTTTTGCTTGCGCGGCTTGCGCCTCACTTCACTCTCACTGCACTGACAGCTGCTGACAATTGACATTGACAAGGACCCGGATGACATATACTTCGTATTCAAAGTGACACTAGGCAAACAACCTACAACTATACTGCCTTATTCATATAATATATATATATTTAATATCTTTTATTTATTTATTCATTTGTATCTCGCTGGCTCACTGATTAGTTCTAAATAATCGACCCTGTCAGAATGAACAGCGCTTCTTCGTCACTCCGCCCACCTGTGTGTGACTAAGAAGCATCTCGCTGAGACAGGGTTCTTTGGCCACACACACCTCCTTACACCAACTTTTCTAAATTTTTTTTTTTCTCTATTCCACACCTGTCTTTGTCTGCGTACCTTGTTGTCCTGTCTTTTAATTTTTATTTTTTATATGTGTGTGTGTGTGTCAATAAATCTATTTCTTTCTTCTTTCTTTCTTTCTTTCTTTTTGTGGCTACCTATATCCTGACCACTATATGAACGAAACTTACGTTTACAGTCCAAAGTAAAAAAACAATGCTTAATTAGTACTTTATCTATTTATTTACAATTTTAATACTGTATTTCTAGAATATATTTTTATTGAAGTAAAAGATCTTCCTAGAGGAATTTAATAGCAATCATAATGCTCTAGCAAAGCTTTCAACTTGTAGTTTCTTTCAATGGGTATAACATAAGTTTTATTGAGTACAGGAAGCTTTTTGCTCGTATCGACTAATCGACCAGTAAGAGGTTGCACTGATTTGAGATCATCTGTAGACAACTTGTCCCTAAATTCTCTTTCGATGTCTTGTAGCGTCCTATCTTTAGTCTCGGGTAAGAAAATCATGACTATCAGCAAACTATAGGCAACTATGCCAGCGTACAATACATAGGCACCATAAACACCAACTGTTTTAAATAAATACGGCGTTAGTTTTACTACAATACTAAAATTCACAGAAAATGAAATTATACTAATACCCCCTGCTACTCCTTTATGCCTTAAAGGAAATATCTCCCCGGCTATAATGTACGGCAAGGATATAGTACAACTAGCTATAGTAAACATATGTATGTGAATTAAAGCCACACCTATAAATGGAGGGTCATAAGACAGCATATCTTCTGACTTACAATAAGTATAACCGGCTATTACTAGCATAATCAATATGGCTAAACCTGTAATAGAAAACAAAACTACTCTTCTCTTAACCCTTCTTATGATAAATATGGCTAAAACACTAGAGACCATTCTTTGGACATCGAGGGCTACTACATGAGCTGATATGTCGTTGTCCTTGCCAATAATATTTTCAAAAACATCGTTAGTGTAAGTGGCTAACACATTTATCCCACCCCACATACTCAAAGCGTACATATGGATCATTATAAAAATGGGCATGTAAAATTCTCTATTCTTAGCATTACTCTTTATGTATCTAAAACTGTCCCTGACTTTTGATAGGACAGTGGTTTTCTGAGATCTTGAATAGTTGAGCTCTCCAGCTTTTAAAATTTCTTTTAATTCTTCTTCTTCATCACCCCCTCTTAGCCACCTGAAGGCTTTCTTACAATCATCGTACCTGCCATTATTAGCCAACCACGCTGGTGACTCTGGAGAAAACAAAGTTATAACTAAGCATACTAAACTTACTAATAAGCAAACGACTGCGTTTACACCCCAACTAAAGTATGAACCAATAGCATGCGACTGAATCACCCAACCAGCTGTTAATACTGACATGAACATCAGAAAAGCCCCTCTATTTTTGGGGCTGGTATATTCCCCGATAAGGATAGGGCCTAAGTTTAAGGCCATGCCCATGGAGACTCCTTGAAGAGACCGGGCAACGATGACGATGATTACGTTGTCAGCAAAGATGAGGAGGATCCAGCCGATGATCAGGGTAGAGATGCTGATAAGGTTGGCAATCTTTCTTCCGAAGCTGGTCATCAATGTGGGAGTCATGAAGTTTCCGATTAGAAGCCACATGGGTGGTGTAGCAGCTAGAAGAAAAATAAAGACGATTGAAATGACACGCAAGAAAAATGTTCTGGCAAATACCTTATGGTGAATCGTCAGCAAAAATGAAGAACATTGGTTGAGTTTCATATAGAACAATGTATGGAACGTGATTTAATCTTTTTCCGCTGTTGAGAAATGGGGAAGTGTTTGTTCTTATTTAAAGCTTATATTCGAAAGATAAGTCATTTTGCATCTTAATAATACTGCCGTCCCGAGCCTAAACCGCAGTAATGACCAAAATTGCGTTTTTGAGTTAAATACATACCATGAAAGCCCAATTCAAGACCTACCAGCCAAGTTTTTAATTATTTTTCTACGACAAATATTTATTTTTTTATTATTTTTTCTCTGACATAAGAAATTCAAAAAAATATCAAAATTGATGAAAAAGTCATCGATTTCCCAGCTAATGTGCAGTAAAAACCATACTGCCGTTTAAATCGTCATTTTATTATACTTTCTCCCAGCTAAATAGCAGTAACTCGGCAATTTTACTTCACTTTAGTCAGTTACTACGGTCCGTAAATTTCAACAAAAACCAACTAAATAGCAGTATAATGCAGGCCCATACAAAATGTTTTTACTGCTTTTCAGCAGATTCATTGTTTTAATTTAAGAAACAAATTAAAGGGCAGTATAATCTTCACTTACTGCAGTTTAACTTGGGGGAGGTTGATTTGCTTTGTTTGTATTAGGTACCAACTAAACTGCAGTATAAGTACTATTACTCTTATTAGTTGGTAATACCTGAATATACTCATTACCAGAACTCCTAGCTAATGTGCACGTGCAGTATTTATTTAATTACACTGTTTTGTTTCTTTTTAGTTAACAGGTATTTTTTGAAGTGAGTTTAATTTTTTAAATTACTTTATCCCCATCCTTTATATCCATATCTTTAAAACTGCTGAACCGATTTTGATGAAATTTGGACTGATCTCTAAATTGGAATACCTACACTTATCATCAATATCATCATCGATGAATCATCTCGATATGCCTTTCAGTTTCCAAGAAATTCGTGGACAAACAAACAAACATACACCTTCGAAATTAAGCACATATGTTTGGAAGTCTAAATAGATCGTCATATTCAAATATTATCCAATGCCAACAATATCACATCACATTCATACAGGTCAAACTGCTAACTTGGTCTTTTGAAGTCGGTTAAAAATCCCTAGCATTTTATGCCATTAGATTCACTGGCGGAGGCAGAGGCGGGAAGCATAGATAAGTGACCTGGCAGTGACTATAATATTTTGTCAGTACCTAGGTAGGTATCAAATAGTATCAATTTACTTGTCTTTTATTATTATTATTATTATATTTTATGACTATGATATGAATTTAATTTGTATAATTTTTTTAAATCTAAAATAATGGAATTTAATATTAGAAAATAGCCACCCATCCTCCAAGTAGCTCCGCCAGGTAGCGAGGTACCTACATAGGTACCTTACAAATAATCAGTCTCTCATCTCAGTTCGACTTAAAACATTTACATTTATGCTCTCCATTTCGATACCTAAGTATATTAAGTTCAGTATAAGAATTGTTATATTGAGGCACTGAATATTTTATTTATAGTTTAAGCTTTCTAGGTCGATATAAATTCATAAATGAATAAAATTGTTAATTAATTATTGTTAACAACCAATATTGAATTTAATTACATTTCTATACTAATATTATAAAGAGGAAAGATTTGTATTTTTGTATGTAACGAATAAACTCAAAAAGTACTGGACCGATTTCGAAAATTCTTACACCGTTAGAAAGCTACAGTCTTCCCGAGTGACATAGGCTATATTTTATCCCTATATTCCCACGGGAAGGGGTACCACGTGGGTAAAACCGCGAGGATCCGCGAGTCTTAAATAAAACTCTAATTTTTTTCTTATGTCGTAGGTAGCTTTAGAAGTACTTTAAATACTTATGGTAATAATCCTTACTTCCTTACTTATATTATAAATGCGTCTCTGTCTGTCTGTGTGTTACACAATCACACCTAAACTACTGAACCGATTTGAATGAATTTTGGTACAGAGATAGTCTAGAGCCTGAGAAAGGACATAGGCTACTTTTTATTTCTGAAAAATATCATCTTCCCGCGGGATAACGTCGTGTAGTACACGCGGGCGAAGCCGCGGGCGGAAGGCTAGTATGACCATAAAAGATTTTGTTTAACTTTATTTCGTGAAGTTTTATAGAATTTTAAAATAAATTGTTCAATGTTATTATTTTTTTTGTTGTTACTGCCAATTGAAACATTTAATTTTTGTTATGAGAAACCGACTAAAGCGCAGTATCAAAACGGACATACTGCACTTTAGTCAGGAATAGCGATAACAAACCATTCTAATAAGCAGTATAAGCCCACTTTACTGCAGTTTAGTCTGTTTAAGGATCGATTTACCTTAACAATTAAAAGCAGTAATAGGGGTCGAAAACTAAAAACCTTGAACTTTCACATTTATAATATTAGTAGGACTAATATTATAAATGTGAAAGTTTAGATGTTTGGATGTTTGGATGTTTGGATGTTTGGATGTTTGTTACTCAATCACGCCAAAACGGCTGAACGGATTTGGCTGAAATTTGGAACACAGATACTTTGTAGCCTGGAGAGGAACATAGGCTACTTTTTATCCCGGAAAAATGTCACATTCCGGCGGGATAACGTCGTGTAGTCCACGCGGGCGAAGCCGCGGGCGGAAAGCTAGTATTTTATATATTGTTTTATATTTTCATCCTTAATGTTGTGTTATATAAAGCTCTATATAAATTCTCTCACTTTGCCTAAGAAACTTGGTTAGAATCCTTTATTTACTAATTTTTTGACGCATTCTAAACTTTAAGCTCCATTTTCTCGGAATCGCATTTTGGCTCTTACTGCGGTTTAGGTTTGGGACGGCAGAATAGCGCAGTTAGTATAGAGAAATAACGTGGAGATGATCTGCAATAGAGACTGTGAAGTGAAGTGAATGTTTGTATGAAAAAGCAGATGCCTAATTTTCTGCTAACGCGTGTATTTGCTTTTAAAAGCTACAATTTTTTTTATTTATTTATTTAGGATAACCAACAAAACTAACGGTATTCACAATTACAAAAAATACATGATAAGTATTTGACATGATAGTATTTAACAGACAAATATTTGATCATGGTGGCACAGCTATTTTTGCTAAAAGTGGAGTGGAATTTAAGATAAGAAGTGACTTGAATAGACTTTCTTTCGAAATGAACTGTGAGGTCTCGGCTATAGAGTTACGTCTTCAAAAAATTGTTATTGTTTGTATATATAGACCTGATAAAGATATCGATATATTTCTAGATGTCATTGCAAAAATATTACGTATAATCTCGCGCGAAAACAAAAAAGTTGTATTATCCGGTGATTTTAATTTAAACATACTAAAGCCTGATAATAAAACAAAAAAATTTTTGCACCTTCTGGCAAATTTCAATTGTAAGCATACCATTTATGAACCAACTCGTATACAAGGAAGTAGTCGTACATGTTTAGATAATTTTATTGTTAATTTTGATGAATTTCACGCAAATGTATTAAAAACCAAATTTTCAGATCATAATGTAATCAAACTAATTCTCCCGATAGAAAAGTGCAAGAAAAAGGGTAATAGTAATTATAAGCAAATACGTAGATTTTCACAAAACAATGCAAATTATTTTATATATCTAATAAGTCAAAATTATCTTAAGTTATGTGATGAAATAACAGAAGCTAATGGTTCTAACGAAAAAATGAGAATTCTAGTCGAAGCAATTGTATTTTATTATAATATAGCGTTCCCTAAAAAGAAAATGAAAGTGATAGCAAATAAAACTAACAGACTGACAACAAAAGGAATAGAGAAATCCAAGAATAATTTAGAGAAAATGCACATCTTACAAGATATGTATCCATGTAAGGATAGACAAAGTTTAATAAAGAGATATAAAAGAACACTAAGGATAGTATTAAAAAAAGCTAAGAACCTACAGTATGCTCATCGGATTAAAACCGCGAACAACAAAATTAAGGAAACATGGAATATAATCAATGAACAAGTACAAACTAGAAGATGTCATAAGAAGAAAGTAAATAGAATAATATTAAAAGATGAATCCAATAATCAAATAGATGACTCGACCGCAGTAGCCAATAAGTTTAATAATTTTTTTCTGCATGTAGCTAAGAATATATCGAAGGACATAAATTCTGATGTAACAAAGAGTCATTTTTATATGAGTAATGCAACCAAACCAACCGTTAATATAGAATTTAATGAAATTGACAAAAATGAACTTTATCATATAATTAGAAATATTAAAAATAAAACATCTATGGATGTTTTTGATATGAGTACAGTCACAATGAAAAGACTAATCCTATCTAATGATTTACTCTTTGATTTACTCCATTATGTCATAAACGAGTGCATAAAGGAAGGTGTATTTCCGGATGTGTTGAAAATAGGTCTAGTAATACCTCTGTACAAGAAAGGAGAACATTCGGATGCTAATAACTATAGACCTATTTGCATATTACCGACATTGTCGAAAATATTGGAAATTATATTAAAAAATGCCATTGTAGAGTATTTTGAAAGAAATAATCTGTTTGCATCATCGCAGTATGGATTTAGGAAACATAAATCGACTGAAATGGCAATAAAAAATGTATATTATTACATATTGAGTGCTTTGGACCAGGCGCAGCAGTGTGCAAGCATATTCTGCGATCTTTCCAAAGCCTTTGATTGCCTACAGCATGACATTCTGTTGCAAAAGCTAGAATACTTCGGGTTTACGGGTAAAGAGCTTAATATGATGAAATCTTACATAAATAATCGAAGGCAAATAGTATCAGCAAATGGAACCAACTCTGATACCGGTAACATTGTGATCGGTGTACCTCAAGGTTCAATATTAGGTCCAGTTTTGTTTCTAATTTATATTAACGACCTTACTTGTAATCTCCCCAACTGGGCATTTGTAAATCTCTTTGCAGATGACACTTTTGTTGGAGTAAAAGAGTCCACATCGATAAAGTTACGTGATAAAATAAGTGAGGTGCTAGAACTGATGAAAGAGTGGTTTCAAGCAAATGGCATTGTTCTCAATACAGAAAAAAGCATTGTTTTAGAGCATAAAACACGAAAGTCAAAAAATGACGCTTCAATAAAGAAAGAACATGTATTTTTGGGCTATACAATTGATTATACTGTAACACATACACCTCACATAGACAAACTATGTAAAAGAGTAGCAAGTGCAAATTACGCTCTTTTAAAACTTAAACAGCTTGTTGACTACAAAACTATGCTTGCTGTATATTATGCCTATGTGCATTCAATAATTAGTTACGGCATAACAGTATGGGGAAATGGTGCAGATATTAAAAATGTACTTGTGGCACAAAAAAGGTCAATAAGAATTCTATCAGGGGTTAGAAAGAGAGAATCTGCAAGGAAGTATTATGTACAGAATAAAATAATGACCGTCGTATCTTTATATATATATAAAAGTTTATTAGAAATTCATGAAAATAAGGATAAGTATAAAAAAGGGAAGGACATTCATACATATAACTTAAGAAATAAAAACAAATTATTATTACCCAAGTTTAGACTTAGTAAAGTAAAAAAGCAAGGAGAATATAATAAAATTAGTATGTATAATAATTTACCGATAGCTTTGACGAACCTAGACACAAGGGAATTTAAAATCAAATTGAAGTTATTTTTTATTAATAATGCTTTTTACACAATTAATGAATTTATGCAAATGAAGTTGACTGAAGGCGATTTTTTTTATGTAAATAATATTGTATTGTTTTAAATTATTTATTATAGTTTTGTATAATTACTTTATTTTAGTGTTTTGTATAATTGATTGTCAATTTATTTTTTAAAACTTTCAATTTTAATCATTTTAATCAATTTGTAACTTACTATTCATAAAATTTTAATTCATTTTTTAATAATATTTTTAATCAATTCTAAATTAATTTTAATTCAATTTTTATTTATTTTAATCCAAGTAATTTTCATGTTTATAGATTTTAAATTTGATTAATCTAATGTTTAATTAAATGATATACATGTTATTTATGACTTACCTAGTGTAACGTACTCTGTTACAAGGTTAATAAAGTTTGATTTGATTTGATTTGATTTGACATTCCAAAGCGTTGTCTTAATTAAAGGTTACCACGACATGCACCAAATATTAGAAAGCAAACAGTAAAAACTTAATTACTACAATTATTACTAACTACAAAAAATCAAAATAAGAAAAGCACTAGACTTTCGATTTCGTAGATTTATTGCAGTTCAATAACTAATTTCTGATATTATACTATCTTTCGTAAAAAAATCAAAAAAATAAAATAAAAAAAAAAGGTATTTTTTTTTGATATACTATCTTTCGTAAAAAATTAAACATGCAAGATGCATTGTCTTGTTTATCTACTTCGTATATCCATGGTCTGCCTTCTCTGAAGAATCTCAGATTATGTTCAGAGTTCTGAGTTAAGAATGCTCTGTGTGGAAGCGAAATACGTGTAGAGTAGTTGGTAAATGTGGTTTGTCACAGTCTCAGAATTTTCATTTTTTATGCGAGGCAGAAGGGGCGATGCTTCTTACCAAAGCTAAGAAAGTTTTATAGAAATGGACTTCTGCTTCTTCCAAATTCCCTGCATGTCTTTTAAAAGAGATACTTAGTAATTTATTTGACTGTGATGTGACCCATACCGATCCAGGTGGCCGTTGCGTCATCCACCTCCATCCCTGACGAGGGCTGCCTCAGCTGTGGTAGCATCCCCGTCGCAAACGCCATGACGGCCGCAGCACCGCTGATGTTGATCGACACCCCTGTCGTCACGAAGCACTGGAAAGGGGTTTTCGTCATAATTTTATAGCTTTAAATTTAGATTTTAATTTTCTGGTCTGGGCGCCTCGCCATTGACGCGCACACCGTCTGGTTACCCTTGTTACTAAGGCAGTACAATACATAACCAATCAAATAATTATGTCTAAACGTAAACAACGAGACGCCAGCCACACGAAAAAAGTAGTGCCTAAGGTGCGAGAGTTCCCGACTGTACGTAAGAAGTTGTTTGTCAAGAAGATACAAAGGGGAGGGCTATGAGAGCAACTAAGCTGCCCTTCATCATTTTACTACGTCATTAATAAGCTACGCCGCTCAACCAAACCCTAGAGTGCGCAGTAGAAGCGTGCTGGGCCCATAACCTATTAAATCAGACACGTTGGTTATTCAGTGCAGACTAATTTATTTTTCTTTTTAATTTTAGACAGTGACATTAGGTACAAACAAACGTTTAGTTCACACACAGCCTAGAGGTCGCAGTGGATATTTTGATATAACATACAACTTAATTACAACAGATGCGCCTTCAACGGTCGACTGCGATCCTCAAGATTTACATAGATCCAGCTGGCGCCAATGTCGTTGCCTTGGCAATAACCGCTGGCTTCGTGTAAACGTTTTGTTCGTGCCAGTTCAGGCCAGCCCTGACCTGCCTCCTGATTCACGAACCGTCGGAAACGCTTCCGACAGCGGAATGTATGCCCTGTCCAGCTATGGAATTGCGTAAAGTCAATCGTATTTATTTGACAGGTCATATGGTATCATAATAAATGTCATTCCATACAAATTGCAGCCGATTGAATACGATATGAACGTCTCTCTCTGTAGAATAGGCAAATACTAAGCACAGAATTCGAATCCAATTCCGTTACCGACGGTTCGTGAATCTGGGCCCTGATTGAGTCACACCAATGATTTTTGTTATCAGCATATCTAAAAAATATGTTACTCGAGAAAAAAGAATATGTTTTAATTTTTTTCCTATCTTCAAAAATGACTGAGATATTGAACGTTAAAGTACGGCCTCCGAGGAAAATTCGGGTGAACCAATGGCATTAACGTGTGACGTCACATCGCGAGTTGGCCCTTCATATTCTCCTTTGGCTATATAGTTGCGCCCTCACGGTTTCGCAATATATTTTTTTTTCTTATAGTCGATCAATCAATTTTGTATTGAGCCCATGTGAAAAAAGTCCTTCAAATACAGAAGTTGTATTTTCGTGATTAATAAATTAAATCAACTTTCGTAATGGCGGGCGGTATTCTGTCAATATAAATAGCAACCGTCAAACTTCGATCAACAACAAGGAATTTATAATACAACAGGAAGGTGCACTGCTGCTAAAAAACGGTCCTAATGAGATAGTAAGAACGAGGTCAGTTTATCTCACTCCATCCCATTGCGGCGGCCACGAACATGCGCGACGGGCGGCGGGCGGCGACGAGCGAATTGCGAACTTGACACAACGAAGACTGACGAAGACGGAAAACGTCATTCGGCTTGTAATGTTGCTACTTTAACATTCTGAAATCTATCATTCAAATTCTTTTCTAGGATAAGCCATAAAAAACTTAAACGACCTGATACATTTTTATGCTTAATACGGTAATACCTAAATTAATATGCGATGTTTTCTATTGACTAAAAGTAATACGAAGCGGAAATTTTACTAAATTTAATTTTTATAACGTAAGTTGTGAACCATAAATCTACTAAACCTGTTATTTAAGAGTGCTGGCAATTTCAGAGAAAGGGACACCCTCACCTCGTTCTTGCGGTCTCAGCTGGACCGTTGACATTTTGTATTGAAATATAAACCTTATCTCTTAATATTAAAGTGTATTTTTAAATACACAAAAATACGGAGTGCACCTTCCTGTTGTACGTAGTACTTATAAATTCCTTGATCAACAATAACACGAAGCCGTCAAATGGACAGTAGGTGACAGTTTTAGAGTGCGGCTGCGCGCGGTCGAAATCGAATACTAATCATTTACCATAACCTTAGAACGAAGAAAATGTACTGTAACTAGCGCCAAAAACGCAGCACGGACGGACTCTATGTAGGTACAGTTGGACGGAAATCACCCGAAGCAGCCGCATTCGGAGATGTCACTGCGACATGACGTCATCGCAATAGCGCGCAAGGAAAGCAAATTTACAAAAGCTGGTGAAACTTTGCAACGCTGTAACTTTGGAAATCCTGGACAGATTTCGATGAAACAAAAACTGTTATTACTTGCACGAGTACGCGCATTAAATGCAGTAATTTTTATAGTCATATTTTGATGTGTTGGTGTGACTCATTCTATGACGCATTAGTCAAGTGTACGTGCAGTTGAAGTGCAGTTGACGTGCAAAACGGTTTTTGATAACGCGCGGCTTTGACAGTGCGACAACGTTTTCTGTTCCGGTGATAATCTTTGGAACTAAAACAGTTTTCATACGACAGTCTATTTGGCAGCTAATTTCGTATTGCAAGTGGTTCCTCTGTCACGGATGTCACCGGATCAGACAGGATTGTAGGACTATAGGTTTGCGTGACGTGTGCGTCGTTATGTCATTACGGCAATACGAAGTCAAACGACAAGACCCAAACGCGATGAAGACGCGCTGCATAGAATTACGGCGATTGGCCCGCAGGGGGCTGGAGTGCAATAGCTGCATATACTTACTGGTGCAATTATTAGGTGCCTCAAATTCTAGCTCAGTTTAAATCTGCTGCCAATTCCTGCATAATTATGCTTGCAAAAAAAGGAAGGTTTTTAATATTCATCCATAGAAGACTGTCTTAGAGCGGTTGCGTACTATGTCTGATTCTTATTCGATTCTTATCAGTGAAATGACAGATCTTAAAAACTCCGGATAGAATACGTATAACTAGAATCGGATCTAGTATGAAAAGATTGATGGATGTGAATGAAGCGAAAGAAGTGTGCAAGGATCGTAGCAGGTGGCGATCCATAGTCTCTGCCTACCCCCGTGGGAAATAGGCATGAGTAATATGTATATGTATAGATCTATGTATGTATATATATGTATATGTATAGATCATCATCGTCATCATCGTATGTATATGTATATGTATAGATCTAGTGCGTAAACTACCATACAAATAGTTCTATGACCACGCCGGACCGTCATTAACCGACTTCTAAAACAAAAAGGAGGAGGTTCTCTATTCGTCTGTATGTATGTTTTTTTTTTTTGTGTATGTCCACCGATTACTCGAAGACGGCTGAACCGATTGAAATGCTTCAAACGTTATTACATCAGGTTGGATTCCAAGTTGGTCCCATTTTTTGAAATTTTGAAATCGGTTCAGTGGTTTTCAGGAAATCTTGAAAATACTGTCGTTTTCGTTACCACTTTATGTGAATTTAATACGTATCTTTAGGCATAACTCCTTTGTTTATAAACCGATTTAGATGATTCTTGTTTTGTTAAAAAGGGGATACCTCAAGGTATTTTAACCGACTTCGAAAAAGGAGGTTTTCAGTTTGATCACATACCTATTTACCAGAAAACACGTAAATTGCCTGCACGATGCACTAAAAAGAGTGAAATAAAAATTATTTTTATAAAAAAATAAAACCGCCTTCAAAAAAACCACATCAAAAAAGTAAGAAATAATTCCTCACCAAATAAATTACGTAAGTACTTTGAAGTCGGGCGGGTTTTTTTGACTGATAAGAATCGAATAAGAATCGGACGTAGTGCGCAAGCAACCACTCTTATTCTAAGAATGTCTGCGCTAGGGCTTGAGAGTTATGTTTACCTATGCCCGGGAGAAACATTAATTTGAGCATTGGTGTTGGTTCGGTGTATATTACTTTTTTATTACCAATCGGTTTTGCTGAAAACACAAGTTGTTAGTTACTTCTGTCACAATCAGATGAATCTGTGTGAGTTATCTAAGATTTATTTATTTAAATTTATTCTTTGCAATTCTTGTTGTAGTGTAGGTGCCATAAATAGTGACATTATCTTAAAAATAATTAATACATTAGGTATAAGGTTATTTTATGTCGCGTGTAAGGCGACCGTGAAATTTACGATTTCATGACAGTTATTTAGCATAAAATGCGCTGATGGTGACGTCCCTCCAATTATGTGAAGAAAATAAATGTCAATAAGTTTTAGATATTTGCCATTGTTTAGAAGACTTGTCTGCTTTATGTATTTTAGTAGGTAGTACCTACCTACGTCATCGAATGGGGGTCTACTGCGTCTAACTATACATACGTTTTTTGAAACTTCAAAGGTCATCGCACATTTCATAGACTCAACGTCTCGACTCCACTCCAACTCAACTTACAGTTGGCATTGAAATGTAAGTAAATAGGTGAACAATGCGTGGACCACGCCACGCATCTCGTCAACGAGTGGACCACGCGTTCGTCGATTTTCAACTTATGTGTTGAAAATTCACTCGTATGTAACACGAAATAAAGCTTACATTTCAATGCCACTTACTGTGAGTTGAGTTGGAGTGGGGTCGCGTTGAGTTGGTGTAATGCGCTATGACCTTAAGTCAGTGAACGAATCTTTAAGTGAATATTTAGACCTCAAACGATATTGCTAGGTGATTCTTGTTTTACGGTTGTACACGGGTCTAGTAGTGACTAGCGTGGAAATCGATGACAGTCCAGCGCTGGCTTTGTGTAGCGTTTTGACATGCCAATCCAGCGCTGGCGTCAGCCCTGGTGCTACGTACAGCGTCAACAACTGGTCTACTTATAGTGCTCCTGGCTTCATGTAAACCGGCCATTACGACTCCCGGTATAACAAGTACCAGGAGCCGTACTCTGAAACGTAAATCGGAAATTTCAGTTACCCAGTTGTGACAGAATCGAGTAAAGGAGACATCCTTTACTCGATTCTGTCACAACTGGGGGGGGAGTGAGAGGGACGGGTATAACGAAGTTTCGGGTTTTGCGTTTCAGAGTAGGTACGGTCCCAGTATTGTCATCGTTCTTGGGCACGTAATTTTAGGAAACGGAACGAAAATCCGACGGCAAAGGTCTTGTTTAGTTTCTGGAATCTTCTCAGAAGTCACTTTTGCACGGCCATTAATTTGTTGCACCTTAGCGTGTAAAGAGATTGAGACTAATTGGTACGATAAGGTAGGTACTTGAGTGTTCAGCTATATCTAAAGCGTGTAGGTATCTAACACATGTGACAGACGAACACATAAAATCATATGCATGTTTAAATATATCTGGATGAGTGACATCACGAGTGCTATACCTAAAAATACCTACTATATCACTTATTTAACAAATATTCATTGGTAGCTGAAATAATGAAAATGGATATTTCTTTTTCCGATCAAAGGTTTAGTTCATGAGATATCATAATTTAAAGATTAGCTTCGGTACCTAGGTTATATTTTCAGATACTCCAATGAATTGCATCCCAAGGTTTACTTTAACCACACCACAGGCATTGCTTTAATCCCGAAATAAGTTGGTTAAGCACATGTCATTTGTTTTGGTAATGAGAAATAACGACAGGGAATTACCACATACCTACACTCAGAACAAGAAAAAAAAGAGTTCGCTTTCTTCATTTATCTACCCGATAATGACTCGAACCCTGGACCAGACCACCGGTAGAGGGATCAGAGGTAGCGGCACTTTGAAAAACGGTGCGTGCGCCTCTCGAACACGAAGGTCGTCAAAATATAAAAACATAGGAAAAAAAACCACGGGTTGCACTCCCGGAGTGCCTGCAGAAATAAAAAGGGCTTCCTAGACTTTATCACAAAAAAAAAGGAAATTGACAAAAAAAAGAAAAAATATGACTACATTTGAACCGAGGTCTCCTGGCTTCGATGCCGTCCGTTTTCTAACCTGAGCTATCACAACTTTGGAAACGGTGGCGAAAGCCTTCGTATACTAATGACATTGTAACAGTTTTTCAGGTCACGTGTCCGTCATACGAATCTGACGGTCACGTGATCATGACGCGAGTTTAACATTTTTTTACCCATCACAAAAAGTGCACAAACGCCACAAAAGAAGTTTTCACTTAAAAAAATATTAAGTAGTAGCCTTTCGCCCGCGGCTTCGCCCGCGTGGCCTTCACGACGTTATCCTGCGAGAATGTGATATTTTTTCGGGATAAAAAGTAGCCTATTTTTACTCTCCAGGCAAATCCACTAATACACTTTCACATATTTTATAACATTAGAATGGATTTACTAAGTATTTTAAAATCTGTGCTTTTCTTACCTGCTTCATAAATGGAGACATCACAAGACATCGCGGCATCTTCTATGAAAATTAAGTTTCAGCTATAAACTACTTATAACATTTTTTATTCCATTTTTCATCTATTGAACATGAAATAGACAACAACTACATCGACACTTCCAGTTATTATTGTTTTTTTTTTCAGTAGGTAAGTAATACTTATTTAAAAGAGAAGATGTCTCCAACACAATTTCAATGTTCCGACTGACCGAAGTGTACTAAATAACTATATACTAAAAGTAGTATAGTTGTAGTTTAACGACAAATGCTTCAAGTGTGACTAAATCAGTTTTTTCATTCATGAATGACAATATGCATAAATGTTATTCTTGTTTTCTGCAACCCATTTGAGACTGAAAATATGCTACCATTAAGTCCGTTTTAGAACAAAACACTTGTTTGAATATCGATAGCTATTTTAATGCGATGAAAAGGATATTTTAAGAATTTTCGGCACAGTTACATTATGTTATGTAACTACTAGCTTTCCTCCCGCGGCTTCGCCCGCGTGGTAAACACGACGTTATCCCGCGGGAATGTGATATTTTTCCGGGATAAAAAGTAGGCTATGTTCCTCTCCAGGCCACAAAGTATCTGTGTCCCAAATTTAAGCCAAATCCGTTGAGCTGTTTTTGGCGTGATTGAGTAACAAACATACAAACATCCAAACATCTAAACTTTCACATTTATAATACTAGCTTTCCACCCGCGGCTTCACCCGCGTAAACTGTGATATGACTATGTTCCTCTCCAGGCTACAAAGAATCTATGACCCAAATTTAAACCAAATCCGTTCTGCCGTTTTGGCGTGATTGAGTAACAAACACCCAAACATCTAAACATTCACATTTATAATATTAATAGGATAGTAGGATTAGTAGGATAGGCTATCTCGATGTTTCAGACAAAATTATTGATTTCGTTTGCATGGATTTGCGCTGCAGTCTCAAAGTTTAAACTTTTCTTTAGTCCGCATACCAAACTCGCCGACATAAGTCGTCGACTTTTTGTCGGTGACTTCACATTGTTCACATCTAGTTCAACTTTGTCGGCAACATGAAATCGACAATGTTTTTGGTAGTTAAGCACGCGAAAAGAAAGAAAAGAAATGATGAGATTCGCAGCAGAACTAAAACAACCGACATCGCTCGACGGATTGCATCGTTGAAGTGACAGTGGGCGGGACACATAGCGCGGAGAACCGATGGCCGTTGGGGCGGAAAGGTTCTCCAATGGCGACCGCGTACCGGACAACGTTCCGTGGGCAAGCCTCCTACAAGGTGGACCGACGATCTGGTCAAGGTCGCGGGAAGCCGCTGGATGCGGGCAGCGCAGGACCGATCGTTGTGGAGATCCTTGGGGGAGGCCTATGTCCAGCAGTGGGCGTCGTTCTGCTGACATGATGATGATGATGAAGCACACACCAAGTCGACGACTCATGTCGGCGACAAACCTGGCGTCTCGTACCGGCACGCTCCGAACTTCGGCAAGTCTGCCTGACTTCAAATTAGGTAATACAGATAAATCGAGCCCCCGATTCGTAATGTCACAGGAACATCGATATCTTCCAAATATCTTCGGCAAGCAATCAGTGAGGACCTGTAAGTGGCCTTCTGGTGCCTATTGTAATTGATGCTAGTTTGTAAGATTGGCTGTTGGTCTTCCTTTAAGAAAATAAATAAATAAATAGGTAGGAATATGTATGTACACATACCTACAATACGAAATTCCATACTTTGATTTATCTGTTTTAAGTTACAATGATAGGCCACAATCAGTTGTTATAAATGGGTTTCAATCAGATTGATATCATGCCAAATCAGGCGTTCCTCAAGGTTCTCATTTGGGCACATTGCTCTTTCTGGTTTTTATTAATGACATTGCAAGAAATATCAAACACAAACTTTCCGCCCGCGGCTTCGCCCGTGTGGACTACACGACGTTATTCTGCAGGAATGTGATATTTTTTCCGGGGTAAAAAGTTTATATTATGTTTCTAGGTTCCTCTCCAGGCTACACAATATCTGTATCCTTAATTTTAGCCAAATCCGTTCAGCTGTTTTGGCGTGATTGAGTAACAAAAATCCAAACATCAAAACATCCAAACATCTAAACTTAAAAAGTTGAAGCCCGGCAGATTTGCCGAAGTTCGAAAAGTTAGCCGAAGTTAACTTTCTTGTTAACGCAAGAAAAGTAGTTCTTCTTAAGTATTTTTATGCATTTACATGCACACGCGGGTTCGAATCCCGCATGAAAGTTGCATGGCTGGTGGTTTTGTATTATCACAATTTTTCCTTTTCTTGCGATTTAACTTTTAAGTTAAGTAAATTAAAAACAAGATGTGCTGCAAAAAAACCATGCTAGTAGATTTTTGGGCGGGATTCAAACCCGCGCCCCAGGCAATCCAGCCCAACTGGACTGAAAACTCTGACCAACTAAGCTATGTACTGAAACTTAGTTGGTCAGAGCATTGGGTCGGATTCCCATGGCTATAAATTTTTCCCCAGAGCTAGATTTTCTATCACAATTTTTCTTTGCAGAACGATAGGTAGGTATAATACACCTCTAAATTTTTTCTCTAAATACGAACAATTTTTACTACGGAGCCATCCACGGGATCGCGAATAAAAATCATCTGTTCCATACATTTTAGTTGGATCGATGTTGTACTTTTGTATGGAACAGCTGATTTTTTTCGCAATTTCGTGGTTGGCTCCATAGTAAAAATTGTTCGTATTGATGGACACTATCAGTCACCCCCTAAAACCTTTTTACCTACTATTTAAAATTTAGAGGTGTATATCCTAAATATATATTATTATTATCTACGTTGAGTTTGACTGTTTATATTGACTACTTTATACAAGGTTAGTTTTTAAACACCATCCAAATTTTTAAGCTCGTCTCAGAATCGGTAAGTGACCAAGTTTTTTCTTGAAACATGGGTCGAAAGACGACAAAAAATTTTGGACTTCCCTTACTAAATCGATCGCGTGATCAGTCTGATTTGTATGAAGAGTCAAAAATTTTATGTCATATTTCGACCCATGTTACTATGAGAAAATTGTTTGACGAGCTTAAAAATTTGGATGGTGTTAAAAAAATAATCCTGTATAGGGAACAAAACAATTCCACTAATAGACGACATCAAGAATTATAAAATAAAATAGACTAGGTAGGTAAGTACTAAAATATTATTTAATTAAAATATATTATATTATATTATTTAATATTATTTTTATTTATTTAGTTAAAAAAAAAAAAAAAAAAAAAAATTAAAATAAGTTTAAATATTAAGTTAATTTCTTAAAATACAATATTTACAATAACATTCTGTCACCAAACTGAGTATCAAAAATAAATTATCCGTAATTATGCAATATTCGTTTATCCCTTCGTTTAAATATAAAATTCACTTTTTAACACTACAATGTTTCTATCAAAATATAAGTAATTACCTATAAGTACCTACATCTTATTTGTCAGAAAAAGTTTTCAAGAAAATAGTTTCAACATTTTTCTGTCATAACTATACTGCTACTCTGAATCAGTTCAGTATAGTCCGTTCGGTTAGATAGTGTCGGTACACCCGCACGGCATTGTGGCAGAGCGACACTATCTAAGCGAATGGACTATAGTGTATCGCGAAAGTAATGGACTATAGTGTATCGCGAAAGTATGACTCCGCTTAGGTCATACATAATAATGGAAGTCTACGAGAAAAAAGGCCCCACCTTTTTTTCAATTCAATTTCTTAGAGAATCATAAATAAATAGTTATGAAATACGTAGTAACTTCTTCTAAAGTGAATTTCATCTTATAATAAATCCTGCATCAAATCAGATTACAGGGGCACTGCACCTCCTGTCAGTATTGTACAGTTTCATAGACGTAAGCGACTGCACGGACTTCATCTCCTCAGGAGACAGCGGCCTACCCCTGAACTCGTCTTCAATGTCTTGGAGAGTCCTGTCCTTCGTCTCGGGCAGGAAGATCCCCGCCACGACGAGGCAGTACCCGACCACCAGAGCATACAGCAGGTAGGCCCCGGGCAAACCCACGGTCCGAAGCAGGAGGGGGAGCGTCTTGACGGTGATGAAGAGGTTCGACGAGAGGAACAGCACGCTGATACCTCCCGCCAAGCTCCTGTATTCCAGAGGGAACAGCTCTCCAGCTATAATGAATGGCAGCGGCACAGTCCCCGTCGCTATGGAGAACATGTGGACGTGGATCAAGAACACCCCTATGAACGGGTGGTCAAACGGCAACATGCCCTCAGCTTTGCAATAAACATAAGCTGCAGTCGCAATAAAAGCGAACATATTTATCCCAACAGTAGCGAACAACATCGTTCTTCTTTTTATCTTCTTTATCACGTACACTGCCACAGAGTTCGAAATAATCCTTTGTGTGTCTAAAGTGATGATCATCAGAGCTATGTTAGTCTCAGTTCCGATGACATTTTCAAATACATCTATCGTGTAAGCAGCTAAAATGTTAGCTCCAGCCCATTGCCCTAATGTGTAAATATGGACCATGATAAAAATAGGCTTGTAAAACTCTTTCTTTTTAATGGTAGACGTAAAGTAAGCGACGCTGGTCCTAATCTTCTTAACGAAAGACGCGGAGACGTTTGCTTCGAACTTAGACTCATTCACTATAGTACTGGCCTCAATCATTTCTTTCAGTTCTGATTCTTCGCCATCTCCTCGCAGCCAACGGAAAACTTTTTTACTGTCATCATACCTTCCCTGGTCTGCTAACCAACTGGGTGATTCTGGCGAGTATATCACAATTATCAAGTCTATAAACGCTATGAAACAGCAAACCAAAGCTGTCCATTGCCAAGTCAAATAAGATCCTAAGGTATGGACTATAAGGACTCCAGTGGCTATGGTGAGGGATATCACAGTTAAGAAAGCTCCTCTGTTATTGGGGCTGGTGTATTCTCCGATGAGTACTGGTCCTAAGGTAGCGCTCATGCCCATTGAGACTCCTTGGAGAAATCTGGCCACTAACAGAGTGGCTACGCTGTTGGCAGTGAGAACGCAGATCCAACCGATGATCATGGGAGTGATGCTGGCCAGGTTTGCAGTTCTCCTGCCGTACTTCGCCATTATAGTAGGTGCTATGAAGTTACCAGCGACGAGGGCAAATCCCAGGATGGAAGCTGAAAAGACAGAAAACAAATTATTGTGGAAAGATAGTAAACCAACTTATAGACTTAAAAAATCCCTGAGTTCTTACGGTAGATTGAAGAAAACATATGCTTTGGAGAAAGTATATGGAATAATGGAATAAACGCTTGACTTTTTACCTTCGACCAACAATAACACCCAAGCTTTTTACTTCAAAATATATAGAACTACTTGCATGTGATTCTACATCATTTTGGTATTTTAGCTTTGCAAAATCGAGTTCAACGTATAGCTGATTTACCAGAAGCTTATTCACAGATCCAAGTCGCCCCAGCTGGAGCAGCAGGATGGTGGCGAACAGCATCAGCCGTCACAAAACTCTCGCATCATCATCATCATCAGGGTACTCAGCGATCCAAGAGCCCGAGGAGTTACCGATGGGTACAAGGGAGCCCGGAAACCGCAGTTGAGTCAGCAGGATGGCTACAAACACCACCACCAAGCCATGCCCGCCCAGGTCAGCACACGTCAGCCGTCATCACTGAATCATCATCATGATACTCACCGATCCAAGAGCCCGAGGAGTCGTCGATGGGTATGAAGGAGCCCAGCAAACGCAGCTGAGGCAGCAGGATGGCTACGGACAGCACCACCAAGCCATGCCCGCCCAGATCAGCACACGCCAGCCGTCATCATGATACTCAACGATCCAAGAGCCCGAGGAGTCGTCGATGGGTATGAGGGAGTCTGGCTGCCGCAGCTGCGGCAGCAGGATGGCTACGGACAGCACCACCAAGCTATGCCCGCCCAGGTCAGCACACGCCAGCCATCATCATGATACTCAACGATCCAAGACCATCACTGAATGATCATCATGATACTATAATAACCGATCCAAGACCTCGAGAAGTCGTCGATGGGTATGAGGGAGCCCAGCAGCCGCAGCTGCGGTAGCAGAATGGCTACGATCAGCACCACCAGGCAGTGCCCGCCCAGGTCAGCACACGTCAGCCGTCATCAGTGAATCATCATCATGATACTCAACGATCCAAGACTCCGAGGAGTCGTCGATGGGTATGAGGGAGGCCGGTCGCCGCAGCTGCGGCAGCTGAATGGCTGCAAAACCCATCAACAGTCCTTGGCCGTCCAGGTCAGCACATGCCAGCCGTCATCACTAAATCATCATCATGATACTCACCGATCCAAGAGCCCGAGGAGTCGTCGATGGGTATGAGGGAGTCCGGCCGCCGCAGCTGAGGCAGCAGAAGGGCTACGAACAGCACTACCAAGCCATGCCCACCCAGGTCAGCACACGCCACGCCAGCCGTCATCATGATACTCACCGATCCAAGACCCCGAAGAGTCTTCGAGGGGTATGAGGAAGTCCGGCCACGGCAGCTCAAGGAGCAGGATGGCTACGAACATCTACACCAAGCCATGCCCGCTCAGGTCAGCACACGCCAGCCGTCATCATGATACTCACCGATCCAAGAGGCCGAGAAGTCGTCGATGGGTATGAGAGAGTCCGGCAGCCACAGCTGAGGCAGCAGGATGGCTACGAACAGCCCCACCAAGCCATGGCCGCCCAGGTCAGCACACGCCAGCCGTCATCATTATACTCACCGATTCAAGAGCCGGAGAAGTCGTCGATGGGTATGAGGGAGTCCGGCTGCCACAGCTCAGGAAGCAGGATGGCTACGGACAGCACCACCAAGCCATGCCTGCCCAGGTCAGCACACGCCAGCCGTCATCATGATACTCACCAATCTAAGACCCCGAGAAGTCGCCGATGGGCGATGAGGGGTATGAAGGAGCCCGGCAGCCGCAGCTGAGGCAGCAGGATGGCTGCGAACCCTACCAACAGTCCGTGGCCGCCCAGGTTAGCACACGCCAGCCGTCATCACTGAATCATCATCATGATACTCACCGATCCAAGAACCCGAGGAGTCGTCGATGGGTATGAGGGAGTCCGGCTGCCGCAGCTGCGCCAACAGGCTGGCTGCGAACCCCATCACCAGCCCGTGCCCGCCCAAGTTAGCACACGCCAGCCGTCATCACTGAATCATCATCATGATACTCACCGATCCAAGAGCCCGAGGAGTCGTCGATGGGTATGAGGGAGTCCGGCCGCCGCAGTTGCGGCAGCAGGATGGCTGCAAACCCCATCACCAGCCCGTGGCCGCCTAGGTCAGCACACGCCAGCCGTCATCACTGAATTATCATAATGATACTCACCGATCCAAGAGCCCGAGGAGTCGTTGATGGGTGTGAAGGAGCCCAGCAAACGCAGTTGAGGCACCAGGATGGCTACGGACAGCACCACCAAGCCATGCCCGCCCAGGTCAGCACACGCCAGCCGTCACCACTGAATCATCATCAGGAAACTCACCGATCCAAGAGCCCGAGGAGTCGTCGATGGGTATGAAAGAGCCCAGCAAACGCAGCTGAGGCAGCAGCAGGATGGCTGCGAATCCCATCAACAGTCCGTGGCCGCCCAGGTTAGCACACGCCAGACGTCATCACTGAATCATCATCATGAAACTCACCGATCCAAGAGCCCGAGGAGTCGTCGATGGGTATGAGGGAGTCCGGCTGCCGCAGTTGAGGCAACAGGATGGCTGCGAACCCCATCACCAGCCCGTGACCGCCCAGGTTCAGGCACACGCCAGCACTCACGAAACACTGGAATCATCAACATTGAGTTAAATTAATACAACATCACATACACTGATCTTATTCAAGTTTTTTACGAAGTCTATGTTGTTGCAGTTAGAAACTGTGTTTTACGCATTATCAATCTTTTTACGCCTGTTTTAAAAATGTTGCGACAAAACGTAAAACAACGAAACTACGTAGATGTAGTCTGTCGTACGTTGGTCGTACGTACGATTATAATCTCCCATTTGAGAGGTCAAAATGGTATGAAATTAGGAGAGGTTTAAGTAGATAGTATTAATTTTATGTTTTATTGGCGCTTAAGATTAAGCTTAGAATTCAAATTCAAATTCAAATTCAAAGATATTTATTCAGTTCCACAAATATACAAAAACAATATTTCAAATTAACATGAAACTAAAATAATGTGAAACCAAAAAGGACCCTGCTCAGCACAAGTTGCAGCATGTACATCACCTGCAACGCTGATAATTCTGCAGAGCCCAGAATTAAATAGGAGACGTCATGTTCATCGTTTATTTTTGCTCTTATTCTGCAGGTAGTGTAACAGAGTAAGAAAATGGCACATTACATGAAGCATCGGTTATCATAATTTGTTATACACGTTTTGTGAAGTGTCCTTTTGAAATCTGATAAAACATAAAATAATCAATGACACGCGTCATGCAAACACACAATATACCTACTTATCATCTCAATGTGAATATATGGAGATATCTCCACGTGATGAGCGTGATTGATAAATTATCGATCTGAAAAGCTTTTCCTATCGACGTAAAAACTTACAATAATAATAACAAGTTATTTTAATTTTTAGTTTTTTGCATTCACAATGCAATTTTTATTACTGAAAAATGGAAAATGAAGTATTTTAGAAAAAAACGACCCGTCTCACAATCATTATCATAATCACAATCAGGTCCCATCGGAGCTGATTGTGATGTGAGACGGGTCGTTTTTTTTTCCAAAATACTTCGTTTGCCATTTTTCAATAATAATAACAGTTTTTTTTGTTAAACATAGCAATATTATATGATAAATACATATTTGTAGGTAGTGGAATTCCTAAGGACTTGAGTCAGGAGCAAGCCCAAAGTTCTAAGTTTTCATTTGTTTTTGTAGGTTACGATGACGAAAAATTGTTCGATGTTTTTGAAGTCCCTGGGCAAAGAATACTATAATATTACCACAGAATAAGCAACTTTTCATACAGTAGGCCGACGGAGACGTCTAGACAGGTCAATCGTGCGGGGCTTGCGGGGTGAGACGGGGGAGTGGTTGTCCCGAGTTACATACAACGCCGTTCATAGTAACTCGGGACAAGTCTTCCAGGGCTATCACGTCTTTATCGTTATAATTTATTTTTAAATTAATATTATGGTGCATACGACATGTAGTGTAAGTGGGTGCAAATCTTCATCTCGCTTATTAAAAAAAGGCAATTACCAAAATCCAGGATGGCGGCCAACTTTTTTGTTTGCGGGCCGGCTTTGATGAAACTTGGTTTTTGGTACAATTTTGACAAGAAAACCACAACACAATGTCAAAAATAAAAAAAAAACAAGATGGCGGCCAACTTTTTTTTTGTAAGCCGATTTTGATGAAATTTAGTTTCTGGTACTATGTTGACACAAAAACAACAACGCAATGTTAAAAGTATAAAAAAATCCAAGATGGCGGCCAACTTTTTTGTTAGCAGGCCGATTTCGATGAAACTCAGTTTCTGGTACTATTTTGACAAGAAAACAGCAACGCAACGCAAGATTGGCGAGATGGGCAGTCCGGCTTTCTCAATTTAATATTAAAATTGAGTATCGTAGGGGCTCTGATAATGCCTTGGCCGACGCTCTTTCTCGTTCATTTCCCGCTCTTTGCGCGTCGTAAGAGCCGACCAAAAGTCCCATTTTCCCATCTCACATTTTCCCTCATCTTGATACCCATTCCCAAACCCTATTATATATTCTTTTATGTACTCTATTTTTTTGTATGGTTTTTATTATATATATATTAATTTTATAGTATCTAGTTTATTCTATGGGACGGCTGGTAATCCCATAAATGAAAAATCAAAAGCCTTACTACTCAGAGCGGATTGTAACTCTGTATAAATATGCCTTAACGACAACAGATTATTCTTGTCACACTAGTATATTATACTCATGTATATATCAGAGCGGCTACGACTCTTAAAATAGGCCATCGGCACTCCATTTATTTATGTATATCCATATTTATCTAGTATACGCACACTTTAAATTTTCGGCAAGGGCGCATGGTACATAGGCCAAAAGTAAGACCCACCGTCGATATCAATTATCTGGATTGTTTATTTATATAACTTATTTGTTTACAGCTGTCATGTAGTATATGTATATAGTTTTTTTTTGTTTTTGATTTTGTTTCCTTTTCCCCTTTCCTTTCCTTACTTGATTCCCAACCTACGACTTTCTTTACTTTCCCACTCTACCATACCGTGCTATCCATTCCTTCTTTCTCTATACAACCTTTTCTTTTTCTACACAACTTTCCTTTCTCTACAATTTTGTTTTCTCCTCTTGCTCTATTCTTGTTTTATCTATTCCCTTCATGTTTCCTCACGCTTTCGCTTTCTTTTCTTTGCTGTGTGGGGATAGAGACCTGTCCTTCACTCACCTCATCCCAGTTCCTTTCTTTATTTATTTTTTTTGTTCTCAACTAATGAGGTATTGTAACATATCATTTTTTAATATGTTACATTTACAATAAACTTTGATAGTACCAATGCATAACTATCCTGTCATCTCGTTCATGCAACAGCACCAGAACTGACATCTGGCGTAGAGTAGCTTTCGTGTTTTCATAATTGAACTTCTAGATATTGAGCCTAGATTATCTATGGTACCTAAAAACTTTTATCAATAACTTTATGAATATCTAATCTACAGTGGCAGTAATTAGTTAGTTAAAATCTACAAATTTTCCTTTATTTGGTTTTATATAATTCTTCATTTATCTTTAACTAATTTTCTTAACCATAGACTATATTCGGATCATTCTAGAAAGGTACAAGTGAGCATTGTCTATGTTACTGACTTTGGAAAATTCGAGATTTATGGTGAAGCAAAATGAGTTAAAAACAACATTCTAGAAAAATCGTGGCAGAACTTATAAATAGGGCCCAACTCGCCCCAGTGTTTTTTTTCTTCTCTCTGAGCCTCTACTTAACTGACTGTGAAAAAGTCACTGTGAACTGTACCCCGAGTGTAAGTTTTTATGTCAAGCAAACGCAAACTATTTCGAGTACGTATTTATGTCAATTTGTATGAAAACTGCATAAGCGCGCTACTCGCCGCTAGAGGCGCTGATACAGTTTTCATACAAATTGACATAAATACGCACTCACGATAGTTTGCGTTTTTTGACATAAAAACTTACACTAGGGGTACTGTTATTGCAAAATAATTGTGATACGTAGTTTATCCCTGATAAACCTCGCTAATTGCGTCCTAGCTGCATCATTGTTCGAGAACGAAATTGTTTTTCGATGCTCAGCGTCCGGTTTTTTTATTCTTGACTGGACTACCTGTCCGGAGCGAGCACCAGCAAGCTGATACGGTACCGGCGGGCCCTCGTTCGCTGACCTTGGGCCTTGAGTGACCGGCGCTCGGAAGCCTCCTCGGCATACAAATCTCAGGTGTAATCGTTCCTACATTTACCTCTTACTACATTTCTTCCCACTCTCTTCGTTTATGAGTTGTCCATAAGCGTGGCGCCCAGTAATCATCTCTAATCTTCTCTTCTCTCATAAGTTTAACTTAACTATATACATATAAGCACCACCTATCTTCCTTTTAATTTGTAACCCTCCTAACTTAATTCAAACTGTACTTGTGTATTTAATAACAATGCATATCTAGTCTGACACATTGTAAACCTAATCTAAGGATAGCGATAGTCTAAGACTTCTATTCATTTAAATTTCTCTTGAAACTTTACTTGTTTAGCTTCAATTTCATTACTTGTCTATGTAATCTTCAACTCAGTGAGAATACTGTAATTTAAGTCCCTCTGACAGTGCAACAAGTGAGCTGCAAAGTAAATTGTTACTCCCACGCCCTGTATCTATTATAAAAAATCTGATTCTGTATGTAATATAAATAAAACTTCACACTTTATTATATTTTAATTTCTTTTATTTCACATATAAACCTGCAGCCAAAATTACAAGTTACAAGATGGCGGCTAACTTTTTTGTTTGTGGGCCGATTTTGATGAAATTCAGTTTCTGATATTTTTATATTTTTAACATTGCGTTGCTGTTTTCTTGTCAAAATAGAACCAGAAACTGAGTTTCATTGAAATCGGCCTGCAAACAAAAAAGTTGGCCGCCATCTTGGATTTTTAATACTTTTAACACTGTGTTGCTGTTTTCTTGTCAAAATAGTACCAGAAACTAAGGTTCATCGAAATCGGCTTAAAAAAAAAAAGTTGGCCGCTATCTTGTTTTTTTATTTTTATTTTTGACATTGTGTTGTTGTTTTCTTGTCAAAATTGTACTAAAACCCAAGTTTCATCAAAATCGGCTCACAAACAAAAAAGTTGGCCGCCATCTTGGATTGTTTAATACTTTTAACATTGCGTTGCTGTTTTCTTGTCAAAATAGTACCAGAAACTAAGTTTCATCGAAATCGGCTTACAAAAAAAAAGTTAGCCGCTATCTTGTTTTTTTATTTTTATTTTTGACATTGTGTTGTTGTTTTCTTGTCAAAATTGTACTAAAAACCAAGTTTCATCAAAATCGGGTCACAAACAAAAAAGTTGGCCGCCATCTTGGATTTTTTTATACTTTTAACATTGCGTTGCTGTTTTCTTGTCAAAATAGTACCAGAAACTGAGTTTCATTAAAATCGGTCTGCAAACAAAAAAGTTGGCCGCCATCTTGGATTTTTTTATACTTTTAACATTGCGTTGCTGTTTTCTTGTCAAAATAGTACCAGAAACTAAGTTTCATCGAAATCGGCTTACAAAAAAAAAGTTAGCCGCTATCTTGTTTTTTTATTTTTATTTTTGACATTGTGTTGTTGTTTTCTTGTCAAAATTGTACTAAAAACCAAGTTTCATCAAAATCGGCTCACAAACAAAAAAGTTGGCCGCCATCTTGGATTTTTTTATACTTTTAACATTGCGTTGCTGTTTTCTTGTCAAAATAGTACCAGAAACTGAGTTTCATTAAAATCGGTCTGCAAACAAAAAAGTTGGCCGCCATCTTGGATTTTTTTATACTTTTAACATTGCGTTGCTGTTTTCTTGTCAAAATAGTACAAGAAACTAAGTTTCATCAAAATTGGCTAAAAAAAAAAGTTGGCCGCCATGTTGGATTTTTTTATACTTTTAACATTGCGTTGCTGTTTTCTTGTCAAAATAGTACCAGAAACTAAGTTTCATCAAAATCGGCTTACAAAAAAAAAGTTGGCCGCCATCTTGGATTTTTTAATATTTTTAACACTGCGTTGCTGTTTTCTTGTCAAAATAGTACCAGAAAAAAATCGGCTTACAAACAAAATAGTTGGCCGCCATCTTGGATTTCTTTATATTTTTAACATTGCGTTGCTGTTTTCTTGTCAAAATAGGACCATAAATCGAGTTTTATCGAAATTGGCCCACAAACTAAAAAGTTGACCGCCATCTTGGATTTTAATTTTTTTGACATTGCGTTGCTGTTTTCTTGTCAAAATAGTACCAAAAACCGAGTTTCATCGAAATCAGCCTACAAACAAAAAAGTCGGCCGCCATCTTGAATTTTTTAATAATTTTGACATTGCATTTGCATTATTAAATTATTTTATTAATTTAATATCGCAATACCAATGTACCCACCCCACCCGGGGTCGTAAAAGGTCCACCGTCACATTTTAAAGTGACAACCCTTACGTACTTACGTAAATACCTATACAGGCGTCGGCATTGCCCAACTTCAAGGGCGTCGTCCAACTGTATAGAAAGATTGCTTAAACTGTGATATTACTAACCTGGGGGCCTAGTGGCTTTCTATTAGCGATATCGCAAGTAGAATAGAAACAAAATGTATGAAATTGACATTAGCGGTCACGTGACGTTTAGATCGCTCTGTGAATTCTATGAGCCTATAATAACCGTGCTAATCGTGCTATAGTAGGTAGTGCACCAGCGATTATTAACATTATTACAATTACAACTACTTACTTACTTATTACTACTTATAAGTTTATTTTAATAATAATTAATGATAATGTTGCCTATAAAATAGGCATCATATTATGACCACAGAATACTAAATAGTATAAGTACTATGACTTAACCTTTGTAAAGCCAGGGTCTTTTTTAATGGCCCATTTTTATGTAAACAAACCACTTGAGTGCGCGGCTATCGCTATCCCGAACATCTGGTTATACTTAGGCCGTCTTTGGTTACATTTATGATAAGCTGAATAACAAGAATATAAGCTAAAACTGTTTTGACAGTTTTACGATATGTTTTGTTTTTTAACCGACTTCTAAATCAAAAAGGAGGAGGTTCTCTATTCGTCTGTATGTATGTTTTTTTTTTTTTTTTGTGTATGTCCACCGATTACTCGAAGACGGCTGAACCGATTGAAATGGTTCAAAAATGGTTTCCAAGTTGGTCCCATTTTTTGAAATTTTGAAATCGGTTCAGTAGTTTTCAGGAAATCTTGAAAATACTGTCGTTTTCGTTACTACTTTATGTGAATTTAATACTTATCTTTAGGCATAACTCCTTTGTTTATAAACCGATTTAGATGATTCTTGTTTTGTTAAAAAGGGAATACCTTAAGGTATTTTAACCGACTTCGAAAAAGGAGGTTTTGAGTTTGATCACATACCTATTTACCAGAAAACACGCAAATTGCCTGCACGATGCACTAAAAAGAGTGAAATAAAAATTATTTTTATAAAAAAATAAAACCGCCTTCTAAAAAACCACATCAAAAAAGTAAGAAATAATTCCTCACCAAATAAATAACGTAAGTACTTTGAAGTCGGGCGGGTTTTAACAAAAACAACAAAAAATTGTACATGTTTCACGCCCGACTTCAAAGTACTTACGTTATTTATTTGGTGAGGAATTATTTCTTACTTTTTTGATGTGGTTTTTTAGAAGGCGGTTTTATTTTTTTTATAATATAATGGTCGTTCGAACTTGATCTTTGAGTAAACAAAGAACAATAGTGCGGTCCATGCGATATAATTTTTTTTCACATAGTTATCGATAAAATAACATATAAGAAATATATATATATTTAGAATCTACATAAAAAAACCTATCTGATAAAAATATAATATATGGAAAAAAAAATAACTTTATTTTTTGAAATTTTCAAAAAACTAATTACTTCCGGTTTCAAAAAAAAACGAAATTAAATGTCTTTTATTTATTTTTTCTTCTGGATCACATATTATAGTGTATTTTTATAGTACGACGAGTTTATCTCTCTTTTGAACATCGAAAACCGCATACAAAACATATAAAAATTGCTATACTAACAAAAAAAACAATTGAGGGTAGTTGCAAGCGCGTGTATACACGCGCCTGGTCGTTGGGAGGCATGCCAGTGAATTATGCCTGCCATTAGCATGCCAGTGAATTTTAATCCCAAATTAAGTGTTATATTTATAGTCAATGGTACCTAATTGTTTAGGAGGAAGTATAGGAATGTTAATTTAATCTACCGTTATGGCCTTCAATACCGTCCTCGTAGATCCAATTCCCGCGGGATTGTTCAATAAGGAGTGTAGCAAGATCAATTAGCGGCACAAACAATGCCAAGGTGACATCGTAAATTAATTGCCTAGATATCTATTACGTTGTAGTGTTATAACCACTCCCTTTGTTTGTCCACGTTTTTAAGGCGATACTCGGGAAAATTATGCTAAAGCGAGATAGCAATGAGAAAACGACGCACGCGGGAGCGAGACCGATTTTGCCGATTACGCAAAAAAAACACAAAATCACTTCGTATTCAAAAACTATAGCGATTATTAAAAAATGCTTCTATGCGATCCTAAATATTATTGGTGTCCACTAATTAAACCAATTTTCAATAGTATATGTATCCCCATTTAAGAATAATCTTGATATTTCTTATTTTTTAGAGGTATTTTCGAAAATACCTCTACCCCGTTGTGGATAAAAAAAAAAAAAAAAAAAAAAAAAAAAAAAAAAAAAAGTGTCGAGCCAAAATCATAAAATCGTGTTTCTGAAACTATACGATTCTAGATAAAGGTATGAAGAAATATATATCTTATTACCAGATTTATAACAACTCTAACCGTCCTATAGTTTTATATCAAAGAGTCCATACTTTTTCCGAGTAGCGACTTAAGGCGATACTCGGAAAAATTATGCTGAAGCGAGATAGCAATGGGAAAACGACGCGCGCGGGAGTGAGACCGATTGTGCAGATTAGGCAAAAATAACACAAAATCACTTCGTATTAAAAAACTAGAGCGATTTAAAAAAAATGCTTCTATACGATCCTAAAAATTATTGGTGTCCACTAATTAAACCAATTTCCAATAGTGTAACTATCCCCATTTATGAATAATCTTGAATTTTCGTACTTTTTAGAGGTATTTTCTAAAACAAAAAGTGTCGAGGCAAAATCATAAAATCGTGTTTTTGAAACTATACGATTCTAGATAAAGGTATGAAGAAATATATATCTTATTACCAGATTTGTAACAACTGTAACCGTCCTATAGTTTTAAATCAAAAAGTCCATACTTTTTCCGAGTAGCGCCTTAACCTGAAGTCGCGATCTCAAGCCGAAAGTAACAGGAAAAATATTTAGTGAAACAGTAATAACTACACAATTTCTCATGCGCGGAGTGGTGTGAAATACATATATCGACGCGCGCGCGACGGTTAAGAACCAATATGGTCTAAGTCATTTTTTGGGACAACTTCGTTTCTTATGCGCCTGGATTTAAAATCTAATTTCGCACACTTCGTGAAAACAGTCCGAATCTAGCCGCAATATTTGCCGAGATAACAGTTTGTAGAAAAGACAATGACCATTTTTGTATGGCAGCTGGAGTCTTTTTTTTCCTGCGGCCATCAACCAAACATTGAAATATAATTTGTTGGCAGCACCACAGACAATATTTGCAAAGGAAGTATGTAGGTTCACTGTAAACTCAGGCCGAACCGAGTGACACTGGCTAGAACTTAACTTTGTTTTTATAGTGTTTGTATGAATGGCAAAGTAACTTTTGCGGTTTTTTAAAATGTTCTAAGTATATACGGACGGATGGTTCTAACTTGGTTCTGCCTGAGTTTACAGCTAAGTATACTGTCTTAGCAAATATAGTTTGTTATACTATCAAGAATTGATATTCAAACATTTTGTTAATGGTCCCGAGACAAAAAAAAGGACGCCAATTTTAGGCAATGCCTTTTGGTCAATATCAAGAACAGTACTTATTTCTTTCTGGAAATATAGTCTAAGTCACATGTGACTTAGGCCAAATTACCAGAAGTTTTTGAATAGCGGACTAAAAGTAGGTCATTTTGACATTCATAACACTAAAATTCTGATAGGTACTTACTTAAATATTTTAATTTAGAAAATTGTGAATAATTAACAATAAAATTTCAATGTTAATTATTCACAATTTTATAATTAAAATATTGAAAAACGTTTTTCAAAAACTTCTGGTAATATGACCTAAGTCATATTAACTTCAAAACTACTTAGTGCACTATTGGTAATAAATAACTATAAACGGTAACAAAAACAATTTATTTATGCTTTTTTTTAAACAATACCTAAACATAGGTATTTCCTATCTTATCTTTTTTCGTGAAATGTTTTTTTTGTCTCCTGTAAAGTGCAATTATTTTGACTTAGACCAAATTGGTTCTTAGCCGTTCGGTATATGGCTTGGCAACGACTTAAATCAGATCATTACCAAAAGATTACCAAGATTAATATTATAGTCCGGCCCTTTCGTCCTTTGAATGGAATGATTCAATTTATTTTTTATTTTTATGTTTTTTTATGTGTTTTTGGAAAGTGAGTTTTTGTTGGCAGTTTTTGTTTGAAGGCGGTTTTTTTAATCCACAACGGAGTAGCACTTAGCCTTCATCACACCATGTTAAGTGGTGATACAACTAAATGAAGGCGCACTAACATCAGGTGTTATGAAGGCTAAGTGGTACCCCGTTGGGGAAAAAAAACCTAAACCAATTTTTTCCGCTGCTAACCTAATATTCTTGCTTGCGCCCAACCTATTTTTTTAGTCGCTCGGTTCACTATATTCCAAAAAAGACTTAATTGCCACTAATGTCCAAGTCCAAACACTGGTCCGCGAAAAACTACAAAGCAATTTTATTTCTACGGATTTCAATATGTGTAAGTATTTATAATTAATAGTAGTCGAGTGCACAAGCTAAAATATTTTAATTTCTTTCATATAAGAAATTTCCTTCAAATGGACGTTATGTTAGTTAAACTAACATTACGAGTGAAAACTAATAGGTAATAAGTAGGTACAGTCAGCGTCAAATTGATATAAGCGTCTATAGAGTAGTCAAAAAGATCTGAAAAACATAAACGCAATTTGATCTAAGCAGTTCGAATCATCATATTGTTGTAAGCGCAAGGTGTTCAAAATATCTAGGCACTCATTGTTTCATATTTATATGAGCAGTCAGAGTGTTCAAATTTATCTAAGCAAACAAAGCTATCAAAACATCTGTGCATAATTGTACAACACCATATTGCTCAGATATTTTGAGAGCTTTGTTTGCTTAGATAAATTTGAACACTCTGACTGTTCATTTAAATATGAAACAATGAATGCCTAGATATTTTGAACACCTTGCGCGCTTACACCATTATGATGATTCGAACTGCTTAGATCAAATTGCTTTTGACTGCTCTACGCGCTTATATCAATTTGCCGCTGACTGTACCTAGGTACTAATATGTGCGTGCAAAAGCTTGTAATGAAAAACACTAGAAACTAAACTGCGTAGCGTTAGGTAAATAAATAAGACATTATGTAATTATACTTATAATTATTTCACTATGGTTAATTGAAAAAAAGGTTATTAACTTATTAAAACATGTACAGTCGAACGAATTGAATCATTATCCATTTTGCTAATTATTTGTTGCAGCGTCAAAAGTAAAAAGGTCAATGTCGTCAAGCTTGAATTACGACGAGACGACCATAATAATATACCAACAAAACGTGATAGGTAGGTATATGTTATAAGAAGCGCTTTATTGCGTTTAACGTTATTTAAATTTTTACTTTTTTGCATTCACAATGCAATTTTTATCATAGAAAAATGGAAAATAAAGTATTTAGAAAAAATCGACCCGTCTCACAACCAGCTCCGATGGGACTCGAACCCACGACCTTTCGCTATCCGGGCGACTGCTCTAACCACTGAGCTACGGAGTCGTTACGAGAAGCGTCGAATTTATCAAATACTTCTTTCACGCTGTATAGCCAGCGTTAATTTCATCAATGTGAGGATATTACTACCCCCACACGCGAAAGAAATACCTTTCCAGATATTTGACAATCGCTAAAGAAGAAATTACTATGGCAAGTTATTTAAATTTTTACTTTTTTGCATTCACAATGCAATTTTTATCATAGAAAAATGGAAAATAAAGTATTTAGAAAAAATCGACCCGTCTCACAACCAGCTCCGATGGGACTCGAACCCACGACCTTTCGCTATCCGGGCGACTGCTCTAACCACTGAGCTACGGAGTCGTTACGAGAAGCGTCGAATTTATCAAATACTTCTTTCACGCTGTATAGCCAGCGTTAATTTCATCAATGTGAGGATATTACTACCCCCACACGCGAAAGAAATACCTTTCCAGATATTTGACAATCGCTAAAGAAGAAATTACTATGGCAAGTTATTTAAATTTTTACTTTTTTGCATTCACAATGCAATTTTTATCATAGAAAAATGGAAAATAAAGTATTTAGAAAAAATCGACCCGTCTCACAACCAGCTCCGATGGGACTCGAACCCACGACCTTTCGCTATCCGGGCGACTGCTCTAACCACAGAGCTACGGAGTCGTTACGAGAAGCGTCGAATTTATCAAATACTTCTTTCACGCTGTATAGCCAGCGTTAATTTCATCAATGTGAGGATATTACTACCCCCACACGCGAAAGAAATACCTTTCCAGATATTTGACAATCGCTAAAGAAGAAATTACTATGGCAAGTTATTTAAATTTTTACTTTTTTGCATTCACAATGCAATTTTTATCATAGAAAAATGGAAAATAAAGTATTTAGAAAAAATCGACCCGTCTCACAACCAGCTCCGATGGGACTCGAACCCACGACCTTTCGCTATCCGGGCGACTGCTCTAACCACTGAGCTACGGAGTCGTTACGAGAAGCGTCGAATTTATCAAATACTTCTTTCACGCTGTATAGCCAGCGTTAATTTCATCAATGTGAGGATATTACTACCCCCACACGCGAAAGAAATACCTTTCCAGATATTTGACAATCGCTAAAGAAGAAATTACTATGGCAAGTTATTTAAATTTTTACTTTTTTGCATTCACAATGCAATTTTTATCATAGAAAAATGGAAAATAAAGTATTTAGAAAAAATCGACCCGTCTCACAACCAGCTCCGATGGGACTCGAACCCACGACCTTTCGCTATCCGGGCGACTGCTCTAACCACTGAGCTACGGAGTCGTTACGAGAAGCGTCGAATTTATCAAATACTTCTTTCACGCTGTATAGCCAGCGTTAATTTCATCAATGTGAGGATATTACTACCCCCACACGCGAAAGAAATACCTTTCCAGATATTTGACAATCGCTAAAGAAGAAATTACTATGGCAAGTTATTTAAATTTTTACTTTTTTGCATTCACAATGCAATTTTGTGAGACGGGTCGATTTTTTCTAAATACTTTATTTTCCATTTTTCTATGATAAAAATTGCATTGTGAATGCAAAAAAGTAAAAATTTAAATAACTTGCCATAGTAATTTCTTCTTTAGCGATTGTCAAATATCTGGAAAGGTATTTCTTTCGCGTGTGGGGGTAGTAATATCCTCACATTGATGAAATTAACGCTGGCTATACAGCGTGAAAGAAGTATTTGATAAATTCGACGCTTCTCGTAACGACTCCGTAGCTCAGTGGTTAGAGCAGTCGCCCGGATAGCGAAAGGTCGTGGGTTCGAGTCCCATCGGAGCTGGTTGTGAGACGGGTCGATTTTTTCTAAATACTTTATTTTCCATTTTTCTATGATAAAAATTGCATTGTGAATGCAAAAAAGTAAAAATTTAAATAACTTGCCATAGTAATTTCTTCTTTAGCGATTGTCAAATATCTGGAAAGGTATTTCTTTCGCGTGTGGGGGTAGTAATATCCTCACATTGATGAAATTAACGCTGGCTATACAGCGTGAAAGAAGTATTTGATAAATTCGACGCTTCTCGTAACGACTCCGTAGCTCAGTGGTTAGAGCAGTCGCCCGGATAGCGAAAGGTCGTGGGTTCGAGTCCCATCGGAGCTGGTTGTGAGACGGGTCGATTTTTTCTAAATACTTTATTTTCCATTTTTCTATGCGTTTAACGTTTTGGGCGGTCATGCTAGGCTTAGGTAGGTACTTACTGTAAGAAAATGGCCTTTTGGCGGGTTACAATTCAGTTAGTTCTACTGTACCAATAGGTCCTACTTTCGTTCCAATCACAGATTATAATTAATTCAACCACACAGTATAAGTCAAGTTTTATTACTGGACTAAGTAGGTAAGTAATTATAATTTGCAACTAAGTACTTACTCAATTAAGTATGTAAGTTTTTGTAATTATAATTAACATTAGGCCGACCTTACACTTGTAAGTTTGACTTACGTAAGTGACTTACGATAAATTTTGCAAATGTAAACACTCTTTGTACTGAAGTCTATTCGTATGTGTAATGTTTGTAATTATACAGCCGTAACTTATTTAGGTACATTAAAATTTACGGGAGCAACTTACAAGTGTAATTTCGGCCTTAAATTTATAAATAATACTATTGGTGGAGTTGGTTTTCCTTTATTGCATTGCATGTAAATATTATCTTTTCTCGAACATAATCATAACAATTCGAGTTTTATTTAACCAAGGCTTTTGACGCTAAACCGATTGCATTGCACATTTATCGAGACGTTAAAGTGTCTGATAATGATAAGCGATCAGAATTACCTACAAATCATAAATATAATCAGATGTCAAGATAAAACTTGATATTGACTGATATATTATGTTATATAGATTGTTGAAGATATATGGTCCAGTGTGTATTACGTCGAAATTGAATTGAAGTTTACATACGCCGCCTTTATTACCTACTACAAGCTTGTTATTAACTTGCCATGCCATGTTAGTACCTAGGCACCTATGTTAGTTAGTGGGGGACAAATTTTGCAAGCTTAATTTGACCCACTTCCCAGTGTCCGATGCGATGGAGCTGAAATTTTGTAGATATACAGGTTTGGTTCAGATGACAATACAATATTAAAGTAAGTTAGTACAGTCAGCAAAAAAGCTTGTCACAAAAATGATTTTTTTACTAAAAACATATTTCATAGAAATCGGTTAGGTAACTATCGGCGTATGGTTATATAGAAAATATACTTCGTAGTTTTTCAGGCATGGAATTGATAAATTCCTTTTTTTTTCAGGAAAATGTAAGTAAGTACAGGAAAATCTTTTAAGTTTAATATTCACTTTTTTTATTTTACCCGTCATTCTCTTCTTCGTTATCATCATCATTTCATTAACAGAAACTGACTTACATACCCAAGTATGTCTTTCATTGGTGAAAATGAGATGAAATCTTATAAGCTTAAGGTTACCTACTCGTAGGTATGAAAAATGGAAACACATTATTATGTACATTTGTATGTTTTATCTTTGTGTGAAAAATTAAGTATGTCTGGTGATCTTACGATTTGACTTTTCAGTTTGTAATTGAATAGTTCTCCGCATGAGAACTATTCATCATATCATATCATCATAAGAACTTACATAAATAAATAAATATTAACCAAAAATATATTCTGATGTGACGACACTCACGTCACGATATAGATACAGCACAGCTAATATTACAATAAATGTTTAAATTAACAACTAATTGGTTATTTAAGAATTTAATTATTATTGAAGATTAAAAATAAAATTTATTTAGGAAGTTAAAACCTCATAAAAATTAATTCTTCGAAAAACTCTACGTTAAGAAAATTCTAACTTAGGTGAAATAATATACCACCACCCATACGAAACATTTCTACGTTGTCATCATTTCGTAGACATGTAAGAGAATATTTTTATGCCTGCAGCTTAATAAAGCTACATAACTTCTTTTGGTTCATCATCATCATCATCATCATCAGCCATTTAATGTCCCCACTGCTGGGGCACTGGCCTTCCTTATGGATGAATAAGGAGAATGAGCCATGACCCACCACGCCGGCTCAGTGCGGATTGGTGGGTATTAACGACTGCAAGTGCAGCCGGGACCAACGGCTTAACGTGCCTTCCGAAGCACGGAGGAGCTCCAGATGAAAAGTTTTTGGTCACCCATCCCGTGACCGACCATTGCGAACGTTGCTTAACCTCAACGATCGCAGGCCAAGCGCGCTATCCACTGCGCCACGGGCTCCGGCTCTTTTGGTTCAATCTTGTTTAAATGTGATTGTGTTTTAGTTAGGTATTGTACTGCGATGTGTCTGTGCATTTACCTTGCCTACTTATATGTTTTTCTGATTTGGAAGTAGTTAAGTATCTAATGTGTTTTTCTGCTTTGGCAATGAATAGTTTATCTGCAAAAACTGGATTTAAAATTTACGTCCCAATGTCCCATACATTTGTTATTTCACTTTCTTGTTTTAGTTTATTTCACTTTGTTTATCGTGCTATGGAGAGTGCTATCTCTACATCTTGGACCCACCTGAAAATCAGCGTCACACTATTTGCTGTGGCATAAGCTGAGGTTGGGTCCATTTCGGCTAAAATGTTTGTTTTTGTTTATGTAAACAACCTTGTTTGTATGTTTTAGTCGATTAAACTATATTTCTTTCTTTCTTTCTTGTCTTAAATCCTAAGTAGTATAATACTTAGTTAGGTGCATATGTCGCAGGGATATGAGGAAATCAGAGATTTCACGAAATCCCTAGGGATATCACGAAATCACGTAAGATGTGGAATAGTCTTACTTACGACGTCATCTTCCTAAACAAGTTCAGTGATATGTCATTTCACTAAACTAAATCTAGTAAAATGAAGAATGACTGAAGTAATAACAGTACCTACCTACCTAAGCTCACGGCTGCAGGTGACAGGTATGAGCGAGTTTGTATCGGAAGTCACTAGATTTAGTTTAGTGAAATGACATAATCACTGAACTTGTTTAGGATTGAAGACGTCGTAAATAAGAATATTCGTCATCTTCCGTGATTTCGTGGTATCCCTAGGGATTTCACTGAAATCCCTGATTTCCTCATATCCCTGCGACACATACATACACCACTGCTAAGTGGAATAATATACGCAGTATACCTTGTATGAAGCCTTTAGCGAAAAAAACAGGCAGGATTTATTATACTGCGATTGTACGACCTACTTTTGAAATAAATAACCCTCAAAGCAACACCTTATAAGCGACCACGTAACTTATAATTTTCTGTGCAAAGTACCTATACAATAATTTACACAGAAAACGTAGATATGTTTTATTCTTTGATATTTTTTGCATTAAAACCTTTATCTTTATTGACTTCGAGCATTATTGTAGAAGGTAACTTTGTAATGCAACGCTCGTACGGCATTCAATGACTGCAATGAATGAAAATTAAATGACATTTGGCATTGCACAATTTGCACAAGTTCAAGAACGATAGGTACCTACTTATTCTATTGAAAGATTTTTTAAGTGATAAACAAGACACATTTAGGAAATTATAATTAATAATAATGGTGCAACATTAATACTTAAAAGTATCGTAGGTACCTACCTAGGTATCACCTATCAAAGGCTAAGGTAGAGATTTTCACAGCTCTACGAAATTAATGATTCGTTTATTTAGCACATTCCTAAATTTCCTATAATCATAATCATAATCATAATCATAAATTCTTTATTTGTCAGAATATGGTACAAATAGATTTCTTACATTAAAGTTTCTTCATATTCTACTGATATTTCAGTGTACAAATTTTTGACAATTATAAAAGTGAAACCTACGTGATATTCATAGTGCTATTTTCATATGAATTAAAAAAATCTGTCATTTGTAGAATCGGCCGTTTATAGAATTGTACACACGGCGGCACATCAGACTATACATATTGACCCTGAGACCGCCTTTATGCCCTACGTAATAAAAGCTTTTATCGCAGTTCAACTGTTTAACTTGATGTGCTTTCGAGTGTATATTTCGTCATTTGTATACTTATGCGGTCATTGCCCGAATTATCTAGTCATTAGTCGACTTAAGGCGCTACTCGGAAAAAGTATGGACTCTTTGATATAAAACTATAGGACGGTTAGAGTTGTTATAAATCTGGTAATAAGATATATATTTCTTCATACCTTTATCTAGAATCGTATAATTTCAGAAACACGATTTTATGATTTTGGCTCGACACTTTTTATTTTCGAAAATACCTTTCGAAAACATGTACAATTTTTTGTTGTTTTTGTTAAAACCCGCCCGACTTCAAAGTACTTACGTTATTTATTTGGTGAGGAATTATTTCTTACTTTTTTGATGTGGTTTTTTAGAAGGCGGTTTTATTTTTTTATAAAAATAATTTTTATTTCACTCTTTTTAGTGCAATTTACGTGTTTTCTGGTAAATAGGTATGTGATCAAACTCAAAACCTCCTTTTTCGAAGTCGGTTAAAATACCTTGAGGTATCCCCTTTTTAACAAAACAAGAATCATCTAAATCGGTTTATAAACAAAGGAGTTATGCCTAAAGATACGTATTAAATTCACATAAAGTGGTAACGAAAACGAAAGTATTTTCAAGATTTCCTGAAAAGTACTGAACCGATTTCAAAATTTCAAAAAATGGGACCAACTTGGAAACCAACCTGATGTAATAACGTTTGAACCATTTCAATCGGTTCAGCCGTCTTCGAGTAATCGGTGGACATACACAAAAAAAAAAAAAAAAAACATACATACAGACGAATAGAGAACCTCCTCCTTTTTGATTTAGAAGTCGGTTAAAAAATAGATAAAATACCTCTAATAAATATCAAGATTATTCTTAAATGGGGATACATACACTATTGGAAATTGGTTTAATTAGTGGACACTAATAATATTTAGGATCGTATAGAAGCATTTTTAAAAAATCACTATAGTTTTTGAATACGAAGTGATTTTGTGTTTTTTTTGCGTAATCGGCAAAATCGGTCTCGCTCCCGCACGCGTCGTTTTCTCATTGCTATCTCGCTTTAGCATAATTTTTCCGAGTATTATCTTGCTAAAAGCCTCAACCGTCTCTGTGGTGTAGTCATCTAGTGGTTCACACGGTCACACCACCAATTACAGACACAGAGCTCCCAGGTTCGATTCCCAGTGGGGGTACATATTGTATTCGGTTAGTTGGTGGTAGGACTTGTTCTTAGTCCGCTAAATAAAAAATAAATAAAAAAAAACAATATTCTCAGCATTACGACCGATTTGGCGCAGGGGTAATCTACCTGCCTTCTGCGCCAGAGGTCTCGGGTTCGATTCCCGAACAAGACAAATATTTGTGTCTTATTTTAATTTTTAGTTTTTTGCATTCACAATGCAATTTTTATTACTGAAAAATGGAAAATGAAGTATTTAGAAAAAATCGACCCGTCTCACAACCAGCTCCGATGGGACTCGAACCCACGACCTTTCGCTTTCCGGGCGACTGCTCTATAGTACATATTTGTGTGCATGAACATGTCTATTTGTCTTGGTCTGGGTGTTTTCTATGTATATTAAGTATGTATTTACAAACAAAAAGTATTTAAGTATATATTTATCCGTTATCAAGTTCACGTAGACACAGTTTCTTAAGAAATTAACTACGGGCACAGAATATATATTAGTACCTTACGGTACTACGGGCTTAGATAATTGGTGTGATTGTAAGAAAATATTTATTTATTTATTTATTGTGTTCCGGCAGTTACAGATAAGATAGCCAGTTCCTCAGTGATTGGAGATTCCAGGAGTATTGCGCTTACACCTTCAGCCTTATCATCACTCAACGTGATGAAGGCTAAGTGCTACACCGTTGTGGATAAAAAAAGCGGAAACACTTCATGAAGGTAAAGGTGTGGCGAAACCTCCGTCTCAGCAATCCAGAGACTTGTATTATTTTATGGTAAAAGAAAAGTATACTTAGGTAGGAACGTAACAAAAGAACAATAAATGAATATAAAAAGTCCTACTAGTAGGTACTTATTAAAATAATTATCTAAAATTAATAAGTACCTAAATAAATAGGTATGATATGGCTAGCTACTTAATTAATTATTTGCTTTATACAGGGTTAATTTTTGAACACCATCCAAATTTTTAAGCTCTTCTCAGAATCGGTAAATGAACAACTTTCTTCTAGAAACATGGGTCGAAATACGACAAAAATTTTAGGACTTCCCATACTAAATCGATCGCGAAATCAGTCTGATTTGTATGAAGAGTCAAAAATTTTATGTCATAATTTCGACCCATGTTTCTAGGAGAAAGTTGTTCACTTACAGATTCTGAGACGAGCTCAAAAATTTGGATGGTGTTCAAAAATTAACCCTGTATAGCCGCCATCACGTAATTTTTAATTAATAACTGGTAATGCGCATGCACGCAAGCTTTGTACAGCACTATGGTTTTGGTAGGACTGGATCAAAATGCTGAACGGGGCACGTGGAACGAAGAATTTGAATTTTAAAATAAAGGGTACAGAATAGATACTATTGATGGCCAGTAAGTTAACTATGGAGTTTCCAGACATCATGGAGGTTCTAACCGTCTATGAGTCTGGAACGAAACGGCATCGAGGTAGCGTTATGAATTATGAAAACTTAGTTATTTTTAGACTCGCGCTACATTTTAAATTTTAATAACATGTATGGGTTCGTTATGACAAGGCAGGCCTCACTATCGTGTTATAAGAGGTAGGGTAGAGGTACCCTTTGTGGCCACTTTAAGGATTTTTTTACTTTTAAACACTAAGTACTAAATGGTCTTATGTATTTAAGACACAAATTATATCTTAAATTATAGATAATTTATCTACCTTTAAAGGTACATTTTTCAAATTTGAAAAAGTAAAATAGTTTTTTGTATATAACACATAATGTGTGAGTGGTGCCAAATGTACCGGTTTTGGCCACTTATTGATAGTTAAACTTTTGTAAGTATCAATATATTCTAATGCGCTAGAAACCAATCAGTTGCAAAACAACAATTTAATTGTAAAAAACAAAGGTTTATAAATTATTTCATCGAAAACAAATTTCTTAAAATTTTCATACAAAACATTTATTAAATTAGAATATTATGGGATTTATTGAATAGAAATCGTATGACTTATGGAATTCTAACTGTTGTTATTATTACCTTAATACGAGTATACCTTATTTTAATTGCCTTTAGCAAAAATGGCGAAAAGTTGTTTAGAAAACTTTTAAAGCAAAAAGTGGCCAAAACCGGTACAGTGGCCAAAACCGGGGTTTCTGCCCTACTTAAAGATTCGGCAGCTAGATCCTAATGCTAACGAAATAAGATCCACATTTAAAACTTTTAAATAAACACTTATTTAAGTAGGTAAGTTTTACAAACATACACATTTTCCATTTTTTTCTTTTTGGAGCAATACAATTTGTGAATTGGATTTGGTAGTTTTATAATAGCCATTACCTACGCAACTGTATCAGAATAATAATAATTAAAGGGGAAATCATAAAATATTGCTTAAACCTGAGTCAAGATATTTTCAACTAATAAAATTCCTCGTTTTATGAATTAACCATGACTTGATTACCTTTTGTAAGAACACCTTACATTTAGCACGTTGCACACCTAATACACGTTTCACGTAATAAATAATATAAAATGCAAAGTTTTAGTTCTCCAAAAATATAATTGCTCTTACCTGTTTCTTGAACGGGGTAACCCATCCTCCAGTCTTCGCCATAATTAAAACTTATAAATAAATATCACAATATAAATCCTAACACTGAACTATCACGCCAATAGCAGTCGACATTGCACCACTTCGCACGTTACACTAACAATAAATAATCTTCGATCTCAGAAACCATTGCTTACATCACTCTACACACGTGAGCGAGTTCATTCACAGTTTTTTTTTTCACTAATAAGTATCCACTCCATATTTATTTTTTACCAAAGAGTCTTTACACTTTTTCTTCTTTTCTTTTTTGTTTTACGCAAAGAGTTTCGTATCCTCAATGTTTTTACTAACACTCAATCTTTTCCCAATGATTATTTAACACTAAAATAGACGTAACAGTTACAAATGATAGGATGTAACTGCACTATAAACAGACTGAAGTATTTTGTCGGGTGCCAAAATAGCTATTCACGAGTTGTTTGCCATGTGACAGGGGTATCGGCACTGGACTGGGAACTCTACGTTAATTCATGACGTGTAGATAGGTAGGGAAGTATTTTTATTAATCACTAGGTAAGTGAAAATCGATTAGCTTATAGGTGCGATTAGCGTAAACTTAGGTAAAGCACACACTGAGTAACAATAAACTAAAAAAAACGAATCGCGTAGGTAAGTCGAAAGTTAATTAATAAAAGTGGTCTTTTTAGTAATTCCTATTACAAAAGAATAATATTAGTGAACACACAGCTTTTTTCTATTGCGATTTTAGGCAGGTAATTACGATAAATGTTTATCTATACTAATAATATAAAGAGGAAAGATTTGCATTTTTGTATGTAACGAATAAACTCAAAAAGTACTGGACCGATTTCGAAAATTCTTTCACCGTTAGAAAGCTACAGTCTTCCCGAGTGACATAGGCTATATTTTAACCCAACATTCCCACGGGAACGGGTACCACGCGGGTAAAACCGCGAGAATCCGGTAGTAATTTATAAAGAGCACTGTGTTCTACTGAGTGTCCTTTAACAGAATAAGGGGACCATGACATTTACCATCGTTATTGTTGTGAAGAGGACACCACTATACGCTGATTATATTGCTGTCTCAACTACCCTTAGTAGGGTAGGGTAGACCCCAGGTAGGGTGGTTAAAGCCCATAAAAATCCATAGCGTAAAAGCAAATAAGTACCTACTTAAGTATTATAGAACCAGAGTTTCTATAGTAGGTATAAGTTTGGTAAAAGCAGTGAACGAATATAACTAGATATTGCATAAGTAGGCTACTTTGGCTAGATATTGCATAACTAAGTAAAAGCATGTAAAAGTAACAAATCCGATCAAAAGTTTTGGAGACGGAACCCGCAAAAGGTTAATTTTATTAATTATAATAAGGCCCGATTTCACCAATGATATTTAAACGTGATTAACGCTAAACGTGTTTAATACATAGTTCTGTCTCTGTCATCTGTTTGAATGTGACAGGGACAGAAATACGTTTTAAACACGTTTAGCGTTAATCGCGTTTAAATATCATTGGTGAAAGTCGCCCTAAGTATCTCTTTTATTCTTTTGGGGAAAATTTCACTCAGTTCAGTATTTTTTCTTCATTTATTTATGGAAAACCAACAAGGCATACTTGGCTTAAAAAAACTTGTGTGCACTGAGGCTTAGTTTACGCATTTTTCCATGGGAACGAGAGAAAATACGGCAAATGATAAAGTATTATTAGGTACCTACTAGCGGCCGCTCGCGGTTTCACCCGCGTGGTTCCCGATCCCGTGGGAATATCGGGATGAAAGGTATCCTATGTGTTATTTTATTACAGACTATAATCCATCTCTGTTGCAAATTTAATCTAGATCAGGGTGCACCATCAACTTTAGACAGCGATTCAAAAATAGCGCGATGCAGAATAGGTTCCTAAAATGAATTGCTTTCTTTCGTACTTACTATGACCTTCTAAAAACTGGATCGCAAATGAATTGCTAAATGTGAATGACCGAACGATTTGTGTCCTTATTTCTTCTACCCGTCTCTTTCACTCGATTCTGTCATGCCCGAAGAGTGAGAGGGACGGGTATAACCTACAGGTGTCATGTTAAATCGACCGGGTTATAAGTCAAATAAGAGTTTCTGACCCCTTTTTAATATACTATATCTATGGTTTCTGACAGCTTCATCATCATCATCATTTCATGTACGACAGCTTAGCGGCTGTGAAATGTCATTGAATGATCACTGAATCGCTGTCATTGATATTAAGTTGTCGTGGTACGAATAAGCGAAGCAGATCAGTTTAGGTCCTAAACAAAACCGCAATAAGAGTTGATGGTAGGCACCCAGGTCAGTAGTTTTTGCGTGAAACATACATCCATACTACTATGTCCATACTCACAAACTCGCATTTATAATACCTATTAGTAGGATATTTATTGAATAAACCGCATGTGTTTTGAAAACAGTATTTTTAGGGTTGCGTAGCCAAGTGGCAAAAAGCGGAACCCTTATAGATTCGTCAAGCCTCTCTTTCTGTCTGTCCGTCCGTTTTCGTTTTTCATCAAACATTTTCGGGTGTCTGACAGGTCTATGAATATCTTCATTGAATTTTGTCATTCATACAAACACTATGAAAAACAAAGTTAGGTATATTTTGCTGACGAGAAAATAATTATAGTGGAATTTAGGCTTGGTAAGGCAATCGGTACGTTAAGTGGGTACGGAACCCTTCATGAGCGAGGCCAACTCTAACTTGACCGATTTTTATAGATAAGGTCCTTATTTGGCTAGATATTGCATAATATAGATTAAAGACAAGATAAAAATGATTACCTAACTATTATGCATATTATGTAAGTAAGTAGGTATATACCTACCTACCTACCTACTGTTTATCTAATTCCTAATATCAAGTAAGTAAATAGTGGCAAATATTGGCAGATTGATTATTTATACTTACTATCAGTAATTAGATATGTACCTACATAATACCTAGTGGTTTTGATATTTTGATCTTTGTTCCCCAAGGTAGGTAAGTACAGTCGGCATCACATCAAGTTAAGGCCCGTGGTATCGCCAACTACTTACTATGCCAACGACCTTGGGCATAGAAGCGTAGCCTAATTTTTTCGCCCCGCTACCCGCACCAAAACAGCTTAAACACACGTTTCGTCAAAACTATGTATTATTTTAGAACGAAAAATGCTCAGTTTTAAGTTAAACAAGTTAGCAATCTTTTCCTGAAAGAAACGTAAAAATATCACTTGTAGTTTAGAAGCAGTAGCGTATTTCAAGTTGAAAACAGCTACATTTCAATGTTTTTTTTTAATAGTATCTTAGACTATGTTTTTTTTTTAAATGCCCAGATTGAAGTTTATATATCAATATTTAATATATATTCATTCTGGATTCATCAGTAGGATAATTTATGAGTTTTAGGGCCTCAAAAATGATCGTTTCACAACTCCATGCGCCTTAAACAGTTTAACTGCGATAATAGCTTTTATTACGTAAGGCATAAAGGCGGTCTCAAGGTCAACATGTGTAGTCTGATGTGCGGCCGTGTGTACCTATTAAACATCGAAATGTTCAATACACTAGGTACCTAAGTATCTACATCGAGTTAAGTACTTTTATTTCAGAATCAAATAAACAAATACTTTTTGGGGTGATATAGCAACTTGAATTTTCCGAGGTAAGTAGGGTACCTACTTGCTTGACTGTGTTTTTATTGATTACAGCTTGATGTTTACATGTTCCAAAAGTTTTTATTGTTTTGAGAAGGGCACATGTACCTACCTACCTACCAACACAAATGATTTTTTTCAGGAGAGAGAAAGAACCTCCTGCTGCATACTTTTTATACTGACAATGCTAATGTTTTTTTATCATTAGATAGGCCTAGGTATATGTTCCTCGTTGTACAGCATAGTTTTTGGGTTTATATTAAAGCTGTACCTAGGTAACATATATAGGTGGCTCAGTCGGGTACAATGACTCGCGACGATATTTCCTATAAAGAACAACTCTATTTAACTGTCATTCTCATTTATTGGTAGCGTTTGACAGCCAAACATGTACAAACCAATGATCCGGCCGCTCCGGCGCCGTTCAGTGGTGATATGACTATGTATTTGTATTCGTGCTTGAAAAAATTATGTAAGTTATGAACTCGTGTTTTTATACCTACACTAAAATTTAAAGATTTTGATAATTGTTAGTGTGTGGATGGAAAGTGGCATTATTATTACTTACTAGGCATTGGTATAGAATTGCTCGCCTTTCGTCAAATCTAATTTGTACGCTCCTGAAATTAAAATGGCGACGGCGTGTTCAGTGGCTCAAAAAAAAGGTATACAGTGACTCAAAGAAAAAGGTCAGAGAAATTTGCTGATCTCAATTTATCTGTAAGTATTTTATTCTTATTATACCTAATTTGTGGCGGATTTTGATGCATACTATGTTCAAAAGATAATTCTGACATACCTAAACGAATAAATGTGATTAAATATAAGTAACTAGCGGCCGCCCGCGGTTTCACCCGCGTGGTTCCCGTTCCCGTGGGAATATCGGGATAAAAAGTACCTACATATAAACCTTCCTCTTGAATCACTCTATCTATTAAAAAAAACGCATCAAAATCCGTTGCGTAGTTTCAAAGATTTAAGCATACAAAGGGACATAGGGACAGAGAAAGCGACTTTGTTTTATACTATGTAGTGATAAATGTTTTTCATTCAATGTTGTACTGAACTTTGTGAGCAACTGTGTACTGTTAGTCTCTGTGTACTACAGGGTTAAGTCACAGTAGCGCAGTACCGGTACACAGTGGCTCATTTCTCATTTTCTTTTAAATATTGTCAGGCATCTTTAATAATGCCTTGTATAAAAAAATAATAATGTAGGAAGAAACTTTGATAACTAAAGCATGTTGACTGTGATTTTCAGGTTGGTACTCCAACTTTTTCTTCATAATTTGTGTGTCCGAAAAAATCCGAGCCACTGTTGCCAACCCGACCCTACTTACAAACAATTCCTCATACATACAGTTTGGCAATTATTGGAGACTTGCGCCCTTTTCAAAATTCAAATAAGTAACCTAACCTACTTAACCTATTCTAAACAAAACTATTTAGGTAGGTAGGTAAGTACCTACCTACTTATGAATTTATTTTGAATGAATTTAATTTAAATTCTACCTATATTATAAAACCTATGAAGGATTCTTCACTGTTTTTAACTTACCTACCTGTACAAGGTGTCTTAGTTGAAAGTAAGAAGGTAGGTACCTACTATTTCTTTAGTCTATCTTACAATAAAGGTTTGAAGTTTGAATGTAGATAGTAACATGTAGGTAGATAAGATTACATCTAGGTATTTGATTAATTTCTTTAAGCTTACCTTGGAACAAAGTTCATAAAACAAAGTTCACAGAACAAAGTCGTGGACTGCAAAAAGAAAGATAGAAAAACTATTTAAGTATTTGAGACTTTGTAGATTAAACAAATAACTTAACTGTAATTAAACACCTAACTGTAAATTGTTATATGTAGGGTAGAGGTACTTGACTTTTAAGCACTAAGTACTAAATGGTCTTAGGTATTTGAGACAAATTATATCTTAAATTATAGATAATTTATCTACCTTTAAAGGTACTTAAATTTTTCAAATTCATAAAAGTAAAATAGTTTTTTTTTATATTACACACAATGTGTGAGAGGTGCCAAATGTACCGGTTTTGGCCACTTACTGATAGTTAAACTTTTGTAAGTATTGCGAAAAATCAAAACCAAACCCTGGTAAAATCAATATATTCTAATGCGCTAGAAACCAGACAATTGCAAAACAACAATTTAATTGTAAAAAACAAAGGTTTATAAAGTATTTCATCCAAAACAAATTTCTTAAAATTTTCATACATAACATTTTTTCAAACAGAAAATGGAATTTGATGAAAAAAAATCGTATGACATAAGTAATTCTAACGGTTGTTATTATTACCTTAAAATACCTTATTTTAATTGCCTTTATCAAAAATGGCTAAAAAATTTTAAGAAAACTTTTAGAGCAAAAACTGGCCAAAACCGGTACAGTGGCCAAAACCGGTACGCCTGCCCTACATAAGTATCAAAACATTAAAGTTCTATTGCGATTTTAGGCAGGTAATTACGATAAATGTTTATCTATACTAATAATATAAAGAGGAAAGATTTGCATTTTTGTATGTAACGAATAAACTCAAAAAGTACTGGACCGATTTCGAAAATTCTTTCACCGTTAGAAAGCTACAGTCTTCCCGAGTGACATAGGCTATATTTTAACCCAACATTCCCACGGGAACGGGTACCACGCGGGTAAAACCGCGAGAATCCGGTAGTAATTTATAAAGAGCACTGTGTTCTACTGAGTGTCCTTTAACAGAATAAGGGGACCATGACATTTACCATCGTTATTGTTGTGAAGAGGACACCACTATACGCTGATTATATTGCTGTCTCAACTACCCTTAGTAGGGTAGGGTAGACCCCAGGTAGGGTGGTTAAAGCCCATAAAAATCCATAGCGTAAAAGCAAATAAGTACCTACTTAAGTATTATAGAACCAGAGTTTCTATAGTAGGTATAAGTTTGGTAAAAGCAGTGAACGAATATAACTAGATATTGCATAAGTAGGCTACTTTGGCTAGATATTGCATAACTAAGTAAAAGCATGTAAAAGTAACAAATCCGATCAAAAGTTTTGGAGACGGAACCCGCAAAAGGTTAATTTTATTAATTATAATAAGGCCCGATTTCACCAATGATATTTAAACGCGATTAACGCTAAACGTGTTTAAAACGTATTTCTGTCCCTGTCACATTCAAACAGATGACAGAGACAGAACTATGTATTAAACACGTTTAGCGTTAATCACGTTTAAATATCAGTGATGAAAGTCGCCCTAAGTATCTCTTTTATTCTTTTGGGGAAAATTTCACTCAGTTCAGTATTTTTTCTTCATTTATTTATGGAAAACCAACAAGGCATACTTGGCTTAAAAAAACTTGTGTGCACTGAGGCTTAGTTTACGCATTTTTCCATGGGAACGAGAGAAAATACGGCAAATGATAAAGTATTATTAGGTACCTACTAGCGGCCGCTCGCGGTTTCACCCGCGTGGTTCCCGATCCCGTGGGAATATCGGGATGAAAGGTATCCTATGTGTTATTTTATTACAGACTATAATCCATCTCTGTTGCAAATTTAATCTAGATCAGGGTGCACCATCAACTTTAGACAGCGATTCAAAAATAGCGCGATGCAGAATAGGTTCCTAAAATGAATTGCTTTCTTTCGTACTTACTATGACCTTCTAAAAACTGGATCGCAAATGAATTGCTAAATGTGAATGACCGAACGATTTGTGTCCTTATTTCTTCTACCCGTCTCTTTCACTCGATTCTGTCATGCCCGAAGAGTGAGAGGGACGGGTATAACCTACAGGTGTCATGTTAAATCGACCGGGTTATAAGTCAAATAAGAGTTTCTGACCCCTTTTTAATATACTATATCTATGGTTTCTGACAGCTTCATCATCATCATCATTTCATGTACGACAGCTTAGCGGCTGTGAAATGTCATTGAATGATCACTGAATCGCTGTCATTGATATTAAGTTGTCGTGGTACGAATAAGCGAAGCAGATCAGTTTAGGTCCTAAACAAAACCGCAATAAGAGTTGATGGTAGGCACCCAGGTCAGTAGTTTTTGCGTGAAACATACATCCATACTACTATGTCCATACTCACAAACTCGCATTTATAATACCTATTAGTAGGATATTTATTGAATAAACCGCATGTGTTTTGAAAACAGTATTTTTAGGGTTGCGTAGCCAAGTGGCAAAAAGCGGAACCCTTATAGATTCGTCAAGCCTCTCTTTCTGTCTGTCCGTCCGTTTTCGTTTTTCATCAAACATTTTCGGGTGTCTGACAGGTCTATGAATATCTTCATTGAATTTTGTCATTCATACAAACACTATGAAAAACAAAGTTAGGTATATTTTGCTGACGAGAAAATAATTATAGTGGAATTTAGGCTTGGTAAGGCAATCGGTACGTTAAGTGGGTACGGAACCCTTCATGAGCGAGGCCAACTCTAACTTGACCGATTTTTATAGATAAGGTCCTTATTTGGCTAGATATTGCATAATATAGATTAAAGACAAGATAAAAATGATTACCTAACTATTATGCATATTATGTAAGTAAGTAGGTATATACCTACCTACCTACCTACTGTTTATCTAATTCCTAATATCAAGTAAGTAAATAGTGGCAAATATTGGCAGATTGATTATTTATACTTACTATCAGTAATTAGATATGTACCTACATAATACCTAGTGGTTTTGATATTTTGATCTTTGTTCCCCAAGGTAGGTAAGTACAGTCGGCATCACATCAAGTTAAGGCCCGTGGTATCGCCAACTACTTACTATGCCAACGACCTTGGGCATAGAAGCGTAGCCTAATTTTTTCGCCCCGCTACCCGCACCAAAACAGCTTAAACACACGTTTCGTCAAAACTATGTATTATTTTAGAACGAAAAATGCTCAGTTTTAAGTTAAACAAGTTAGCAATCTTTTCCTGAAAGAAACGTAAAAATATCACTTGTAGTTTAGAAGCAGTAGCGTATTTCAAGTTGAAAACAGCTACATTTCAATGTTTTTTTTTAATAGTATCTTAGACTATGTTTTTTTTTTAAATGCCCAGATTGAAGTTTATATATCAATATTTAATATATATTCATTCTGGATTCATCAGTAGGATAATTTATGAGTTTTAGGGCCTCAAAAATGATCGTTTCACAACTCCATGCGCCTTAAACAGTTTAACTGCGATAATAGCTTTTATTACGTAAGGCATAAAGGCGGTCTCAAGGTCAACATGTGTAGTCTGATGTGCGGCCGTGTGTACCTATTAAACATCGAAATGTTCAATACACTAGGTACCTAAGTATCTACATCGAGTTAAGTACTTTTATTTCAGAATCAAATAAACAAATACTTTTTGGGGTGATATAGCAACTTGAATTTTCCGAGGTAAGTAGGGTACCTACTTGCTTGACTGTGTTTTTATTGATTACAGCTTGATGTTTACATGTTCCAAAAGTTTTTATTGTTTTGAGAAGGGCACATGTACCTACCTACCTACCAACACAAATGATTTTTTTCAGGAGAGAGAAAGAACCTCCTGCTGCATACTTTTTATACTGACAATGCTAATGTTTTTTTATCATTAGATAGGCCTAGGTATATGTTCCTCGTTGTACAGCATAGTTTTTGGGTTTATATTAAAGCTGTACCTAGGTAACATATATAGGTGGCTCAGTCGGGTACAATGACTCGCGACGATATTTCCTATAAAGAACAACTCTATTTAACTGTCATTCTCATTTATTGGTAGCGTTTGACAGCCAAACATGTACAAACCAATGATCCGGCCGCTCCGGCGCCGTTCAGTGGTGATATGACTATGTATTTGTATTCGTGCTTGAAAAAATTATGTAAGTTATGAACTCGTGTTTTTATACCTACACTAAAATTTAAAGATTTTGATAATTGTTAGTGTGTGGATGGAAAGTGGCATTATTATTACTTACTAGGCATTGGTATAGAATTGCTCGCCTTTCGTCAAATCTAATTTGTACGCTCCTGAAATTAAAATGGCGACGGCGTGTTCAGTGGCTCAAAAAAAAGGTATACAGTGACTCAAAGAAAAAGGTCAGAGAAATTTGCTGATCTCAATTTATCTGTAAGTATTTTATTCTTATTATACCTAATTTGTGGCGGATTTTGATGCATACTATGTTCAAAAGATAATTCTGACATACCTAAACGAATAAATGTGATTAAATATAAGTAACTAGCGGCCGCCCGCGGTTTCACCCGCGTGGTTCCCGTTCCCGTGGGAATATCGGGATAAAAAGTACCTACATATAAACCTTCCTCTTGAATCACTCTATCTATTAAAAAAAACGCATCAAAATCCGTTGCGTAGTTTCAAAGATTTAAGCATACAAAGGGACATAGGGACAGAGAAAGCGACTTTGTTTTATACTATGTAGTGATAAATGTTTTTCATTCAATGTTGTACTGAACTTTGTGAGCAACTGTGTACTGTTAGTCTCTGTGTACTACAGGGTTAAGTCACAGTAGCGCAGTACCGGTACACAGTGGCTCATTTCTCATTTTCTTTTAAATATTGTCAGGCATCTTTAATAATGCCTTGTATAAAAAAATAATAATGTAGGAAGAAACTTTGATAACTAAAGCATGTTGACTGTGATTTTCAGGTTGGTACTCCAACTTTTTCTTCATAATTTGTGTGTCCGAAAAAATCCGAGCCACTGTTGCCAACCCGACCCTACTTACAAACAATTCCTCATACATACAGTTTGGCAATTATTGGAGACTTGCGCCCTTTTCAAAATTCAAATAAGTAACCTAACCTACTTAACCTATTCTAAACAAAACTATTTAGGTAGGTAGGTAAGTACCTACCTACTTATGAATTTATTTTGAATGAATTTAATTTAAATTCTACCTATATTATAAAACCTATGAAGGATTCTTCACTGTTTTTAACTTACCTACCTGTACAAGGTGTCTTAGTTGAAAGTAAGAAGGTAGGTACCTACTATTTCTTTAGTCTATCTTACAATAAAGGTTTGAAGTTTGAATGTAGATAGTAACATGTAGGTAGATAAGATTACATCTAGGTATTTGATTAATTTCTTTAAGCTTACCTTGGAACAAAGTTCATAAAACAAAGTTCACAGAACAAAGTCGTGGACTGCAAAAAGAAAGATAGAAAAACTATTTAAGTATTTGAGACTTTGTAGATTAAACAAATAACTTAACTGTAATTAAACACCTAACTGTAAATTGTTATATGTAGGGTAGAGGTACTTGACTTTTAAGCACTAAGTACTAAATGGTCTTAGGTATTTGAGACAAATTATATCTTAAATTATAGATAATTTATCTACCTTTAAAGGTACTTAAATTTTTCAAATTCATAAAAGTAAAATAGTTTTTTTTTATATTACACACAATGTGTGAGAGGTGCCAAATGTACCGGTTTTGGCCACTTACTGATAGTTAAACTTTTGTAAGTATTGCGAAAAATCAAAACCAAACCCTGGTAAAATCAATATATTCTAATGCGCTAGAAACCAGACAATTGCAAAACAACAATTTAATTGTAAAAAACAAAGGTTTATAAAGTATTTCATCCAAAACAAATTTCTTAAAATTTTCATACATAACATTTTTTCAAACAGAAAATGGAATTTGATGAAAAAAAATCGTATGACATAAGTAATTCTAACGGTTGTTATTATTACCTTAAAATACCTTATTTTAATTGCCTTTATCAAAAATGGCTAAAAAATTTTAAGAAAACTTTTAGAGCAAAAACTGGCCAAAACCGGTACAGTGGCCAAAACCGGTACGCCTGCCCTACATAAGTATCAAAACATTAAAGTTATTTAAAGATTTGGTTGGTGGTAGGGCTTGTTCAAAGTCCGTCTGGCTAGCTCTACCACCATCTTATCTAAGTCTGACGCCATAACAACGATGTTTTCAGCATTGTTGTGTTCCGGTAGTTAGAGACAAGATAGCCAGTTCACACCGACTTCAAACAGATCAGTAAGTTCCAAGATTAGTTAGAAAAAGTCGCGGATTTTCGTCCTATGAATTGAATGGTTCAGTTTATTTTTCATTTTTACGTGTTTTCGGAAGTGAGTGTTTGTTTGCAGTTTTTTGTTTTGAATGCGGTTTAATTTTTTTTTAAAAATTGGTTTATTTTTTCATTTTTAGTGTAAGTAAGAAATCTACCTTAAGAAACCACATAATGAGCAAGTGTACCTCAAAGGCTCAAAGTGCAACGATAAAACTATTGTCCAATGGTGGTCCATATCTGTAAATTAGAACACCAATACAAGCTTCGCCTTCCAACTCTTAACTGTTATGCAGTTTATCCTTCCACTGGCTTCCACCATCAGCTTACCTAAATTACTTGAAAGAATACAACTAAAGGTCTTATCATGCATGTGGTAGGGCAGGCGTACTGGTTTTGGCCACTGTACCGGTTTTGGCCACTTTTTGCTCTAAAAGTTTTCTAAACAACTTTTAGCCATTTTTAATAAATGCAATTAAAATAAGCTATTTTAAGGTAATAATAACAACCGTTAGAATTCCTTATGTCATAAGATTTTTTTTCAATAAATTCCATTTTCTGTTTGAAAAAATATTTTGTATGAAAATTTTAAGAAATTTGTTATGGATGAAATACTTTATAAACCTTTGTTTTTTACAATTAAATTGTTGTTTTGCAATAGACTGGTTTCTAGCGCATTAGAATATATTTATTTTACCTGGGTTTAGTTTTGATTTTTCGCAATACTTACAAAAGTTTAACTATCAGTAAGTGGCCAAAACCGGTACATTTGGCACCTCTCACACATTGTGTGTCATATAAAAAAAACTATTGTATTTTTATAAATTTGAAAAATGTAAGTACCTTTAAAGGTAGATATTTTATCTATAATTTAAGATATAATTTGTGTCTTAAATACCTAAGACCATTTAGCACTTAGTGCTTAAAAGTCAAAAAATCCTTAAAGTGGCCACAAAGGGTACCTCTGCCCTACTTAAAAAACATGCTCTTACTCCTAAGCGTTAAGGAGTTTTACCTTCCATCATCAGCTCACCTAAATAACCTGAAATATTACAACTACAAATCTTTACGTATTAACTTAACTTTATTTACTTACCTACTTATATTTAAAAAATTACCCTCCAGCACAGAATAAATAATAGTGCTAAGGCACAGAAGACTCACTCTGCAAGCTCATTCAAATAAAAATATTTTTTTCTGCTTGGAAATAAAGTCCAATTCCGGTTGCTTTGTCATCGCTTGCCTACTGTTATAATAGCCTAGAGTTTGCGCCTGCAAGCAAAACTGTACCCAATAGCTACGCGCGAGCGTTTCTATTTCTATGAATTTCTCAAACAGCTCGCTCGCTGGTTAGGGTTGCGAGCGACTTGCGAGTTCGGTTTTGTTGTTTATTTTGTTCTTTCTTTTATTTATACACCCGTAAACACAACAGTATCTTATATACGGATTATAAGAATGTTTAGTAGTCATTGTTCGGTGCACAAAAATCAAAGAAATGATCGATCGTTTTACGCGCGAACGTGGAGCGTACGAGCCGAGCGGCATTCTTCTGCCATACGCCTACCCGGCAGGCGCGCCGGCCGAACGTACCTAAACTGCGGAGTGACACCCCCCTGCCTCCAGCCCCTAATCCCCTCTTGAGGAGTTGTACCTTCCATCACCAGCTATCATTATCATGAGATGATGATTAGCAGATGCAAATACTTGAAAATCTTTAAAAATATATAAAACACGTAAAAACCTATAGAATTTGCGAGATTTCCTCAATTTCCCCAGGATTCCACCATCAGCTCCTAAATTGTTTACAATAGAACCACCTCAAGAGTATACTCTTTCGAATAAAAAAAGAATTATCGAAATTGGTTAATAGTTCCCGAAGACATTGAAGCGTAAAACAAGAACTACCAGACGACAACAATGTGTTTTTAACCGACTTCAAAAAAAGGAGGAGGTTATCAATTCGACTGTATATTTTTTTTTTATTTTTTATGTGTGTTACCTCAGAACTTTTTAGTTAATGAACCGATTTGGATAATTCTTTTTTTATTTAAAAGGTGACGCTTCTCGTGTGGTCCCATTCAAATTTTATCAAGAACTGGCATGAAGTTCAGGAGTTATCCTGAATAATGTGTATTCAGACTTTATTTGGGTATATGGACGATTTCATAGTTTCATCAAATTGGGGATCATTTTCAAAATAATTTTTTTTTCGAAAGTTGGTACTTCTGACCTGATCTTACTTTCACCAAGTCAGGACCAGGGGATCAAATCCCAGGAAAATTGAGAGAAATTCTCAAATATAGGCAAGCCTTATGCGTTCCATTTATTTTTGAAGTTAGTCAAGTATTTGCATCTGGTAGTCATCATCTCATAGTGATGAGCTGGTGATGGAAGCTACAACTCCTTAACGGTTAGGAGCTGGAGAATATTTCTTTAAGTATTAATCGTACGTATGGGCCAATAGTTATATTCTTTCAGGTTATTAGGGTGAGCTGCTGAGGAGAGGTGAAACTCCTCAACAGTTAGGAGTTATATTATGATGTTTTATAAATACCATATGCACGAATGAACCTTCAGTTGTATTCCTTCAAGTTATCTAAGTAGCTAAAGATGGAAAGCTGAATTCCGTAACGGATAGGATATTTACAACAATTTATCATAATCACCATGTAGTTTCTTAAGCTACTTCACTAAAAATCGAAAAATAAAACGTTTTTGAAAAAAAAAATGTAACCGCCTTCAAAACGGATCTTCAAACAAAAATTAACAAACACTAAAAAACGAAAAAAATAATAAGATTTTTTTATTCAAAGGACGATGATACGTGACTTTTTCTAATTTATCTTGGTACTTACTGAACTGTTTGAAGTCGGTGCCAAGCCAAAAAGAATAAGAACGAAATATATACTGAGTGAAATAACTAACATATAAAAAAACCCGATCCCAAGCGTGAGGTGTAGGACGTAATTACCTCAATACGTATAAGACGGCACCGACTTCAAACAGTTCAGTAAGTACCAAGATAAATTAGAAAAAGTCACGTATCATCGTCCTTTGAATAAAAAAATCTTATTATTTTTTTCGTTTTTTAGTGTTTGTTAATTTTTGTTTGAAGATCCGTTTTGAAGGCGGTTACATATTTTTTTTCAAAAACGTTTTTTTCAGGATTCTGAAGAAACCTCTGAACCGAGTACTGTAAATTTTTATGGAACCTAATTGACCTAATTGAAACTTTGGTCTGTCTAATAAAAAAAAAATTATCAGAATCGGTTCACAATTGGCGGAGCTATCGTGGAACATACTTACATAAAAAAAACACACACACGAATTGAGAACCTCCTCCTTTTTTTGAAGTCAGTTAAAAAATCGATTTGACATTAATTGAAAATAATCACGACATTTTCGCGTTTTTAGTTACCTAATGAAACAGTTTCAAGTAGAAATTAGACTATTTAAGATAATAATTATCGTCGAAAAATAAAACCAAAACAACACATGTTACAAGTAGGTAGGTACCTACTTTGTACATTTACATTATGGGCACCCATATCTTGAAAAGTTTTGACGTTTTACGTATACGTTTAAAATTACAGGCTAGGTATTTGCCAGTTCCTATAAAGCTAGTGTTTTACGTTTGTTTGTCCAAAATGGTGAAACCTTTTTTCTCATTATCTTCAAGTCTACTCCATACAAACTAAAATGAACAAATATTTGCCACTAGTTGAAATTATCATCAAAATTTGAATGGTTTAATGACTTTATACTCTGTTCTGGCAAATAAATTATTTATTGTACCCGTAATAAACTGTTAACTGAAGATAAGAAGATTACGTACCTATACCTACATAAACCCAATACCCAAAAGTAGAGTGCGGAAATAGAATTTTTATTTTTTTATTCAATCCCTTTACTTTTTTTGCCGAATAGAAAAATAACAAGATATGGAGTCTTTCATAATAATATAGCCAACATGCCAGGCAGTCAGCCTCAACTTGGGTCAGCTCTCAAAAAAGATTTTTTATATAAGTAGGCTTAGGTAGGTAAGGTACAAAAATATGCTTAAAAAATAAACCAATAATATCCACAAACATAGCCGCGGGAAAACTCTAATCTAGCCAAAAAAAACAGACAAGCATGTCTCAAGTGCGTTTGATAGCAAGAGATGTAATCTAAAGCATCATTTAGTGCTGGATTAGCAATAAGCTACCTCTCCTTAGTCGCAAGCGGGGTGCGGACGCCGAACCTTTCGTGTTTTGTGATAAATAAGAAAAAAATATAGATATACCTAGGTATGATATTTCGATCAACAATAACACCGAGGTCGTTGATCGAAGTATACATTTAATTAATGTGCGAGTTATAAATAATGTTTTTTGTGTTTTAAAACAATATAAAACATTTGATTGGAGTGTGAAAAAATTATATTGAAACAAAAGAGGGAAAGGCGGATTTATTGCTATCCTAGAGTTATGGGAAAAACTGGAACATGGATGACACCTTTCAAGAAACAGGTAAAATTATTGAATACTAGCGGATCCTCGCGGTTTCACCCGCGTGGTACCCGTTCCCGTGGGAATATCGGGATAAAATATAGCCTATGTCACTCGGGAAGAATGTAGCTTTCTAATGGTGAAAGAATTTTCTAAATCGGTTCAGTAGTTTCGGAGCCTATTCGATGCAAACAAACAATCAAATCGTTCCTCTTTATAATATTAGTATATGATGGAAAAACTTAATTAAGTATAATTCTTTTTTTTTTAATAAATAAAATAATTGTACCTATGCTAAATATTATGATATGGTCTAAAACAGCTTTCCTATGTAGTGGGTCGCGCGACACAGCATCGGGCCACGAAAATAAATGCCCGGGTCGCAGCATAGACGTGAAAAATATATACCTAGGTAAAAAATACTTGCAATAAAATTGTTAAAAAAACTTTTGGTGGGTCACGCACGATAAACATTAAAAAATTACCGAGGGGCATAACAAAGTTTGGGAAACCCTGATCTAAAAGGTTATTAGGTACAGTCACGAGCAATAATATGTAAACAACATCTAACTTTCCCTACATCCTTACCGGGCGACTGGTAGAGAATGCCTAAGGACATGAAGTCCGCCATTTGTATGTATCTTATATGTGCAATAAATAATAAATAAATAAGTAAATAAAAATAAAAACTTTGTGGCATTGAAGCGTTCCGATACAAAACTATATGTGAAGTCATAAAAAAATTGCAATGACATAGTTAGTCCTATTCAATTCAGTTTAATTCAATTAAATATACAACGTCCACCGAAAGCTCGGTGCTGGTTTTCGCACAAAATATCTCCTATTGGGGCGAAACACGTGTAGAGTAGTTTAATCGGTGAAGGTGCAAGGTGCATTGCTGTCTTGCTAAATGCAGGTATTGTGCACTGGTATTTTCGTGGTGTGCATGTGCATTTTTTTGCGGGCGGGCGGGCGATGCATCTTGCATGTTGTGTTTTTTTGCGGAAGTAAGCTACATACAGGCTAAATTTTTTGTCAGTGCACAAATTTTTAAGATCGACTCAGAATCGGTTAGTGAACAACTTTCTCCTAGAAACATGGGTCGAAATACCACAAAAATTTTTGGACTTTCCATACTACTTACACGTGATCAGTCCGAATTGTATGAAGAGTCAAAAAAATATTGTAATTTATTTCGACCTATGTATCTAGGAGAGAAAGTTGTTCACTTACCGATTCCAAGTCGATCTTAAAAATTTGTGCACTGATAAAATAAATATCCTGTATATTTCCTTTTTCACAATGGTGATGTGCAACCTAGGTAGTAAAACCTAATTGTTTTCCCCCTAGTGCTTCGTCTGTTCAGGTGTCTGCCTGAACGTCGGCGGTCACGGCGTGGTGATCGGGTTCGCTGCCGTATTGCTACCACAGCTACGGCTGCCCGGCTCCAGCATACCCATCGACGACTCCTCGGGATCGTGGATCGGTGAGTGCTCGCTGGTAAGGGAACTTTATATTTCTTTGACAATACCTGGTTAATGTAACTGTAGCACTTTGACAAACGTCATTATAAATAACTGATGAATGTAGAGCATCTAGATTTACCTACCACCACTTTTAAGACTATCTGCCGCACTCAGAGACTACTTTATTCAATACTGGACATAAAAAAGAGACAGAAAGAGATTTACTTAATTGTCATTAAATTTAATTTAACTGGAGTGCGACAGTATACCTATGTCTCAAAAGGTTTAAATTGCCTTTTTAAATAAGATGAACAAAACGCTGTCATAAGTAAAGGGACTGTAGAAGCATATACAATCAGCCTTCGATGATAGGGTAGTCTTAGAGAAGCAAAGGCAGCAACATCCACTTTTTTCACTACTTAAATAGCAACTTTGAATGCAGTCTTGTAGTGTTACGTCAATCGTATATTGCAATATTACAATCGTAGCAAAAATCAGAAATATCCTATACAAAACAAACATTCCAAACTCAAGTTTGTAACAAAAACAGCATCACCTATGATTGGCGCAAAGACAAAAATAAAAGTGTCTTCTGTGCGCATTTCAGCTAAAGTGGATGTGGTCTTTGCTTCTATAGGACTCATATGCCCTATGCCCAAGCTTCTTATACATCGTCATTAAAACTAACCTTCTCTTCCAGCTTCCATCCTGGGATTCGCCTTAGTCGTGGGTAACTTCATAGCGCCCACTCTCATGGCTAAATACGGCAGAAGGAATGCTAACCTGGTGAGCATCATACCGATGATAGTCGGTTGGTTCTGCGTCCTCACAGCTGACAGCGTAGCCACTCTCCTAGTAGCCAGGTTCCTGCAAGGAGTCTCCATGGGAATGAGTGCTACTATAGGACCAGTGCTTATAGGAGAATACACCAGCCCCGTCAACAGAGGAGCTTTCTTAACTGTGATATCTCTCACCATTGCAGTTGGTGTCCTTATAGTTCACACCTTAGGGTCTTTCTTGACTTGGCAGTGGACAGCATTGATTTGCTGTTTCATAGCTTTTATAGACTTGATAATTGTGATATACTCTCCAGAGTCACCCAGCTGGTTAGCAGATCAGGGAAGGTATGAAGAGAGTAAAAGGGTTTTTCGTTGGTTGCGAGGAGACGGTGAAGAAGCAGAACTGAAAGAAATGATCGAAGCGAGTACCATTTTAAATGAGTCAAAGTTTGAAGCAAACATGTCTCCATCTTTTGCCAGAAAAGTCAAAGGGAACGTCGCTTATTTCATGTCTACTATCAAAAAGAAGGAATTCTACAAGCCAATTTTTATCATGATCCATATTTACACTTTAGGGCAATGGGCTGGAGCTAATATCATATCTTCTTACACCAAAGATATTTTCCAGAACGTAACGGGTAGTGAAGCCAATATGGCCCTTATGATCATCACATTAGGCACTCAAAGAATCATATCAAACTCGGCAGCAGTTTATGTGATAAAGAAGATAAAAAGAAGAACGATGTTGTTCGCGACTGTTGGGATAAACATTTTCGCATTTTTGGCAATTGCCACATACGTTTATGGGAAGACTCATGGTATGCTACCGTTTGACCATCCGTTCATTGGAGTATTCTTGATCCACGTCCACATGTTCTCCATAGCGACGGGTACAGTGCCGCTTCCATTCATTCTAGCTGGAGAGCTGTTCCCTCTGGAATACAGGAGCTTGGCGGGAGGTATCAGCGTGCTATTCTTATCCACAAACCTCTTTATCACCGTCAAGACGCTCCCCCTCCTGCTTCGGACCGTGGGTCTGCCCGGGGCCTACCTGCTGTATGCTCTGGTGGTCGGCTACTGCCTCGTCGTGGCGGGGATCTTCCTGCCCGAGACGAAGGACAGGACTCTCCAAGACATTGAAGACGAGTTCAGAGGTAGACCGCTATCTCCTGAGGAGATCAAGTCTGTACAGTCACTTACGTCTTTAAAACTTTACCATGCCGACAGAAGGTTTAGTGCGCCTGTCCTGTGATAAGTAGGAATACCTACATAAAATGCTTGGTAGATATTTTGTAACTTTAAGGGCTGTTTCACAATGTCTAAGTAAGTTCTCATTAGTTGCTACTTGACATTATAGTCCATACAAAACTGTCAACTGAACTGAAAAGTAGCTCCTAATCGGACATTGTGAGACAGGCCCTAATTGTTAATTTAATTTTGTTAAGTATGTAAGTACTGAGTAATTGATTAAGTATGAATAAATTTTCTTTAAGGTTAAGTATATAATTAAAAATTACTTAGGTGTTTCATTGAAAATCCCAAAAACTTTATAAATTAGCTCAGATAAAAAATAATACTTGGAACAAATTGGAGCCTATCTTACAAGCATAAGCATGCTCTTAAAAAATCCACGAGACCTGTCTGTCGAAGTTTGATCGACATACACTGCAAACGATAAAGCCTTTTTGACAACACGATAAACGTACCGTCTGGAAAGTCGGTTCATTTCAAGTTTCATACAATCATTGATATCGGCTCGGATAGCATTTCAAAACGGAATGTATTTTTTACGGGTTTAGCCACTTAATTATGACGATTTATGCAGTTTGAATAAGTCGTATTCTAAAATTCGACCATATTGATTCACGGTCCATGCAATTGTACTATTGCGAACGGTATTCGAACCAAAATCCGCTAAGGTTGTGTCCATCGTTCCAGCAGCGCCACGGTCTCCGATTTGCTTGAAAAAAATACACCATGCAGGCCAATTTTTTACCAGTCGGGAAAAAATACGATTGATTTTTTCCCCCCACTGGATCCGAGGATATACGGGGATTTCTGTGGCGCTGCTGGAACGACGTCGTCCTGGCAGCGCCCCGCTATTTCTCATTAATTACAAAAGCTATAATAAATCTAATAAGACACATATTTTTGGCTTTTTTTTCCATTTCACATAAGCTAATGTCCACCTGTAAATGTCGACAGATTCAGGAGTAATCGTAGGTCACTTGGGGCGCTGCTGGGACGACGTCGTCCCAGCAGCGCCACGGCCGAATCTCAGCAATTCGATTTTTTTACTGAAAACAGTGTGCCTGTATATTTAGTTCCTTCATCATAGGGTACGGAAAAAATTGAATTTCTACATTTCATCATGGAATAATGATTTTATAGGCATCGAAAAATTATAACCTCAAAAAAAATTTTTTTTGCTCTAACGCCTTTAATTGATGTATTAAATAGCATTTGCGCATTCTTTTATCTTCCTATATAGGGAAAAAAATAAACCACTCTCGCAGCATTAACTATTCCAGAGAAATCCTAGGTTTAGATTGTGTTCCTACATTTAGGCATCGTTCCAGCAGCGCCACACCCAGTACAGCATGATCCAGGGCACCTGTCACCAAACTGAGCATGCCAATATTTACTACTACCATAGCGAACACGGGAAAAAATCTGATAACGAGTATAACACAGCGAATTTCCGAGAAATAAGCCTTTGATTCAATATGCCATACAATTGGTACATTCGAGTAGAAAAGTTTTATTTAAATTCTTTTTAGTGCCACAAACTTGGGGGCTTTAAGCCCCCAGTACAGGCTGTCCGATCATGTTGGCCGACCATGATGGGTCATCGTGTACAGGGGCGGTTTGCGTATGATTGCCGTCTGCGAGCAACGCAAACCGCCCCTGTACACGATGGCCCATCATGGTCGGCCAACATGATCGGCCATCCTGTACTGGGGGCTTCATACTTCATGTTTACCGGGCTTGTCAAGCATTGCATTGCATCATTGGGGCACAATATCGGTATCGCTATGCGGATCGCAGCTCAGCATTATTATGGTGCAAATAATGCAATGCAAGCAAAGTAATATCACAGTTTAAGCAATCTTTCTATACAGTTGGACGACGCCCTTGAAGTTGGGCGATGCCGACGCCTGTATAGGTATTTACGTAAGTACGTAAGGGTTGTCACTTTAAAATGTGACGGTGGACCTTTAACGACCCCGGGTAGGTACATTGGTATTGCGATATTAAATTAATAAAATAATTTAATAATGCAAATGCAATGTCAAAAATATTAAAAAATTCAAGATGGCGGCCGACTTTTTTGTTTGTAGGCTGATTTCGATGAAACTCGGTTTTTGGTACTATTCTGACAAGAAAACAGCAACGCAATGTTAAAAAAATTAAAATCCAAGATGGCGGTCAACTTTTTAGTTTGTGGGCCGATTTCGATAAAACTCGATTTCTGCCCCCCTAGCATGACCAACAAAATGGGATATGATATGATAAGTTATCCGGTTTAACTGTCAAAAGACTATGAGTTTTGACGTTTGAATGTCGATAAGTCGCTTTATCATTCGATACATATCGCGTTTTGGGTGGTCATGCTAGGCTTAATGGTACTATTTTGACAAGAAAACAGCAACGCAATGTTAAAAATATAAAGAAATCCAAGATGGCGGCCAACTTTTTTGTTTGTAAGCCGATTTGTTTCTGGTACTATTTTGACAAGAAAACAGCAACGCAGTGTTAAAAATATAAAAAAATCGAAGATGGCGGCCAACTTTTTTGTTTGCAGGCCGATTTCGATGAAACTCAGTTTCTGTTTCTATTTTGACAAGAAATCAGACACGCAATGTTAAAAATAGAAAGAAATTCAAGATGGTGGCCAACTTTTTTGTTTGTAAGCCGATTTTGATGAAACTTAGTTTCTGGTACCTATTTTGACAAGAAAACAGCAACGCAATGTTAAAAATATAAAAATTCAAGATGGCGGCCAAATTTTTTATTTGCTGGCCGATTTCGATGAAATTCAGTTTCTGGTACTATTTTGACAAGAAAACAGCAACGAAATGTTAAACATATTAAAAATCCAAGATGGCGTCCGACTTTTTTGTTTGTGGGGCGATTTTGATAAAACTCAGTTTCTGGTTCTATTTTGACAAGAAAACAGCAACGCAATGTTAAAAGTATTAAAAAATCCAAGATGGCGGCCAACTTTTTGTTTGTGGGCCGTTTTTGATAAAACTCGGTTATTTATACTATTTTGACAAGAAAACCGTTCTTAACACAATGTAAAAAAATACAAATGGTCAAGATGGTGGCCGTTTTTTGTTTTTGTTTCTCTCTTTTCGCTTATTAAAATGTAACAGGTTTTTATTTGAAAGCTTGAGACAGAGTCAAGTATCATCATCATCATGTCAAGTAAAAGATTTAACTAATTATTAATTTGCTTTAACACAAGCACAGTAAATTACGACGTAACATCCTTCGTAATTTACTGTGTTTTTGACAGCTGTAAACCCTAATAAAAAAAATAAAAAAAAAAGTACTTAAATAAAATAATAATTTATATTAAGTTACAGAGTTTAAAAAAAATAATGATTGTGACATGGGATGATTTTGATATATAGACGAAGGCGCTTCAAAGGTTAAGAAATATGAATCGGCTTATTTCCAATCTGAATATTTTTTTTAACAAAACTTCAACCCATTCAAACGTCAGGAGTAGATCAAATTTACCTTGCAAAATTTCATGGCAGACAGACAGACAGATACAATTATAGGTGAAACTAAATAAAACATATAATATATTTTATTTTGATACTTCTAAAATGCTTACCACAATTATTTATTTTATTTTATTTCGCAATACACCAAAATGTACCTGCCGCATTTTAATTTTGTTACAACCCTTCCGTAGTTACGGAAATACCTATACAGACGTCGGTATCGCCTAACTTCAAGGGCGTTGGCCTAAACAAAACATTGGTTATACTGTGGTAATTGTAACATTTATGTATATATAATTTAGCGTTGCTGTTGCCTTGTCAAAATAGTACCAAAAATCGAGTTTGAACTAAATCGGCTTACAAATTAAAAAGTTGGCTGCCACTTTGATTTTTTTTATTTTTTTGACATTGCGTTGCTGTTTTCTTGTCAAAATAGAACCAGAAACTGAGTTTTATCAAAATCGGCCCACAAACAAAAAAGTCGGACGCCATCTTGGATTTCTAATATTGCGTTGCTGTTTGCTTGTCAAAATAGAACCAGAAACTGAGTTTCATCGAAATCAGCCTGCAAACAAAAAAGTTGGCCGCCATCTTGGATTTTTTATACTTTTAACATTGCGTTGCTGTTTTCTTGTCAAAATAGTACCAGAAACTAAGTTTCATCAAAATCGGCTTACAAAAAAAAAGTTGGCCGCCATCTTGGTTTATTTTTATTTTTGACATTGCTTTGTTATTTTCTTGTCAAAATTGTACTAAAAACCAAGTTTCATCAAAATCGGCTCACAAACCAAAAAAGTTGGCCGCCATCTTGGACTTTTAATATTTTTAACATTGCGTTGCTGTTTTCTTGTCAAAATAGTACCAGAAACTGAGTTTCATCGAAATCAGCCTGCAAACAAAAAAGTTGGCCGCCATCTTGGATTTTTTATACTTTTAACATTGCGTTGTTGTTTTCTTGTCAAAATAGTACCAGAAACTAAGTTTCATCAAAATCGGCTTACAACAAAAAAGTTGGCCGCCATCTTGGTTTATTTTTATTTTTGACATTGCTTTGTTATTTTCTTGTCAAAATTGTACTAAAAACCAAGTTTCATCAAAATCGGCTCACAAACAAAAAAGTTGGCCGCCATCTTGGATTTTTAATATTTTTAACATTGCGTTGCTGTTTTCTTGTCAAAATAGTACCAGAAACTGAGTTTCATCGAAATCGGCCTGCTAACAAAAAAGTTGGCCGCCATTTTGGATTTTTAATATTTTTAACATTGCGTTGTTGTTTTCGTTTCAAAATAGTACTAGAAACTAAATTTCATCAAAATCGGCCTACCATAAAAAAGTTTGCCGCCATCTTGTTTTTTTTTTATTTTTGACATTGTGTTGTTGTTTTCTTGTCAAAATTGTACTAAAAACCAAGTTTCATCAAAGTCCGCAAACAAAAATGTTGGCCGCCATCTTGGATTTTGGAAATTGCCTTTTTTTAATAAGCGAGATGAAGATTTGCACGCACTCACACTACATGTCGTATGCACCATAATATTAATTTAAAAAAAATTATAACGATAAAGACGTGATAGCCCTGGAAGACTTGTCCCGAGTTACTATGAACGGCGTTGTATGTAACTCGGGACAACCACTCCCCCGTCTCACCCCGCAAGCCCCGCACGATTGACCTGTCTAGACGTCTCCGTCGGCCTACTGTATGAAAAGTTAACTGTGGTAATATTAACGTAATAAAGACCGTACGAGCCAAAAAAAACGTTGGCCATTTGTTTCCACGTGCCATAGAGAAAGGTTAACCTATGGAGTGTAGGATAGAAGCATGATAGAAGTGGGTAAACCACATCATCCATCATAGCCTGATTACACCTACCGAGTAGAGTGGGGAGACAAGTACTCTCGGCTCGGCCGAATACTAGGTACATGTAAACACAGTACTCGGCCGAGCTCGGTACAACATTAACTCGGTCCCGTCAGATACTTTTGATTGGGTAATCGATACTTAGATTATTTGAGCCCCAAAAATAATCTACAATACAATGGGTGATTTTCTGAAAGCTCGCTCACTAGATGGCGCTGTCCCACCTATGCAGTTAGAAGGAACGGAACGTTATAAATTTTACTTTGACGCGACTTTTGTTACGTAAAACGGAACGTCAGACAGATGTTATTTATTAACCTTAATCTTTAAATTTACCTATTTCGTTTCTGTTCCTCACAGTAGTACCTATCAGTACTTATTTAATTTATTTTAAGTTTCCTTTGGGTTTTTTAAAGTAAATAAATTAAATATGATTCATACCAAAGTATACCATGTACATACTTCGTTCAACGCCATCTAGTGAAGCATTTGGAAGCTTTTTTTTTTAAATAGCCTCAGAAAGTTGCTCATTAATCGATTCGGAATCGATTATCCGGCAACAATCACTATATACCTACGTCGAATAATAAGAGCGATAAAAATTTAATTAACGGATTTATTTGAAAATGAAATTGTCTTAATTTTATGAGAACACAGAATCCTAAACTTATACTAGGCTCCTCAGAGTTATCTGATGTGCAGTGTAGTCTCTTTAAATGATCTCGAAGATTTGTTAGGTACCTATGTTTCCACAAAGCTTTATTTTCTTTTTACAAGTTTTATTTTTCTTTTACAAGTTTTGCACGTGGCCCGCAGTTCCCCCTCTCTTCTCAAAATGCGTCCAAATACGAAATTTACTTTTTAACAACGACAGATAAATAAATAAACGGCCCTAAATTACCGCCCAAATAACTCTACAATTCAAAGGTAACTGTACTGTCATTGTCATGTCACTATATGACACTACAGTCTGTAAAATTTGGCATGGTTGGAATAGCAGCTCATTTGTGCAAAGCAAAAAGATGTTTATGCTATTGGAATAAAGCTCAAGAAAAACCGCATCAGATATTTTTTATGACAATGTAGCTTACGCTAGAAAATTAGACTCTATTCCTTGTCAGGCTATGATGGATGATGTGGTTTACCCACTTCTATCATGCTTCTATCCTACACTCCATAGGTTAACCTTTCTCTATGGCATGTGGAAACAAATGGCCAACGTGTTTTTTGGCTCGTACGTTCTATATTACGTTAATATTACTTTGCTTGCATTGCATTATTTGCACCATAATAATGCTGAGCTGCGATCCGCATAGCGATACCGATATTGTGCCCCAATGATGCAATGCAATGCTTGACAAGCCCGGTAAACATGAAGTATGAAGCCCCCAGTACAGGATGGCTGATCATGTTGGCCGACCATGATGGGCCATCGTGTACAGGGGTGGTTTGCGTTGCTCGCAGACGGCAATCACACGCAAACCGCCCCTGTACACGATGGCCCATCATGGTCGGCCAACATGATCGGACAGCCTGTACTGGGGGCTTAAAGCCCCCAAGTTTATGGCACTAAAAAGAATTTAAATAAAACTTTTCTACTCGAATGTACCAATTGTATGGCATATTGAATCAAAGGCTTATTTCTCGGAAATTCGCTGTGTTATACTCGTTATCAGATTTTTTCCCGTGTTCGCTATGGTAGTAGTAAATATTGGCATGCTCAGTTTGGTGACAGGTGCCCTGGATCATGCTGTACTGGGTGTGGCGCTGCTGGAACGATGCCTAAATGTAGGAACACAATCTAAACCTAGGATTTCTCTGGAATAGTTAATGCTGCGAGAGTGGTTTATTTTTTTCCCTTTATAGGAAGATAAAAGAATGCGCAAATGCTATTTAATACATCAATTAAAGGAGTTAGAGCAAAAAAAATTTTTTTTGAGGTTATAATTTTTCGATGCCTATAAAATCATTATTCCATGATGAAATGTAGAAATTCAATTTTTTCCGTACCCTATGATGAAGGAACTAAATATACAGGCACACTGTTTTCAGTAAAAAAATCGAATTGCTGAGATTCGGCCGTGGCGCTGCTGGGACGACGTCGTCCCAGCAGCGCCCCAAGTGACCTACGATTACTCCTGAATCTGTCGACATTTACAGGTGGACATTAGCTTATGTGAAATGGAAAAAAAGCCAAAAATATGTGTCTTATTAGATTTATTATAGCTTTTGTAATTAATGAGAAATAGCGGGGCGCTGCCAGGACGACGTCGTTCCAGCAGCGCCACAGAAATCCCCGTATATCCTCGGATCCAGTGGGGGGAAAAAATCAATCGTATTTTTTCCCGACTGGTAAAAAATTGGCCTGCATGGTGTATTTTTTTCAAGCAAATCGGAGACCGTGGCGCTGCTGGAACGATGGACACGCTAAGGTTTACTGTCAAGATTACAGAAACCGATTTTGAAATTCTATTTCCAGACTCATTTCCAAGGAAATGTGCTCAGTGCATCGACGAAATAGCGGAGAAATGCCCAAAGTACAAATAGCTTCACTAGCATTCACATAAGGTTGAAATTTGGAACGTGACGACCAACCATGTGTCGAATTTGAATCCCACAAGTGGAACGTAATCCTACCCATATTACAAATGCGAAAGTTTGTGAGTATGGATGTTTGTTACTCTTTCACACAAAAACTACTCCACGGATTTGGTTGAAATTTGGCACACAGTTAGTAGATAACCTGGAACCACTCGAGTGAAACCGAGGGCGGCCGCTAGTACACAATATGAAAAAGTTAGTGCGTCAGATAACTTTGCGCATGACTGGGGCGTTTTGGGCGCTAGCTACAGATATTTTTTTTTGTTCTAGTAGGCTTATGGAAAAGATTACTAATCGATTTTGACCGCGCGCAGACTTATCTGGCTCGCATCATCATCATCATGTCAGCCGAACGACGCCCACTGCTGGGCATAGGCGTCCCCAAGGATCTCCACAACGATCGGTCCTGCGCTGCCCGTATCCAGCGGCTTGCCGCGACCTTAAATGACTTTAAAAAAAGAAAATATTCATTCAAGCCGTCTTCAATTTAATATGTTCAAAGTTATCGAAAGAAGAATCTCAAATTAGTTTTCTAAGTTTATTTTTCGTGGGTAGGTTTGCAAATAAAACACAATGTTAAGTGGATACGTCTAGAAAACTCTTTCTTCAGTCACAACAATGTACATTCACCGTTAAGTCATAATTTACAATAAATCTGTATACACTATCTTTCATACATTAGGGGCGTCAGTTCATACATATATATTTATTTATTATCATTCATACAAATGTATAGACACAAAAAAGATACGTAAGTCTACGTAATAATAGTACATTTAATATCATTTCTCTATAGCGTTTGATCGAGTTACAAGTCGCCAGCAACTTGCGCAGGATTCACTCTAAATGACAGCTTTACAACCACAGAGTGCAAGAAAGAAGTTAGAAGCAGTAAGTGGGCGTGGCAAGAGTAAGAAATGCTTTTGCTAAAAACAGCAAACTCTATACATTTTCACTGGTACAGTTCGAGTCAATCTTTTTGGCCATCATGAAGTTAGCCGCTATGCGCAGTAGAGTACCTCGCACGCCTCAAAATTGTCTACTGCGCAGCGTGTCGCGTGATTTTCAGAGAGATCATTAAGTTTGAATCGAACTGTATACGATTTTGAATTTGTTCCGAGTTGTCACTGCAATTAGATACGGTCGCGGAGCACGACGAATCCCGTAAATAAATATAAGGTGTAAGCAAAATAAGCGACAATATTTTAGGGAGTGATTAATGGCCCATGAAACTGTAAAACTTTCCCGTAGAAACATACCTAGGTCAAAATATATTTATTTAAAAAAAAATGTTTCGGCATCCCACACATAATGGATCAGGTTGATGAATAGTATGTGAAATTTTATATTTTGACCTATGTTTCTACAGGAAAAATCACTCACTAAAATTTTGTCACTTATTTTGCTTACATATTCTATAGTGCGTCACGCTTGCACAGATCCTTTGAGACGGCGGGCGGTCATAGATCTATGCGAGCGTGACGCAACGTAATAACAGGTCGATTCTTCGTGCTCCGCGCCCGTACTTTTGTTTTCGATACAAGCTTTATTCACACTCCTACTAACCTCTCTCTATTGTTCTGTGGCTTACCAACAATATGGCGCCAAAAAATCATTCCAATTGCATCTATGAACCGACGTCCTTTAAAATATTCTCTTTATTTCAATATATACTATTCTTAAGCAAAAAAGGCGCTTGTTATTATATCTACGTGGTGCCAGATTTTAAAAGTCAATAAGCTGACAATAGGATCTGTTTCTTTTAATAAAATACCTACGCCATTTCTGCGTACATGATATAGTATATTTCTTTCGCAAATTTATATTTGCATATGTCCTGGCGTTAAAAATATATTTCAAAATACACTTGAAAATATAATAACTGGTTCATCATCATCACAAACGATGCGACAATATGAAGTATGAAAAGGAGAATTTAACACTCGGGCCAGTACGAATACGCTGCTGTTAGTTTGAACGGGATAAAAGTATAATTAAGTATTATGATTGAAAGCAGTTAATTACGATTCCATTTTAATTTCAGTTTTTATATATTTATTAATTAGTTACACATAAAATTATTTACCTTTTCTTGAATATTTATTTAAGGCTGGCTTTTGGACGCATCGACTGCTTTCAATCGCTTCAAAATGGATACAATATTTTATTTATAACTACACTCAAATAATTATATAATCTGTTTGTTTGCATACATCTGTACATTTACGCGAAGAACTAGATTATTTCGTCATTTCCCACACTTAAATATTCACCCTGTTTAGACATGAGAACTAGGGGTCACAAATTCGAAAGTATATTTGAAAACCGGGTTTACGGTTTTGAAATTGTGACAAAACCGGTTTTCCGGTTTTTTCGGTGATTTCGATTCTATTATTTAATGTTAATAAAAAACGAATGTCAATGAATATTCTTAATTAATCAGCCTTAATAATCATTTGTTACAATAATATTACCAATTAGTGCCTCTTGGAACATCCCTTAAAGTCAAATTAAAATTATATTCATCATCATCATGTCAACCAAACGACGCCCAATGCTGGGCATAGGCCCCTCCAAGGATCTCCACAACGATCGGTCCTGCGCTATCCGCACCCAGCGGCAAAGTGGCAAATTGTACTTACTCTTCGGTCTTCTGTATAACTTGCCGCAGCGTATGAGTGTGGTCTTACTTAGTCTGCGGTTATGAATTGGGATGATCTAATATTGTTTTTAATTGGCTCAGGATTCTAGAACTGTTTGAGCGCTGCGTGAAACCAGTGTTGCGAGTTAGATCATATTTCCACAAATCTGGTAGAGTGGGAGTTTTTGGCCAAAAATGTCGACCAAAGTTAAAAACCGTAAAGTCGAAATAACCGGTTTTGTCAAATCTTAAACCCGGTTTCAAGAATTAGCTGCAAACCCGGTTTACTCGGTTTTTTCGATTTCGGTGAAACCGGTTTTGTGACCCCTAATGAGAACAATATTCCAGAGACAGGTGCAAAACAGCACTAGTGAAAATTTTGATGGACAAATATTTATAATAATTTACTTACAGACATCTGATTTTAAAAATGAAGATAAAATTAGACCTAATGTTATGAAATATCAAAATATTTATCCCAAAACATTATATTTTATAAATCACATATGAAAATCGTTTAAAAATATAATTATTTTCAGTATGTAGTTATATATTTACCTAAACGCCGAACATACATATAGATACACTATATTCTGCATTTTGCATCCGTCCCAGACCACTAATATAACAAAATTAACACATCAATACACAGTTTAGTCTAAAACTTAAAAAAATATAACAAATCATAGCGCGAACAACATTCAACACATTTAACTCTTAATTTTAACCTATTTACAAATTTAATGCGTCGGTGGTAGTTAAGTATAAAAAGGAAAAGAAAAGGTTATATTTTTTGTCTTTTTCATTTTTTTACTCAGTATAAATATAGACTTAATTCGGAAATTTCATATTACAATATGCGTACATACAATAGTTTTCGTTTTTATAGCTTCAAATAATTAATCTTTTGAAAATAAATAACTATGTTTGTTGGTATTGTATGGTCTACTAAGATTTGATTTTATTTACTATCCGAATTATTGTTATAATAAAGAACTTACTACAACCAATTAACACTAGTATTACATTACTCAGATCTTTATATATATATAAAAAAAATGTTTCAACCAAAGAGTATCTTTTACAGAATTGTGTAAAAATCTTTTAATTATTTTTATTGCACATAATCATTATGCAAAACCAAAATTTCACTTTTATTCTGGCTGTCGCATTATTATCAATGCGAAAACCTTATAGACACTTTAAATGTAAGGCCATAGATTTAGAATAAAATGAGTAGGTTTCCAGAATAGACTAAGCTCCCGTTGTACGAAACCCTACCTCATAAGGTGGCAGCTCAAAAATGTAATGCAGTGATAGATACTACTTAGGAACACTGGATTTTAGTAGGTTGCCGTCGAATATCCTGGAAGAACTTCTATTTTTGTTCATCTCCAAATCGCTATTTTGATCGAAAATTACATCATAAGGTGGCAGATCGAAACGTCTACGCATCGAAAGAAACACATTTTGACATAACAACCCGCATAGGTTGCCGGCCCAAACCCTGGCAGGTTTTAAGGTCAGCCAAGTTTTATGAGCCCCAAAAATGGGATAAATTACCTCATCAGGTGGCACGCTGAAACTGATGCAGATCGATTTCCCTAGACATGCCATTCATTAATATATAGGGTTGCCTGCCTTCAGCTTGGCAGTTTTTCTGGTCAGCCACCTCGAACAATGTATTACAAAAACTTGGAATAACGAGAAATTCTTGAATAGATGCTATGGTTCAGGGTATAATTTAGTAAAAATCGTGATATCAACTTAAACTCGACGTACCAACAGACTTGCGTCTTATGGTGTTGAAATAATAGGGTAAATGTACCAGTTTTGGTCATTCCTCATAGGTACCTATATCTTTAAATATTGAAAAAAGTGATGTTGCCTTTTACGGTCAACGTGATATAGGAAATATAACGGGCAATTTTGTGCTGTATAACAATATTTATTATGTTCACTTCAAATCACAGGTGATGATTTTTATGAGTTGAGTTTATTTTTATGTTTTTACTAGCTTTCTGCCCCGTGACTTTTTCCGTGGTAAAATGTACCTACCATATGTACTATTCTGGTATCTAAGCTATAAAACAGTAACGTTTCATCCAGATCCGTTCTCTAGTTTTTGCTTGAAGACAAACAAACACAGTTTCGCAATTATATTTTATGAGACACATTCAACAAAAAATCATTCCTAAGTGTCAACCCACACGTACACTCACGTGCAATGAAATGGACAGAATTTCGAATAAATGTACACTCTGAAAATTTCAATAACAAATAGTCATCTTATCAATACATACCTTATAACTTGGCAGCCTCACTTGTCTCTGATCTCTAGTCGAATTAGAAAGTTAATGTTTGTATTTAAAAATCTACGTACAGTAGCAAACCTTTCACTGTTGATTAAAATTTATAAGGCATTAGGTGAATCTTTATTATGTTATTGCATTTGTGCTTGGGGAGGAGCTGCTGATGTACACCTTCTCCAACTTGAGAGAGCTCAAAGGGCAGTCCTAAAAGTTCTCATGGCCTTACCCTTCCGTTACCCAACCTCAATGCTTCATGACAAAACTAAAACACTAAGTGTTCGCAAATTGTTCTTGTGTCAAATTATTTGCAGATTTCACCAAAAGTCAGTACCCATCATTCCGGTTCCCAACTCTACATTGAAACGTTATCATGTTCCCTCTTGCAATACTAGATTTGCAATGAGGTCTTACGATTTTCTGGCTCCTAGAGCATATAATATGATACAGAATAAATTAAACCTAAGATCTTACTCGAACAGACAAATAAAAGAACCTTTACTTAATTACCTGTTTAAATTGAGTAATGAGAAAGTTCAACGCCTTCATACTTCAATAGTGTAAAATCAAGACACATTCTTACATAAACTCTCACATATATACAAAACTATAGGTATTGCATACATACACGCATTATACTTTACTCACTCATATAAACACACACAAACACACACTCTCTCACACACACACACACACACACACACACACACTCACATACACACTCACACACGCACTCACACATTTTTCAAAATCAAAAATATGATCACAATAGGTTTTCAGACATTTGGTTACACGTTCATATGCAAAAATATGAAGCCACTATGAATTACAATAATTAGTAAACGATGTGATTTCACAAAAATGTAAACAATATAGTTTCATTACAATTTTAACAATGATTACTTTGATTTTTTCTTTCATATGTATACACGTATAAAACTGTAGCAGTTTTCACTATTTTGAAAAATGTGTATTAATTTCAATAAAATGTACACAATGTTATTTGCAATACATACATACATACATACATATACTCACGCCTATTTCCCACGGGGGTAGGCAGAGACTATGGATCGCCACCTGCTACGATCCTTGCACACTTCTTTCGCTTCATTCACATCCATCAATCTTTTCATACATGCCAGGCGATTTTTGTCACTGCTTACTCCAGTCTTTTTTAGTACACCTCCTATTTGGTCCGTGTAGGTTTTTCATGGACGCCCTTGCGCAACCAGTCCTTCCACATTCGCACAATATATCTCTTTCGTAATTTGCCTTTCATTCATCCTCTCTAAGTGACCAAACCACCGTAGCATTCCTTTCTCAATTCTTGTCACTATATCATCTTTCAGCTTCACGAATCACATCATTGCTCACTCTATCACTCAATTTATATATATAGATAAGTATCAAAAAAAGTTAAACGTACTGTCCTAGTGTGGATAGATAATTTTGAGATAGCTGCAGGACGTTTCCCATTTTTTAAACAAAGTTGATTAATGATTAATTATTTCATATTATTTCTGATTAATAAATTGCAAACCAAAATTGCTTGCTAACTGTATCACGTTGAACTTAAAAGGCAACATCACTTTTTTCAATATTTGAAGATATGCTGACCAAAACTGGTACATTTACCCTATTATTTCAACACCATAAGACGCAAGTCTGTTAGTACGTCGAGTTTAAGTTGATATCACGATTTTTACTAAATCATACCCTGAACCATACCATCTATTCAAGAATTTCTCGTTATTCCAAGATTTTGTAATACTTTGTTCGAGGTGGCTGACCAGAAAAACTGCCAAGCTGAAGGCAGGCAACCCTATATATTAATGAATGGCATGTCTAGGGCAATCGATCTGCATCAGTTTCAGCGTGCCACCTGATGAGGTAATTTATTCCATTTTTGGGGCTCATAAAACTTGGCTGACCTTGAAACCTGCCAGGGTTTGGGCCGGCAACCTATGCGGGTTGTTATGTCCAAATGTGTCTCTTTCGATGCGTAAACGTTTCGATCTGCCACCTTATGATGTAATTTTCGATCAAAATAGCGATTTGAAGACGAACAAAAATAGAAGTTCTTCCAGGATATTCGACGGCAACCTACTAAAATCCAGTGTTCCTAAGTAGTATCTATCACTGCATTACATTTTTGAGCTGCCACCTTATGAGGTAGGGTTTAGTACAACGGGAGCTTAGTCTAGAACATTTATTCGGGACATCATACCCATAAAACAACTGAAGAACATGTCAAATTTGTAGAATCTAAATCGTCTCTTTTTTAACGGACTAAAAGGACTCTTCTCTTTTTTAACACCGATATTTAACTATTTAAAGCAGGTTTGACGAATAGTTGTAAATCGGTTTTTAACTAACAACATTTTATTTATATTTTAGTCATACAAATACTACGAATAAGGTCATTTGGACGATTATAACGATAAGAAAAGAGTTGAGAATTTGATTGAATCAGGCGTCACTTGGCGGAAGTCCCTAACCATTGTGAAAAACGAAATATATGTAGCTTACTTCCGCAAAAAACACAATATGCAAGATGCACCGCCCGCCCGCCCGCAAATGCAAGTGCATGTGCAATTTTTTGCGGGCGGGCGGGCGGTGCATCTTGCATATTGTGTTTTTTGCGGAAGTAAGCTACATATATTTCGTTTTTCACAATGAAAAGAGTTGAGATTATAGATTTTATTTTAAAAATAGATTTTAAGAGTTTTTAATAAGATTATTGTGAGTACTTTTAGTATTTGGGAATATTATTTATAGTCTGTTCGTCGAAAGTTGATAAAGTCAGGCTCAGGGTTTCTTAATTCATTACTTCTAAAGTTTAGATGTTTGGATGTTTGTTACTCACGCCAAAACGGCTAAAATTTGGGACACAGATACTTTTTAGCCTGTAGAGGAACTTAAGCTACTTTTTATCCCGGAAGAATATCATATTTCCGCGGGATAACGTCGTTAAGTATACGCGGGCTAAAAGCTTGTTATTTAAAAGGATATTTTTTTTGGCAAAATGGCCGCAGAGTCCGCTCGGGCCGCGGTTGACAACGAAAACGAGGGAGATGCGACGGCCGCCATACAGTTTGCGATAATTAAACGACAGTATCGCTTATTGGAGGCGTATCATAATATTTATCTACCTTCGGCGAACAGTTTAAGTAGAATGTTACTTATAAAAAATGAGGAGACAAGTTGACAAACATGTACATAAAACAGCATTGTAATATTAAATTACACTGAAGCGTAATTTTAACTAGAAATTCCAAAGAACGCGTAATAATAAAGTAAACTCGTCAGTAGTTGTGATTGTGACATAGTGCTTAAACCGACATTGACAAATGATTAAAAAAACGCATACCACAACACCCATTGGTCCGTGCTAACACATACATATATAAAATATACATCTAACTATAAATCTAATCTAACCTAGAGCTACATAAGTACATATCCGAACAGAGGTAAGTGACTTCTACATAAGCGCTTATTTCTGTCCAAATATGTACTTGTGTTTACAACATATACATACGTAATTTAATACATCATCTTGTGTATTTTAAGGATTTTCCCGAGACGTTGCTTCGCCGTCTTCATACCCTTTTTCAGTCTTGAATCTATGGAAGGGGAATGGACTATTCATTAACTGTATATTAAATACGTCAAACTCGTCTGTATCGCTACAAATGTGCGCTGACAGCGCGTTTAAAAAACGCGGAGTGCAAAGTCACTTTTATTTTGGAAGTCCAACAAATAAATACAAGAATTGTCCAATGCTATTTCGTTAAAGAGTTACCCATTTGGCGTGCCAGTAATTGGTCGATTTTCTAATTATTCTATTATCCTCCGCTGTTATGCTCGCGAGGTACCCGTTCTAGTAACAATATCGGGATAAAACATAGCTTATGTCACTCGCAAAGGATGTAGGCCATATTTTATCCCGATACCACCGATCTACCACGCGGGTAAAACCGAGAGGATCCGCTATAACTTTTTAAACTTTCATGGTCGTTAACACTGTAAGTATAACGAAAAACTGGATTTTTACCATGTTTTGATTTGTTGTGGAGTCCCCGATATTTCGGCGCAGTTGCGCACGCCATGATCACGGAGTAACTGAATAAAGTTAATGCGGGTTGGATGTTAGGAGCAGACAAATCTGTCTACCCTCTTTCTCGTTCGTTTGCTACGCTCGTTACCCGTACCACTGTTTCCGTTCGCACACTCAACTCGAGGTTGTTCACAATTTGCACGACACACAAAACTCACAGTATCATTACGCGGAACAACACTTTTTTGTTTATTGTGGTTTTTACACAACTGAATCACTGGATTCCAGACATTCGACAATTTAAACCCGTCTTCGCGATTGAAATTGTTTTTGTTCTTCTTAATCTCAATCGCTTCCCTGACCAGTCTAGGTACATAATGGCGTTCTGCCGAAATTATCTGAGGGTTGTAAAACTCAATCCAGTGATTTGGCCCCGAGTGGATAAGGTAAATAAATAAATAAATAAATAGCTACCACAGCTGCAGTCAATTTTATACACGCCAGGTTTTTCAAAAAGGTGAACTGTCCTTGGGAGAGCGCAGACATTGGGCAACTTTCTTTGCGGGAGTGAAGATAGTATTAATTAATTGAGTAGGTACTTGTTAAGAATATTTGAGACCTTATCCGTCACTCCTTTTACAAAGGGCAAAAATACCGGTTGTCTGCGTACCCTGAACCTGTATCGTTTTGTTCTGTGTCTGGGCGGTAATTTATTTGTTTTGTACCCGTTCTTCTGCAGGACATCGCGCACATTATTTAACTCCTTGTTAAGGTGTTCTTCATCGCACAAATCATGTGCCCTCTTGGTCAATGCTGTCACTACAGAGTCAAGGTGTCTTGGGTGGTGATGTGACGCTGCGTTGAGGTATCGGTCCGTGTGAGTCGGTTTCCTGTATACTGAGTGGCTTAGCGAACCATCTTTGCGGACTTGTATACTGACGTCAAGAAATGCTATACTCCTTTCATCTTCCATTTCATATCTAAAGTTAATTTTAGGATGGATTCCGTTTAAATGTGCCAAATTAACCTCAATGTCACATCTGTCGCCGGGAAGTATACAGAAGACATCGTCGACATACCTTTTCCACACTTTGATTGGTGTAGGTGCAGTAGTGATGGCCAAGTCCTCAAAGTACTCCATCCAGATGTTCGCGACTACTGGAGCTACCGAACTGCCCATAGCTACAACTGCGCCGAAATATCGGGGACTCCACAACAAATCAAAACATGGTAAAAATCCCGTTATTCGTAATATTTACAGAGGATCCGCTAGTTATATAGATAGATTATTAACTTAAAACCAATAGTTTTAGCTACTCACTCTGGTTTTTTGGCGTACTCTGCACAGGCGGCGGCGGCCGCTTGCTCTTTGTAGCTATTACTGCCCGTTTGGCGTTCTGTGGAACAAATGGCGGCGTTAAAGCTTTGGTTTCCTAGGATAGCGGTGCCGTCATATAGCGGCCGTAATATTACGGACGCAAAAAGACGGCCGTCTTTACGGTGACGACATGTGGAAAGTAACAGTTCCACGGCCGTATCAACACACCGTCTTTTTAAACAAACGTCAAACGAAACGTATCCAGCAAAGAAAATGGACGACCTTGATTTAGCTTTAATAATTTACTTGGAGGATGAACTATCATCAGAAGAGGAAAATAGTCGAATGGCGGAAAACGATTTATTAAAATGTCGTGGTACAGGAGGTTTATGGTTACCTACGTACGAAATCTATTAAAATTTCGTCGTCCTCGCTGCTCCAGTTGGAGTTGGAACTCATGTTTTTCGTCGTCCCGTCAAAATAATACAATCTTTTTTAAAAATGGCTTCACCGCTATCGAGAAAAACGTTCACGAACCATCCGACGCCGTCAAGACGGCCGTCATGCAAATGGCGGCATCGCTTTTTGACGTTACGGTGTTAAATACCGCTCTCTAGGAAACCGCGCCATTTTGTTAACATAGACAACGTTCTAGTGACGTCATTCACCGCTGTATTACGGCCGCTATATGACGGCACCGCTATCCTAGGAAACCAAAGCTTAAATAGTCATTTGGTGGCGAGTCAGTAAAACTCAATAGCAATTGGATGAATAGTGAATAAATGAATGAATGAATCCAACTTCCTACTTATATTATTAATGTGATAGTTTGGATGTTTGTATGTTTGTTACTCAATCATGCCAAAACGGCTAAACGGATTTGGCTGAAATTTGGGACATAGATACTTTGTAGCCTGGAGAGGATCATAGACTTTTTATCCCGGAGAAGTATTACATTCCCGCGGGATAACGTCGTGTAGTCCACGCGGGCGAAGTCGCGGGCGGAAAGCTAGTAGAGAATAAATGAAACAATGGAGTAAATGGATGAATGAAGTAGTAAACGTACAAATGAATTTGTGAGTGAATGAATGAATGGAGAATGAATAAAAGCTTGGAGGAAATGAATGAATGAATAATTAGTGAGCGTATAAATCAAAAAGCTTAGACTAAATACTGAGGTAACTGGAGAGTGCAGTACTAACAATTTTGTGGCACTGTGGTTGTCTTCCGTCTCACCTACACTTTGAAGAAATACGTATGGTCATATGAGACAACTGACAGCCACTACGTACTAAATGTCAAATTTGCTGGGCACACTTTTTATTCAGGGTGGAATCTCCAGTTACCTCAGTATTTAGTCAAAGCTCTTTAGTATAAATGAATAAATGAATGATTGAAGGAATTTATTTATTTATTTATTTAACCTTTATTGTAAGAGTTACAAATGGCGGACTTAATGCTAGTGAGCATTCTCTAACAGTCAGCCGGAAAGGATGTCAGTGAGAGAATAATAATAAGAAAAACAGCAAAATTAAGAAATACAATATGTATCAAACACAATATACTTACATATTAAATCTATACAAATAAATAAAATTGGAGTGTCTGTTTGTAATATTAAAATAACCGCTTTTATGTTTATATTATAGTTTTTTTTTTATTATATATACGGTATATATACCAAAATACCATTTTTTTACAATTTTTGTTTGTCTGTCTGTCTGTCTGTTTGTTCCGGCTAATCTCTGAAACGGCTGGACCGATTTTGACGGGACTTTCACTGGCAGGTAGCTGATGTAACAAGGAGTAACTTAGGCTACTTTTTGTCCCGATATTCCCGCGGGAACAAGAACCACGCGGGTGAAACCGCCGGCGGCCGCTAGTACATAATAAGTAAGGAATATAAAATGAATGAATGAATGAATGTGTGAGTGAGTGAATGAATGATACCTGCGGCTCGGGCGCCGGAGCGGGCGGCGTTCGCGCCGCGTGGTGTAACGCAGCCCGTACGCACTCGCGGCGTACATTTGGCCGCGTGGGGTGGCGACTGCGCGGCGCTACTCGCCCCACGCGCGCTCTGGGCGACCAGCACTCATCCCTAGTAAGAAAACATAAATTCAGTTAAGCATATATATATCTATAGCGGCCGCCCGCGGTTTCACCCGCGTGGTTCCCGTTCCCGTGGGAATATCGGGATAAAAAGTACATATAAACCTTCCTCTTGAATCACTCTATCTATTTAAAAAAAACGCATCAAAATCCGTTGCGTAGTTTCAAAGATTTAAGCATACAAAGGGACATAGGGACAGAGAAAGCGACTTTGTTTTATACTATGTAGTGATATATATTTATGTATTGATTTGAATTTGATATTATTTTATACAGTAACATTATGCACAAGCGCGCAAACACCCATTCAAACCCACACATTTACGCAAAAACTTACTCAAACTAACGTACACACTTACACGACCGTACACACGTACACACACATACACACACACCCACACACTCACTCACACACACACACACACTCACTCACGCACAAAAACACACAAACGCACACCCACTATACACATACATATATACATACATATTCATGCACACTTTAATATACTTTAGGAAATGTTTTCTAATAAGTACATTATAAGGTTTTAATTATTATAATTTGTGTGTAAGTTTCAAGATGAAACAATAAATGAAAGAGCGGGCTCCTCCTACTACAGGTTTAATCAAACTTCAAAGGAGGAGCCCAACCCCTGTAATAATGTTAAAATTCTGAAAACAATAAAGAAATTTTTGATTTGATATTTTTTTATGAATAACTTTAACAATCACACCAATAGGCATGAGATGACTGATTTTGAAAAAGTACTCCAAAATGTTTATACACGTCTATTTTATACGAAATAACCCCTTGTACCCCGTACAAAACCAATTTACATTACCGGCACTAGTACGGGACAAAATATTCCCGGTACAAAACTAGTAATGTAGAAGGAATTTCTTTGCCCCCTACAATACCAATATGGCCGACCAGTTTTGTACCGGGAAAAGATAATTACTGCTACATTACCTGGTTTTGTACGAGTAAAGCCAAATACCAATACAAAACCGATATGGCCGACCAGTTATTTTTATTAAATTAAAGGTTTTAAAGTAAAAATTGGCAATCATCATTTTAGCCGTACGACGCCCACAGCTGGGCATAGGCATATAATTGACAATAATAAAGTCTAATTTAAATTTCCCACCAAAACGCTAAAAAGGTCATGGCGTCTTCCTGTGCCGTCACCCTTTCGTAAATAAATAGGTAGGTATATATTTATAGGGACTTTTGTGCTAATATAGATAGTTTGCTTTGTTGATACGTTTCCAATATTTTATGCATTGGCAGCACTGGCAATATTTACGAAAGCGTCACGTCACGCTCTTCTGATTGGTGTTCTATCTTACAAGGCGGATTGTTGGAATTTGCATTTTTGTTTTTACAAAAATAACAATGAACTCGCATGTAATCTAAAAACGCGGAGTGCTTAAATAATAATCACTATATCCTGTAAAATTACATCAAATCGTTATCGGTGATCCGTAACGTATGTCATCATGCAACATCAACGGATAAATATAATATAATATAATATAATATAATATAATCTCTGAGAATTCCCAAGCCGAGAAATCAGCAAACATTATTTATTGATAGTTCACTGATATTTTAACTGTAGTACAGGGGTCACCAATTAGTTTCATTGCGGGTCCGTTTGTAACAAATAAAGGGTGTCTCAAAAGTACGTATAGGATTTGAATTTCGCGCTATTTCCGAAATATTCAAGATGGCGGGTTGAAATTTGACAAACGTCATCTTGACACATGTAAAATTAATCGTTTGTTCGCGGAGCGTTTCACAATAAAACAGCACATAGAAGTTACCTATACAAATATTTAACGAAAATTTACGACCAATTACAAACACTCGTCGAAAGGTTAAAAAATCCCGTAATTTCAAGAAGAGGTGATGTCAAATGGGCACCGAGATCTTGCCATCTGATGCCACTGGATTTCTTTCTTTGGGGCTACGTCAAAGATAAAGTCTACGCCAACGATACACAAAACATAGACAATATAGGCAAAATATTCGCCGAGTCATTGTTGAAATAAGAAGCGAAATGTGTGAAATTAGCAGCGAAATGTGTGAAAGTGTCATGAAAAACTTGCACACAGCAAAAATGCCCGTGGCGGCCATTTAGCAGATATTCTATTCAGATAAAATTGTACAAGTTTCTTCTTTAAAATAAAATAAAACTACGAAGAAATTCCAATCCATTCGCGTTTTATTGAGACAAATCATCCTTTACCTACTTTTGGGACACCCGTTGTAACTCTATTGCGGTCCGTTTGGTTTGATAATAACTAGCAAGCAAACTTAACAATGTCAATCCTAATAATTTTCTAAATGGGGAAAGTTTGTCAGTTTGTTCGTTTGTTTGTCACTCTTTCACACATAAACTACGGAACCGATTTGGATGAAATTTGGCTCACAGAAAACAATAAAGCTACTTTTTTAGGGTTCCGTAGCCCAATGGCAAAAAACGGAACCCTTATAGATTTGTCATGTCTGTCTGTCTGTCTGTCTGTCTGTCTGTCTGTCTGTCCGTCCGTCCGTATGTCACAGCCACTTTATTCCAAAACTATAAAAACTACACAGTTGATACTTGTTAGGTAGATGTATTCCGTGAACCGCTTTACGATTTTAATGCAAAAATAAAAACAAATTAAGGGGGGCTCCCCATACATAGAACTGAAACTGAAATATATTTTTTTAATCAAATATATTCGTGTAGGGTGTCTATAGATAGGTCTTTGAAAATAACACGGAGGTTTCTTAAATCATTTCTCAAACTCAATATTTTGAAAGATAGAGCCTTCCAAAGTGGTAAAATGTGTGTCCCCCCCCCCCCCCCTCTAACTTTTGAAATAAAAGAATGAAAAATCTAGAAAAAATATATGCTGTAGATTTTAATAAAAACTTTCAACGAAAATTGGTTTGATTGATACATAGTCAGTACTTTTTGAGATATAACACATTTTCAAAAACCGCAAATGTAACTTTGTCATTCATACAAACAGTATGAAAAACAAAGTTATATTTTGCTGACAAAAAATTATGTTGGAATTTTGGCAAAGTATAGGCAATCGGTACGTTAAGTGTGTACGGAACCCTTCATGGGCGAGTCCAACTCGCACTTGGCCGATTTTATCTCGATGTTCCTACTCTTTCACACAAAAACTACTGAACAAATTTGGATGGAAATTAGGCTCACAGAAACATAGGCTACTTTTTATCCCGATATTCCCACGGGAATGGGAACTAAGCGGGTGAAACCACGGGCAGCCGCTAGTGGAATAAATAAAAGCGAAAGATAACAAAACTTTGTTTGTTACCAATGTAATGATTCATCGAATAAAAAAATAAAGTAAGGACAATTTAATGCGAAAAACGTCATTTTTTAGTCTGAACAATCTGTCTGAAGTCTGGTGCTAAGTTGGTGCAAGCTATTGCCATTAAATCCTGGAGATGGACATCGGTAAGACGAGATCAAAATTTATTTTTAAGGTGCTACTAGGAAAAAGTATGGACTCTTTGATATAAAACTATAGGACGGTTAGAGTTGTTATAAATCTGGTAATAAGATATATATTTCTTCATTCCTTTATCTAGAATCGTATAGTTTCAGAAACACGATTTTATGATTTTTGCTCGACACTTTTTATTTTCGAAAATACCTCTAAAAAATAAGAAATATTAAGATTATTCTTCAATGGGGATACATATACTATTAAAAATTGGTTTAATTAGTGGACACCAATAATATTTAGGATCGTATCGATCGTAATCGGCAAAATCGGTCTCGCTCCCGCGCGCGTCGTTTTCTCATTGCTATCTCGCTTTAGCATAATTTTTCCGAGTATCGCCTTAATGAAGTCCATCTTGGAACACGCTGCTTAGTATTTTTTTTATTTTATTTGATACTAATATTGTCAAATTCTTCTGGGTCCGCACAAAATAGGTCGGCGGTCCGGACACGGACCGCGGTCCGCCATTAGGTGACCGCTGCTCTAGTATATAAACTTTATTTATTTATTTATTTATTTATTGAACACTTTATGCACAAAAAAGAATGTACAGAGGCGGACTTAATGCCTTAGGCATTTTCTACCAGTCAACCTTAGGGTGATGTGGAGTCTATGATGTGGTAGGGTGCACAACCAGCTTATAGAAGAAAAAAAAGTATAATTATATAGTAAATATAATTTAGTATAATTTACTCACTTCTCTCCCTTCGATTTGCTATCGACCCTGTTTCTCGAGGTCCGCCGCCGCCGCGACGACGTCCACTCTTCATCTTCGTCAGAACTCATCTCCAATGATGGATACACTGAAAGGGAAACTAGAATGAGAAACTGACTAACTGGCACGCGGATATGCCCATTTTTGAAGTGAAAACTTCTTTGGCGGCGTGCACTTTTTGTGATGGGTAAAAAATGTTAAACTCGCGTCAGGACACGTGACTGTCAGATCGAATTCGTAAGACGGACACGTGACCTGGAGACGTGTTTCCGTAGCGCTCGAAATGAAAATCGAGTACGAATTGAAAACGTATACGTCAACCAGTCGTCTACGAAATCGAATTCTATTACCTACACCCGTTTTCATGCATTTTTGTGGCATTCGAAATCTGTATTGCCAATAAATTAATATTCTTTAATTGTTTCAAAATCACAGAGAAACTTTATAGCAAAATGCAAACAAAAACGCTTGTCATATGATTGTCAGTGACGATATTTTACGGCCACAGACTAATAAAGATGATGAATTCTGCTAGTAGAAATTCTGCAACGAGTGGTCAGACCCACTTCATAGGTGTGTGATTATTCAAAAATACAGATTTTAAGAATTCGCACGTGAATTTACACTTCGGAATGCGAATTTAAACTCGAGCGCTACGGAAATACGTTTCCAGATCGAAAAACTGTAACAATGTCATATAAATAAAACACTTTCACTGTTACAATGTCATTAGAATACGAAGGCAAATTTCGCCACCGTTTCCAAAATTGTAATAGCTAAGCTATAGTTAAAAAACTTGTTAGAAAACGGGCGGCATTAAAGCCAGAAGACCACGGTTCAAAATCCAGTCTATATATTTTTCTTTTTGTCAAATTCCTTTTTTTTTGTGAAAAAGTCTAGGGAGCCCTTTCGCAATCGCAAAACGTCAACCGTCGTTTTGAGTTCCTAATGCCCGAATACTCGTACGCTACTTATCTTTGGGAGCGTCTCACACATCGCCCTGTCACTTTTAATGTCAAACGTATGAAAGAGATGCCATGATGTTTGAGACGCTCCCAAAGATAATTAGCGTTCGAGAATTCGGGCGTCAGTGATTGAGGATTCTGGGAGTAGTGCGCTTCCATCTTCAGCCTTAACATCAGCCGGCCTAGCAAGAGTGGCTTTTATCACGCGATTTGATGGTCATGCTGGGCAGGCTGCTGTGATGAAGGCTAAGTAATTAGTAGTCAAGGCTAAGTCCTTTTTTTATCGATAGAGGAGTGTATCGTTGTGGATATAATAACTATAAATGAATTTCTATTCTAAATACTGACCGTACTCCTCGTCCCGGTGTACTTCTTTGATGACGTCCTCTTCATCAGCGAATTCCTCTTCTCTTTCCACGGTCGCTGGCTTGCGCGCTCGCTTACTGCTGCCCGGCGTACTGCTACTGCTATGGAAATGAAAATATAAGAATAAGAACTGCGAATTTGCTATGATTATTTGGGCGCAACTGGTAAATTCAGAGTAATTTAAGTATATTTACGCCCAAATACTCGAACGCTATTCAGCTTACTGGCAGCCATACACGTTCATGCCAATTTGATCAAAAAGGCTGGATTGGTTTTCCCAAACTGCTTGATCCAGCGTGGGGAAAATGAAATTTCTCATGAAATCTGATCAAATTACTTGAACGTGTATGGCTGCCATTAGCCGCGTCTCAAACATCGCTCTGTCGCATGAAAAGGTCAAACACATTGAAAAGAAGTGGAATATCTTTCGAGTATTCGGGCGTTAAGTCTGTGAAATATACATAAACACGATACGAATTGACGAATTTTGTCCTTTTTTACTTTTCAGGAAAGGATCATGATTCAATTTTGTTGTTTTTTTAGTACAAACATAGATTTGACCTCAGCAAAGTTGATGAAAAAACTTTTCTACAAAACAAGCCTTAGGGAAATGTATAACGTCCTGAATTTCAATATCATATTTACCTGTCTTGGGGCGAGCTCGTAGAAGCGTCGTTCGCTAGGCCGAAGGTGACTGGAGCGGTATATCTTTCGCTTATGCTCAGCATGCCAGCCACCGCTGCGTCTTCGCTGTATGGAGTAATACAAGAAAGGTGTAAGTTTACCTAATCAAAACCTCATATCAAGTTGTATAATAAATATCTTAGACAATGTTGCGAAAATTCATCAATCTTTTAGTAATATTTACAGAAAATTTGTTCTTGTTCTCTAGACCGCAGATCCGGTCAGATGAATGCATAGACTCCAAAAAATTCTACTATCTTTCATAAACTATACATGGTTAATTTTTGAACACCATCCAAATTTTTTAGCTCGCTCAGCATCTGTAAGTGAACAACATTCTCCTAGAAACATGGTTCGAAATATGACATAAAATTTTTGACTCTTCAGACAAATCAGACTGATCACGCGATCGATTTAGTATGGGAAGTCCAAAGATTTTTGTCGTATTTAGACCCACGTTTCTAGAAGAAAGTTGTTCAATTACAGATACTGAGACAAGCTTAAAAATTTGGATGGTGTTCAAAAATTAACCCTCTATAATACATTAATTTTCACACGGCTTGCCATTCAATTTAGAGCAGTAACAACCAATCAGCGATTAGTGTGGCAATGTTTTTTGTTAAATAAACTCCGGACTTTGTAGGTTTTAAACTAGTCTCCCGACTCTAGGCTAGTTATATAAAACTTACGTGGCATCTTCTATGGGCGGCTCCCCTTCCGCTATAACTGAGGCCTGTATTAGAGATTCTATCCCGTTGGCGGGCGCGGGGCGCGCGGCCGGCTGCCGGTAGCTGCTGTTATTGCTACCTGTCAAAGATAAACATACGAAAATTGCAATAACTGTAACGGTGCGTCCACACCTGGCGAATGTGCTGCGAGCGGCGCGCGTCCATTTTATGTTCGTACGCCGCTCCTGCGCCGCGTATTGGACCTTACTATGTCGCCACAAAGTCTATAAACCCACTTAAGGCGATACTCGGAAAAAATGTACTGAAGCGAGATAGCAATGAGAAAACGACGCGCGCGGGAGCGAGACCGCTTTGCAGATTAGGCAAAAAAAACACAAAATCACTTCCTATTAAAAAACTTCAGCATTTAAAAAAAAAATGCTTCTATACGATCCTCAATATTATTGGTGTCCACTAATTAAACCAATTTCCAATAGTGTAAGTAACCACATTTAAGAATAATCTTCACTTTTCGTATTTTTTCCTGAGTTCCTTAGTTCCTTCCTTAGTTCTTTTTTGCCTGAAACACAGGGAATCCTAGTTCAGGCTCATTATTATTATTGATTTGATGTGTACCTAGTTTTAGCCTTTACTTTAATATTTTGTATTGTATGTTTTATTGAATAAATTTTTATTTATTTATATTATATTTATTTATTTATTTTTAGAGGTCTTTTCGAAAAGAAAAAGTGTCGAGGCAATATCATAAAATCGTGTTTTTGATACTATACGATTCTAGATAAAGGTATGAAGAAATATATATCTTATTACCAGATTTGTAACAACTGTAACCGTCCTATAGTTTTAAATCAAAAAGTACATATTTTCCGAGTAGCGCCTTAATAACAGACAGGCAGAATAACAGCGCTTCTGGGCCATTCTAACCTACGGGTGGCCCAGGAGCTTTTGTGCTGAATCAGGGCCATTTAGCGTTACACACACGCACTACAAACTATAGTTAGTATTGTTTCTGCGATGGTTTTTTTATTATTATTATTTTATAATGGCGCACTTTAATGTCGGAGGCCAAGATCCACTTCGGGTCGCTGAGCCAGCGTAGTAAGTAAGTAAGTATTATTTTATAAGTATAAGTACCGTTTGTTTATGTGTTATTTTTTGTGTGTGTCGCTCTTCGATCAAATAAAACTAGATACACAATTCCATACTAAATGCGCTTGAAAAAGTAATGCCAACAGAGCGCTGTCATTAGTAGTTATAGTTATACAGTATGTAAACGATCGAAAGGCAAACCTTAAAACTGGTAGGTGTATAAAACGGGTATAATACAATGGCACCCTTTTTAAATACAATTTAATTTAGTTTTATTTTTCTATTTTAGTACTTAAATGAAATTATTTACCTCTTTATCATCAGTCGGTTAATGATTTTAGTAACATCCTGTGATTAACAGTTTCTAATCATCTCTGATATTTTTGTCAAAATGCCATAGACAACGCGTTGTCTAAAACGAACATAAAACGAAAAACTTCTTTTACAGAACCGCAAAAAGAGAAATAGTAGATTGTATAACAAGTGCATAAAACGTACCATTTTACCCGAGACGTATATATCCATCCGAGCCGTGCGTAGGCGAGGGTGGATAGTCAATTCGAGGGTAAAATGGGTTTTATCTACGAGTTATACACTCTGCTTTTCACTTCGAGTGAGAGGAAAATAAATAACAATATTGCAAAAAAGAAAAAATAAAGACTTCGCCATATTGGCGGGAAGACTTTCTTTTTTTAACGTGGCAGTGGCAGCACAGTGACTTTAGCATAGATCGTAGTCCATAATGCTCTTGAAATACTTATTTCTTACAAAACTCATAAATTTTGCCTAGTTTTATTAGTTTAGTACCTAAGTAATTTAAAATGGATTGTGTACAAAATTAAAGAAACAGAATTAAATAACAAGTTTATTTAACGAAGTTTAATTGCGCGTGTGACTGTTTACCTGACGACCTTTGAGCATGAGAAGTGAAAAAGGATTATTCACTTCTCATGCTCGTAAAATTCGTGTTTATGTTGGGTATAGGCTGCTTAAAATCGCTTTTTATGCTCTAGTGCATAAAGTAAAATCTTTGTCTAAGTCACAGACTCTAAGACAAAGTTCGTCAGGTAAACAGTCACACAATAATTAAACTTTGTTAAATAAATTTTATTAATACATAACGTATTTCATTCTGTTTCTTAAATTTTGTACATAATCCATGTTAAATTACTAAATTAATAAAACTAGGCAAAATTAATGAGTTTTCTAAGAAATAAGTATTTCAAGAGCATTATAGACTACGATCTATGCTATAGTCACTGTGCTGCCAATGCCACGTATAAAAAAAAGAAATAAAAAGTCTTCCCGCCAATATGGCGACGTCTTTATTTTTTCTTTTTTGCAATATTGTTATTTATTTTCCTCACACTCGAAGTGAAAAGCAGAGTGTATAACTCGTACATAAAACCCATTTTACATACGTCTCGGGTAAAATGGTACGTTTTATGCACTTGTTGTACAATCTACTATTTTCTGTTCTGTATTTATGACTGAAGAGATTTGTTAGAGAAGTAAAACTTCAAAGAAAGTAAAAGTAAAGAGTTTGATGTTTCAGACCTGTCAATTTATTGAGAAGTGTTTCACCTATTTTTTTTTGTTCAATGTGTTTTACTGTGTTCAGTTTAGTTTAGTTAAACCGTTTCACAAAATTATTTCGTTGCTTGAACTACCGCGATAGGACTCGTTTGTGTTTAGTGTGATTTGCTGTTTCAGAAAAGACTTGTTTAAATATTGAAAAAGCCTTTGGTTGTGTAAGTAAAATTTTTTTTTCCTAATAAAGTAAGGTGCAGTGTTTCTTAGACGACATATCGAACTACATCGCATTTAACATAATGAATTATTGACATTTAAGTTGTTGGAACTCGTCACACTACAACTTAAATCACTGTCGATGTCGAGACGTCACTGGTGAGAATGTAAACAAAGTTATACAGGGAGTTACATTTTGATTAACTTATTATTTATTTTTAACGCTGTCTATAAAAAGTTTCCAGATTTCAGTAAGTTCGGTACTAAATTCATCTTTCTCGTCTTAACATTATCGGGGTTTATTCTTTGCCTTTCGATCGTTTACATACTGTATATATTTTGATTCCGAATACTGCCGTCACCACATTTGGTATTCGACCCTAAGCCACAGTAATTGGATTTAAATTAGGACGGCAGTAGTAGTACTTACGATCTTATTACATGGATAGCTCAGACGGTCGGCCGACACTAGAACAGCGAATCGTATTTCGTCATGTCTGCATCTCTGTCTTACTATCGCAAATAGAAGAAATGGTTGCGCGGCAAGGAATATTGCAATATTTTAGTATAAAAAATGAAATTATGATCGTTTCAGTACATGTTTGACTTTAAATTAATTGTGCAATTATATTTACGTTCAATACTGACTGAAAATATGTTATTACATATATTCTTTCCTTTTTCGAATTGTGTTTGCGCATCTTCTCAGCACATTTCACATCGTTTCGCCGGGCGGTCAAATAGTGTAGGCAATGAACAGATTCTTTGTATGGAGACCCATACATTAATTCCTCAGTCGATGAAACTTTGCTGGGTTATAAAATAGCATGAGCCATAAACTTTTAAATGCTTATCCAAAAAAATACTCAAACGGAAGTTAGGTATTTATACCTAAATATACAAATATGTTTATATATTGAACCGAGTAATTTCTCAACCCAAATTTATTTTACCAAATGAGTTATTTATACTAGTATGTGATACTTGATAAAAATCCAAAACTTTTTTCAAACATGAGTACTGCTTTTGAATGATAATTCCTTTTTTGACTCTCATTTTCATTGAAAAATTGCTCCGTCGTTTTTTTTTACTTATATGACCTTAGAATGTAATTTGACGATACGAGTAAGAACATCCAAAAAAAAATTATTACCAATATTGATTTATTTTAAAGTATGAATAATTCAATATGGAAAATTGCTCAGTATTATTTATCTTTAAAATTATGTTAAAAAGTCACATATACACACAAATCTAAAATATCCAAAAGAAATATCATCTGGAACACCAACTTTTGAAAGCGAAGATAAATCTCTCCCCTGTTACGCAATAATGTACCGTCTTTCGTTACCAGTTGGGTGCAGATTAGCGTCCTCGTGCTAATAGTACGACCTTAAACGCGTGACCCTGTGACTGGGGGCACAACTGGGGGGCCGCGTTTGTGTCGCCGGTCGCTGTGTGATTCTTTCTTTTTTTTTTTCTTTGTACAATCAGGGACAAATTCGGTGAACCACTTCCTGCTTATTTTTGTGTAGCTAGTGTGACTTCAAAAAAAAGTAGCTCCTCAGTTTGACCATATTATAGTTATGCGGTTTTAAGAAAAGTATTTTTTACATTTAGGAGAAAGTTTTGGTATTTTAACCGCCGCGTGTGACTTAAAAAAAAAGTAGCTCCTCAGTTTGACCATATTATAGTATTCTTTGGTTTGGTTTGACTATGTTTGTATGTATGTTTGGCCGATTATCTAGCGTTTGGCTGAACCGACTTTTATGCGGTTTTAAGAAAAGTATTTTTTACATTTAGGAGAAAGTTTCGGAGTTTTAACCGCCTTCGAAGAAGAAGGTTCTCAGTTTGACTCGTATGTTTGTATGTTTGTCTCCGAGATGCGGTTTTCAGAAAACTATTTGTTACATTTAGAAGGTTTTGGCATTTTAACCGACTTCAAAAAAGGAGGTGTTCAGTTTGACCCGTATGTATGTTTGTTTGACTTTGAGATGCGGTTTTCAGAAAAGTATTTGTTACATTTAGGAGAATATTTTCGAATTTTAGCCGACTTCAATAAAAGAGGTTCTCAGTTTGACCCGTATGTTTGTTTTGAGATGCGGTTTCCAGAAAAGTATTTGTTACATTTAGAAGGTTTTTGCATTTTAACCGACTTCAAAAAAGGAGGTACTCAGTTTGACCCCTATGTATGTATGTTTGACTTTGAGATGCGGTTTTCAGAAAAGTATTTGTTACATTTAGGAAAATATTTTGGAATTTTAGCCGACTTTAAAAAAGGAGATTCTTAGTTTGAACCGTTTGTTTGTGTTTGTCTCTGAGATGCGGTTTTCAGAAAAGTATTTGTTACATATAGAAGGTTTGGGCATTTTAACCGACTTCAAAAAAGGAGGTGCTCAGTTTAACCCGCATGTATGTTTGACTTTGAGGTGCAGTTTTCAGAAAAGTATTTGTTACATTTAGGATAATATTTTTGAATTTTGGCCGACTTCAAAAAAGGAGGTTCTCAGTTTGACCCGTATGTTTGTCCTTGAGATGCGGTTTTCAGAAAAGTATTTATTACATTTAGAAGGTTTTGGCATTTTAACTTACTTTAAAAAAGGAGGTGCTCAATTTGACCAGTATGTATGTATGTTTGTCTTTGAGTTGAGATGCGGTTTACATAAAATTATTTCTTTACATTTAGGAGAAGGTTTTGGTATTATACACGACTTCAAAAAAAAGGTTTTCAGTTTGATCTGTTTGTATGTATGTTTGTCCGCGATTATGTCATGTTTTCTGAACCGTTTTTGATGCTTTTTTCAACTACATTTTGATTGATGCGGTTTATGTGTACATCCTACTAACATAGCTATTTAAAATAATGCCACGAACAAGTTAGAAATAATAGCTCTAATAGGTACTGTATTCACACCAAATAACGTAAGTACTTGGAAGTCGGGCGGGATTAAACAAAAACACCAAAACATGTAGGTACACTCGACAGCACATCAGGTTAAACAGTTGAACTGCGAAGCCAGCTTTTATTACGTAGGGCATAAAGGCGTTCTCAAGGTCAACATGTATAGTCTGATGTGCCGCCGTGTGAACATGTTTCACATCTGACTTCAAAATACTCGTACATACATTATTTGGTGTGAATACAGTTATTAGAAGTATTATTTCTAATTTTATTGTGGCATTTTTTTAAAGCGCTTTTACTTTTTTATAAAATATTTTTTTTTACTATTTGGTTATTTATTAAACTAGGATACCTAGAACAATACATAAGCGATTAGGGAGAGTTGGGCGAGTTGATTTTAACTGTCTACGTTTACGAAAACTATTGGATGAACTGCTCATGTCGGTAAAGTAGTTAAACGACATGAATGAGATAGAGCGATTTTACGAATACAGTTTTCCAAACTCATACCAAGTTTTACTGGTTGTACGTGCACACAAAAATACAACGTTCCATAGCGTGCAACAACAACCGTAACGTGTATTATAAACGCAAAACAACCATCGACCGGGAGGCGACCGTCGGTAACCCTACCTGCTCGAGTATCATCATAAATAATAATAAATAAAATAACTTCTTACATTCACACCAATTATCTATGCCCATGTTAATTTCATTAAGAAACTGTTGTACGGGACCGGCCGTTTATGAGCGGTAGCAGCCCCGGTGTACATAAACTGTGCGGAGACGGAGAGGTTCCGGACGGTGAAGAAAACCACTGGTTGTTGATGCTCGTTCGGGCAGAGTGACTTTATTGTTCTTCTTACAATATCTGGATGCGAATGAATCTTAATGCGAGGGCACGCGATATTTATAGCGACTCTAATTGTTTCCGCGTATTTTCTCACAAAAGAATTCAAGGAATTGGCTTACACGCGCGACGCTAAATCAGTTCTCGGAACTGTGGCAGTCTGCGTGTAAGGGAGTTCCGAGATGTGCCGCTAGAGGCGCGGTTGTGCTAGAAGAGCATATCCCGCGAGTGAGCGAGATAGCGAATCGGACCTTAGGTACGTCGAGGCAATACCGTATCGAGAGCCCTTTGCATTTTACAAATTATTTTAACATTATAAACGATCTATATACAACACAAATAAAACTTATCTAATTTATCTCAACCTAGCAGAGGGAGTAAAATACACACAAAAATATCATTTTATTGTACAACGGTCAACTCAAGGAATTTTATATACATCTTATTTCTAAACATAATAAATCGTAATAATCTGTCCCGCACATATCTCCCGCCGTACATAAGCCCGGCGGCTTATGTAGTTCAATCCGGTGCGGGCGCCGTCGGTAGCACGATGAGCTTCATCACAGGCCGTCGTAGCACGCCGCCTCGGGATCGCACGTCGACCACGCGCGTCACGCCGTCGGGTCCCGGGTGCAGCTCGGTGACTAGGCCTCTGGGCCACACGTTGCGGGGCAGGTTGCCGTCGGCGATGAGGACCACGTCGTCCACCCTGATGGCCGGCCCACGGCCGTGGGGCTCCCGCCGGTGTTGAAGCTCGGGCAGGTACTCGCGCACCCAGCGCGCCCAGAAGTGGTCGGCGAGGCGCTGTGTGCGGCGCCAGGTGGCGCGGCCGCTCAGGTCAGCGTCGGTGCAGGTGCCCGTCGGTGGTGTGCGCGCTGATCCCCCCAACGGGAAGTGGTTAGGGGTCAACGCCTCTTCGTCGGTAGCTTCGACGGACACGTGGGTGAGCGGGCGGCTGTTGACCACGTACTCGGTTTCGGCCAGTAGCGTGTGCAGGCATTCTTCAGTCGGTTGCTGCTCGGTTTCGTCTACGTAAACGGTGAGTTTCTTCAATCTGTCGGTCGGTAACACTTGTTTTCTTCGTAGCGCGGCGATCTCTTTTCCAAACGAATCGTGTTGCGATTGCGTCACCCACAGCTGTTCGGCGCGACGGATAAAATCAGCGCTCAATGTTTTGAACGCGCACTCGTTCGTCAGTGGGCGTGGCTTCTGCTGGGCGGAGCTTATCTTGTTATGAGTCTTGTTAGCTCGCGATTGTAGATCGGCTTTCGCGCGCGGTTTTGTCCGTTTGTGCTGGACGCGTTGTTTTCTGGTTTTCAGCGCTTCGATGTATTGAAGTACTCGTGCGGTCGTGCGGATAAGTCGTTGCCATGAAGAAAAGCGTGTTATGTCGGGTAACGCTTTCGCGACGTCCGACGTTGCTGTGGCGGCAGTGACAGGCGTTGCTATTGTGAACGCGTCAGGCGTTATCTGTCGTCCGTTTTTTCTTTCTTCGCCCGTTGCTTCTGTTTTCGTAAATGTTTCTCGCGGCCATTCTTCTTCGGGTGGGAACGGCGACCCGGTGAATGAACTTTGCGCTTCGTGCGGGCTCTCCCGCCGGTCGTTGCGCCACGGAAACTGTAAGGCGCTTCGCTCTTCGCTTCGGATGTCGATGCGGCGGAACGTTTCTTCGCTGTCGGCGACCGCGGTGGCTTCGTACTGGCTGAAGCGCACAGGTACCTCCGGTAGTGACTGAAGGTGGTCGGGACCGCTGATCAGCTGGTCGTTGAGCGATGTATCGGAGTAACGGGCGGCGGCTTCGGACGCAAGGCGAAACTTGGCGGAGTGCAGCTGTAGGTACCGGGTGCGGCCGGGGTCAGTGACCGGCGGGCCCGGTTCGGTTTCGTAGCCTTTTCTCAGGAGCGCTTCTCTCGGTTGTTTTAGTGCGAGTTCTTCGGGCTTCGATGTCGGTTTCTTCGGTTGTATACAGCGCGATTCGGGTGTGAAGACTTGTTTCGTTGCTTCGTCGGTGGCGCGGTCTGTATCTTCGTTTCGAACTTCGTTTCGAACTTCGTTTCGATCTTCGTTTACGGTGCGGACGTTCACGTGAGCGACGTAGTGTACACGTTGGTCGCGACTTCTGTTGGTGGCGCCGTGTAGAACCCAACCCAGCGGCGTAAGAGATGCCGCAGGTTGGTTTTCGCCTCCTCTTCTTGTTTGTTCGGCGACTAACAGGCGCCAGTTGTCCTGGCCGATAAGGAGCGTTGGAGTGGCTCGTTCGTAGTACACGCTGTTTTCGATGTCTCGTAGGTGCGGTGCGTTGACTACGTCGGTCTTCATTACGGTTTGTGGCGCCAGTCTCAACTTTTCGATCGTGCGGGCTTGAACGGTGAACACATTGTTATTCCCTTGCAGCTGTAGAGTGACGCGTCGAGAGTTTCTGTCTTCTTCCCTCCCTGAGACTGTTTCTATGGCGAGTGTGTCGGCGGGTCCGTCGGCTCCAATCTTCGCAGCGATGGTGGCGTCTATCAGTGTGACGGTAGACCCGTCGTCTAGGAGCGCATACGTATCGATGTACCCGCTCTGACCGGTGACTCGTACTGGTATGATTTTCAGGTAGGTACTTGTGGCTCGGCGTGACTTCGTGGTTGCAACTATCTCGGGTTCGAAGTCGTCATCAGCTGGCGGCGGCGACGGCGGCGGCGACGGCGGTGGCGTCAGCGTGTTTTCGGTGCGGCTCTCGAAATGAAGCAATCGGTGATGTGACTTAGCGCAGCCGTTTTCCCCGCATCTTCGCAGTTTGCATCGGTGTGAATACGATCTCGATCCTAGGCAACGGAAACAGAGTCGCTTTTCCCTTGCCAGTCTCCACTTCTCGTCGTTGTTCGCCCTCTTGAAAGTTTCGCACGCGTAGGCTGAGTGGTTAGGTTGCGCGCACACAGCGCAGGTTCGTTGTCTCTCCGGCGCGCGTGTTTCGGTTTCTGTTTCTGTTCGGTGCGCCGAGTACGTTCGCTGTGGCTGATGCGTGCGTTGCGGGCGAGTTCGGTGCGTTGGTTGCGGCGGTTGACGCGTAGACGGGCGTTCGTCGGACGTGATGTTTTCGGGCGGCGCAAACTCTCTGCAGTTCTCGGCTTCGGCGACGATAAACTTGCGGAACATGTCGAGACTTGCTTTCTTCGCTGTTTTTGTTTTGAAGTCGTACCATCTGTATCGCAGGCTCGGCGTAAGTTTCTCGACTAGCGTCTTGAGTACTTTCGGGTTCTGGCAGTACCCTTCTTCCCCCAACGTGTAGAGCACGGTCACGGCATTTTGGATCTTATTGGCGAAGGCGCAGACGTCTCTCGGTGCGTCGGTCACTCGTTGAATATTTTCGATTTTCTCGAGCTCTAGTTCTGCGATGACTTGCGGTCGGCCGAAACGGTTTTCAAGTGCCTTCATTATGACTTCAGGTTTCGATACGACGGCGAGTAGGTCTTCGACCTCTTCTTTGGCTCTTCCCCGTAGCGCTCGGCGTAGGCGGGCGGTATTTTCTCTCGCGGAGCCGTAGACTGTTAAATCTTCGTAAGCCATCTTGAAGTTCAGCCAGTCGGTGTGTGCGCCGTTGAAGATCGGTAACTCGACGCTCGAACTGTGTCTGATCACTTCAGTCTTCGGTTGAAAGGCTCTGGCCGCTTCCATAATCGCCGCAGTTAGCTCGCTCACTTCTATTGCCGTCTCTTTCTTCGGTGTCGCCCCGGCAGGCGTGGTATGTAGAGACGGTGCTGGCGCCTTCGTGACGTCTTCGGTGGTTGTGAGCGGCTTCGTGGCTTGTATCCATTCTTCTGTTCTGTTTCTGGAATTGGCTTCCGCTTCGTCGTCTTGGCTTAGTTCCGTGGTTTCGGATTCTGCGTCGCTGTCGGCTTCGATTCTTGCTAACCGGGCCTTGGCGAGGTTTAGCTCTTTTTCGGCTATCTCTTCTCTGGCTTCTGCGAGGAGACGCGCTCGTTCGGACTTCGTGGTGATGGCGCGCGACTCCCTCGTACTCGTCGCTCGGCTGGGCGGTGCGGTGCGACGGTGTGACGGTGGTTTTCTTTGCTCCTGTTCCTTTTTCTGTGTGCTGGACGCGTGGCGTGGCGGTGACTCATAGTGGCGTGATGGCGACTCGTAGCGGCGTGGTGGCGACTCATGGCGACGCGGAGACGGCGAAGGTTGACGGAGCACCGGTTGGCGCAGCTCTCGGTGAAGCGATGAACTTCTTGAAACGTGGCGCCTCGGCGGCGGGCGTGACGTTGGGCTGTGCTGGCTTCGTCGTTGCGGAGGTTCGTCTGGGCGTGCTTGATGGTTCGGTGATGAGACGCGTCGGTGTGGCTGCGAGACGTCGGGGCGCTGAGGTGAGCCGCGTTGGTTCGGCGGTGAAGCGTGGCGACGTGGCGGCGAGGCTTCTTGACGTGGCTCCCTCACGCGTCCTCGTGACGGGGAAACAGGAGGTTCTTCGTGGGTGATTCGCTCGGCGATTCTTCTTTCTTTTTCACTTCTAGTGAGCACCATCTTGACTGTAGTTTTCTATGTCTTCAGTAGGTATCTTCTGATCCGGCTCGAAGGACCAATATGTACGGGACCGGCCGTTTATGAGCGGTAGCAGCCCCGGTGTACATAAACTGTGCGGAGACGGAGAGGTTCCGGACGGTGAAGAAAACCACTGGTTGTTGATGCTCGTTCGGGCAGAGTGACTTTATTGTTCTTCTTACAATATCTGGATGCGAATGAATCTTAATGCGAGGGCACGCGATATTTATAGCGACTCTAATTGTTTCCGCGTATTTTCTCACAAAAGAATTCAAGGAATTGGCTTACACGCGCGACGCTAAATCAGTTCTCGGAACTGTGGCAGTCTGCGTGTAAGGGAGTTCCGAGATGTGCCGCTAGAGGCGCGGTTGTGCTAGAAGAGCATATCCCGCGAGTGAGCGAGATAGCGAATCGGACCTTAGGTACGTCGAGGCAATACCGTATCGAGAGCCCTTTGCATTTTACAAATTATTTTAACATTATAAACGATCTATATACAACACAAATAAAACTTATCTAATTTATCTCAACCTAGCAGAGGGAGTAAAATACACACAAAAATATCATTTTATTGTACAACGGTCAACTCAAGGAATTTTATATACATCTTATTTCTAAACATAATAAATCGTAATAATCTGTCCCGCACAACTGTATTATGGAAAACTTGATAACGGATAAATATATACTTAAATACTTTATTGTTTGTAAATAAATACTTAATATACATAGTTAACACCCAGACCAAGACAAATAGACATGTTCATGCACACAGATATTTGTCTTGTTCGGGAATCGAACCCGAGACCACTAGCGCAGAAGGTGGGTAGCCTACCCCTGCGCCAAATCGGTCGTCATCATCAATCATGACATGCTCATTGTTAGTAGTAAGACAAAAAGTTACGTTAAAAATAGATTAGGTTGTCTAGTCGCAACCTGGCCCTCTTAGTACAGTCATGAAAAAAGTGCGGCTAAAATGATGAGAAAATATATCATCAGGTACCAGCATGAAACGCTGTTCATACGATCAGGCTTGATAGATAGACTAGAAAAATGTGGTAATAGTAATTAACCATTACAGAAATATTTGCTTTTTGCGAAACAAAACCTAAACCTTTACTGCTCTTAGTTAATTTATTTTTATTTCTTTTTCGCACTATTGAGTATTTGCTATTTTTGAGAAGGGGTGTATCAGTTAACAAAAATAAATAATGAAACTCGAAATAACTGCTCTCAGTTTTTACATAGTAACCGCAACTTTCAAGCACGTTGGTTGGATAAAATCGTAGAAAGTCAATCTGCAGATGAAATGCAAACACTTCAACATCTTTTTGGCAATCCAAAAAGGTATAAGAAAGAAGTTCGTTTTTGGGGAAAAGTGTAGCTATATTTAATAAAGTTCCACAGAATTTAGTAGAGCTGCCTTTGAACAAATTTAAATGTCATGTCAAAAAATCACTCATGGGCGAAGCATATTATAAAGTAGACGACTATTTGAAAGACCGTAATGCGTGGATTTGATGTAACACATAACCTTAGCTGAACTAGTGTTATATTATTATTAAAAAGTTGTAAAAGTTAACGATATAAATCTTTGTAAATATAGTTACTCCAAATGATTAAATCTGATAAGTTTATTGCGCCTGTTCTTCTTATCAGTTAAAAAAGTGTTGAACGGGTGGTAGAAAAATATAGACGATTCAAAAGAGCTTATTTATTAAGTCAAGTTGAATTCAGATATTTTTTATTATTTATTTTATAGCAATTAAGGTCACTTAAGGTCAGAGAGCGGTGACGAGTAGTAAAATAAATATTGTTTGATGAAAGGAAAAATAAGAATTACGTTAAACACAGTTAAAAATGACATGTTGCAGTATTTTTATCAATCACAACACATGTTTTACGTGCTCATCCCTACCTATAAGCCTATAACTAACACAAAGGATAATGGGCCTTTTTATATGGCGAATTGACGTAGTACAACTATAACAGAAATTACATCCTTTTAATTTGTAGTACTCGATAGTAGGCCTAGTTAGAATAACCTTTACCTAATTTCATCTGCATTATCACCCACATTGAAGAAAAGTGAAGTCCAAAAGATGTGTAATAGCTGGAATTAAAAAGTCGAAATACCCTGATGATATCGAATCAGGCGAACAATATCTGAGTGCATCCGCGCGCTTTAGCGGATAGGGATTATGGCAAGATAATGAAAAAAATAACTCGAAAAAATTTAAACACATCTTAGATTTCTGCGCGAACTGAAAAAAATTATATTATTTTCAATTTATAAGCTATCCTGTTAAATTGCTCACCTGGTAACCTAAAGCACGCGCACATTAAGGGCCGACGCGAAGCTTTCTAGTTGGAAGAGGCGATTAGCAAGTTACAATGGGATGTCATTGACATAACTAAGGTCCAAAGAGAGGAAGAGGACTTGATTATCCTACTATTCAGCTTATACCTTGCTATACCACCGGGTGGGTAACCAGCAGTACATTGGTGGTGTTGCGTTCATCGTCCACAAACCCCTCGTTAACAACGTCGTCACCATAGGGAGTGTGTCGAGCAAGGTAGTTAGATACGCTACCCACCTACTCAAAATATAGAAACGGTATATGGTGCATATCATACAGGTCTTCGCTCCGACCTCGAAACACAACGATATTGAAGTGGAGGCTATGTATGGAGAGATCTTTAAAGCCATTCAAAGCTATACAAAACCCACTACACGTTTGTGTCAGGGGATTTCAATGCAAAATTGGGGCATCGTTACGGTGATGAGTTGAGAGTGGGGCAATTTGGATTTTGGCAACGAAACGAAAGAGGCCTGATGCTGGCAGACTTTATGGAGCGGGGGAAAACCTCTTCCTACTGATGAACTCCTTTAAAAAGCCCGTAAGCCGCAAATGGACCTGGATTAAGCCGGAGGGTAAAGTTAAAAACAAGATAGATTTTATATGTCGACGAGGAAGCAAATATTTAATGATGTCATTGTATCCAACCTCGTAAAGACAGGAAGCGATCACCGCACAGTTAGAGCACATTGAGTTGAGTAACAACGTCAAGCTGGAAAGATCTCGACTAAAAAAATCTACGCTCCGACCAAAACCAGCTCAAATTAAAACACGCGAGTGCTTTCCGCTCGAGATTCAAAACCGCCTCTAAGCCCTTCCATCCAAGCATCGATGTGGACAATCTATATACAACATGGTGGTGGATACTGCCCGCACGGAAATGTTCAGTTATTATAAAACTCGCCGTAACAAATCAAAGAAACTCTCCGGCCACACGCTCTGACTCATGGATCAGGGAGAATTCACTGTTCAATGTTTAATTAAAACAACCGTCCACTGAACAGTTATTATAACTTATTTTTTGTTAGATTTTAAATTATTTTTATGCATTCACAATGCAATTTTTGTAAGTATAGGAAAAATGTGATAGTAAAAAACCACGAGCCCTATAAGTAGCTTTCAGGCGGGATTCGAACCCGCGCCTCCGGGAATCCGGCCCGATGCTCTGACCAACTAAGCTACCGAAAGACTCGATCGTCGATTACACGACTCGTCGAATTTTGCTATCACTTGTCACGCTGTAGGCCAGCGTTGTTTCATCAATGTGAGGAAACCCTCGCATCCGAAAGAAACATTTTTACAAATGTTTAACAATCGATTAAGATGGAACAGCCATTAAATTTTAATCATAAAAATAATTTAAAACTTTGTTTTAATAACAGTCTTACACAATTTATCCTCTTCTTTTTACAAACTTATTTCGTTACATATTTATATTTTCTATATATAATAATAATAATATAATATAACATTCACTTCTAACTTCATCACACCTGATGATAAGTGGTGATAAGGCTAAAGGTGGAAGCGCACTACTCCCGGAATCCTCAATCACTGAGGAACTGGCTATCTTATCTTTAACTGCCGGAACACAATAATAGATAAGATGGCGGTAGCTAGCCAGGCGGACTAAGAACAAGTCCTACCACCAACCAAACCGAATATAATATGTACCCCCCACTGGGAATCGAACCCGGGACCTCTGGGTCTGAAATCCGTGGTATGAACCACTAGACCACAGAGGCGGTTAAAAAAGGCGGTATTTCCAAAAAGATGTTGAAGTGTTTTCATTAATCTGCAGATTAACTCTCTAAGATTTTTTTAAGTTGCGATTGCTATGTAAAAAACCATAATTTAAATAGTTATTGTATGATAGCACTTATTTCAAGTTTCATAATTTATTTTTGTTAACTGGTACACCCCTCCTCAAAAAATAGCAAAAACTGTAACTTAACGGAGCTAAAAATAAATAAAAATAAATTACTGAAAAATGGAAAATGAAGTATTTAGAAAAAATCGACCCGTCTCACAACCAGCTCCGATGGGACACGAACCCACGACCTTTCGCTTCACTGAGCTACGGAGTCGTTACGAGAAGCGTCGAATTTATCCAATACTTCTTACTCGCTGTATAGTCAGCGTTAATTTCATCAATGTGGAGATATTACTACCCTCACACGCGAAAGAAATACCTTTCCAGGTATTTGGCAATCGCTAAAGATGAAATTACTATTGCAAGTTATTTTAATTTTTAGTTTTTTGCATTCACAATACAATTTTTATTACTGAAAAATGGAAAATGAAGTATTTAGAAATTAGTTATTTTTCTAAATACTTCATTTTCCATTTTTCAGTAATAAAAATTGTATTGTGAATGCAAAAAACTAAAAATTAAAATAAAAATAAATTAAATAAGAGCAAAACTCAAAAGGTAGTGTAGTGTTTCGATAAAAAAACTAAAAGTAAAATATTTCTGAAATGGTGGTACACCCCTCCTCAAAAAATAGCAAAAACTGTAACTTAACGGAGCGAAAAAGAAATAAAAATAAATTAAATAAGAGCAAAACTCAAAAGGTAGTGTAGTGTTTCGATAAAAAAACTAAAAGGTAAATATTTCTGAAATGGTTAACTTTTGGATATAGTACATTATTAATAACCTAAATAGTGGTGTCGTTTAATATTAAGGTCGAATTTCCCTGTTACCCTGTACATTCATATTATTGATGTAAGTAACAATACAAACATAAAATTGCTCGGGCACAAAAGACGGCCAGGCTGCGGGTCGGCAGACCAGTATTTTTTGTAGTAGGTTGGCCTAAGTTACAGTAAGACGTTAGTTTGATACTGGTACCCCATGACATGAAAACCACCCCGCAAGCCGCCGCTAAAATTGCTCGAACTGACAAAGTAGCCAAGACGGCGCGTGGCAGACCACATTTTTCTAGTCTATCTATCAAGCCTGAGCGTATGAACAGCGTATCATGCTGGTACCTGATAACATATTTTCTCATCATTTTAGCCGCACTTTTTTCATGAATATACTAAGAGGCTAAGGTTGCGGCTTGCTTAGCTGCCAACCTTATTTATATTTGCATGCTATTATTAGATGGCAGAACATGCTCGATCTGTAAACTTTTATACCACCTGTATACCATGTTTCTAGCAAATAAATGATTTATGATTATGATTATGAACCTAACCTGGGGGGCTACAGGCTAAGAAATCTGGATATGGGTATGGGCTTCAACTGTCATTTGAATTCCTTATTCTGATAGATTTTTGCTGCTTTGTTCTGTTGAACGTTGCTAGCTAGTTATCGTTATACCCGACGTCACAAAACAAGTAACTGATAGCGGCTATTTTCTTTACAAAATTGACTTAAAGTTCCCAAAAAAGTATGAAGTTCATATCCATAAAGTTACGCGGTAGCCCCCCAGCACCAACAACTCAACTTTTTTAACGTAACTTTTTGCCTTCTAACAATGAGTATGTCATTGTGGTACTCTATAGTAGGTAGAATTACCGACGGTCGCCTCTCGGTCTACCATTTATACAACTATTTGGTAAACACAATGTCAACATAATTATTTTGCCTCGACGATTGATACGTGAAAATAGAATAGATCGCGCGAGCGGACGGCGGCGGCGCGGCGGCGCGGTGGCGGGGCGGCGGGGAACCCGTCCTGTACGTCTCCCGCGCCCCGCTCCTACGCCTCGCTTCGTACTCACAGTCACAGCTCCCGATTGCTGAATTAAGTTTTTCTATGTAAAATGCTTTTAGGTTTTGGTTTTTTTTTTGGATATTGTTGTAGTTGAAAATAAAGTGAACTGTGTACTTAAATCAATAAATAAAACAGATAGAGAATTTTTCCACTGCGAGTAAAACAGCAATTTTTAAGATAGTTTAATTACATGGTTTATTTTTTAGATTTTCATTTTGTGGTTATAAAACTTCAATAAAATGGCATTTCCGTAAAAAAGTTCGACGGAGAAATTTTACTTTTCGAGTCACACCAAAAACACATATTTTAGTAAAATGTTGTGTTTCTGCTGGGATATTTTTTTGGATATTTCATAAATCATTTTAATACGTTACATGAATATGTATGGTGAAGAAAGTTTCAACGGAGCATTTTTCCTCAAAAAGATATCTATGAAATATGTCTTTCATTAAAAAAACCTAACTTCTATTATTATTATTCTTTGGAATTTTATACAATACTTTTAATTTATTGATATTTTATCACGTTGTAAAGTTTTTTCTGACTGACGAATTACTGTGGGGGTCAACTAGCTTCATTTCCTACACTAAAATGACTACTGAGAGCGATCTAATGCTTTCGAATCTTGCTTGGATCTTTCGAATGGAGCATTCGTTGGCGGCTTCACTTTCTGTGCGTTTACGCTGTATCTAGGGTTTTATGATCGAAGTTGTCGCTAATAAATGTTTTTCCTTTCTTTCTTACTTACTTGTTTGCGCCCTATAGTGTTTATGTTTAGGCTGTTTTCTCCTTCTGGGCGCGGGCGTGTCGTCGATGTACAAGTCGCCGTCTTCGTAGTCGTACGTGTTGGACACCCGGCGCCGGACCGGCCGCTCGGACCGCCGGACGGCTTTGGGCTCTTCTGTTTCCTGTTCGGTGAATAGTGAAGTTACAAATAAATACATAGTTACATAATCAATTAATGGATCCCCCCAGGGGGCAGACAGGGGACCAAAGAGAACTAAGATTGCTTTTTAGCAACTTGCGTCAGGAGTTAGGGGGCAGATCGGACTTCAACCAGGTTTTAGTTGAGAGGCAGAGGGAAGGTTTGCGCAGGTGATCATGTGTGTTTCATTGCCTATGTTGATCTACAAGGAAAACCTTCGCATGGCTTCTACTTGATGCAGCTGCTCCTTCCTAGAGGCTCAAAATTATCAAAAATTCACATACACTACTTCTTCCAGAGTATCAACTTGAACAGCCCCCCCCCCCCCCCCCCATGACCATGGGCTGGCAACGCCCCTGAGTGCACGCACCATTCAAGGAGAACCTTGGCTACAGATGATACATAAGTAGTGGTGGTGTGTGTTACACAGACGGACAGCAAAATTCCTGCGACCGAAAATCTGCCACTCGTTCGGTCGCATGAAACTCACGAAATTTGCGTTCGTTTTGCCTCATCTAATTCAAGGAGAACCTTCAACTGTAGAGGATACGTACGTAGTGTTGATGTGTTGGCGACGGCGCGGGCGCGGGCGCGTACGCGGCCACGGCGGCCTCGTACGGCGGCAGGCGGCCCGCGCTGTACGGCTCCAACTCCGATGTACGTGGCACTCTAAACGACGGTCCATAAGGAAGGCCAGTGCCCCAGTAATGAAGACATGGTTTCTTCACTCACATCGAATGCAGGTTTTCGTTGAGAGCAGGCAGTGGGGATATTTGGGCAGGTAATCGTTGTGCTTCATTGTCTAGGTTGACCCAAAAGCGGACGCAAGGGCGTCGCCAGGAGGGGCAGTTGCTCTTTCTTAGAGACCCAAAATTGCCAAAAAATTCACATTAACTCCGTCTTCCAGAGTATCAACCTACCCCTGGCAATTTCCCCCCTGACTTTTGGCTGGCGACGCTCTTGAGCGCACGCATCATTCAAGAAGACATATGGCTTGACAAGGCAAGCTTGCGTCGCCAGGAAAGATAGAGGTAGGGAGCTGCTTCTTCCTAAAGGCTCAAAATTACCTAAAGTTATGTACACAGTATTGGCAATAAACGATATTCTATTCTATTTTACACTTCGTCTTCTCAATTGACTATACCTGCTGCTCATCAGTATCATCTTGACCCTCCCCCCACCTAGAGCTGATCAACTGATCAACGGCTCAAGATCAACAAGAACCTTGGCTACAGCAGATACATACGTAGTGTTGGTGTGCTGGCGGCCTCGTACGGCGGCAGGCGGCCCGCGCTGTACGGCTCCAACTCCGATGTACGTGGCACTCTAAACGACGGTCCATAAGGAAGACCAGTGCCTCAGTAACATGGCTTCTTCTATCGTATCATCGGTAGATCAGCCCTTAGGGGACTGATCCCCTGACGGAATCGAGTTGAGATCAAAATCGAATCAAGATCGTAAATGACCATTTTAGTAACGATTATTGTAGCGCCAATCGAGTAGAAGTTGAATACCGTACTAATGAAATCGTTATAGGTATACTGTTTGATAAATTTAAGGTCAAAGGCCACACCTTCGATCACAAAAAAGTAGCTACTTTTAATGTGATCAAAAATGACACTTTCAATCACAACTTCATTACGTCAGGGGTTAGATCGGGCTTCATCAGAAGTGCGCGACATCGAATGCCTATGGGTTGGCATCAATCAGGTTTTCGTTGAGAGGCAGAGGGAAGCTTTGGGCAGATGATCGTGTGTTTCATTGCCTATGTTGATTGTTGACCTACAAGGAGAACCTTCAACTGCAGAGGATACATACGTAGTGTTGGTGTGTTGGCGGCGGCGCGGGTGTCGGCGCGTACGCGGCCACGGCGGCCTCGTACGGCGGCAGGCGGCCCGCGCTGTACGGCTCCAACTCCGATGTACGTAGGGCTCTAAACGACGACGGTCCATAAGGAAGGCCAGTGCCTCAGTAACGAAGACATAGCTTCTTCAGGCAGCTGCTCCTTCCTAGATGCTCAAAATTACCTAAAATTCACATTCACTGCGTCTTCCAGAGTATCTATGGGCTGACGACGCCTTTGAGCGCACGCATCATTCAAGGAGACATTTGGCTGCAGATGATACATACGTAATGGTAGGGTGTTGGTCAACCCCGATATACGTGGCACTCTAAACGCGGGTCCATAAGGATAACGAGCCTCAGTAATGAAATCATGGCTTCTTCTTATTATCGTATCATCGGTAAATCAAATCGGGCTTCCGACATCGATTTTCTATGGGCTGACTTCAAGCAGGTTTTCGTTGAGTGGCAGCGGGAATGTTTGGGCAGGTGCTCATGTGCTTAATTGCCTAGGTTGACCCAGAAGATTGCATTGTCAGAAAAGGCAGAAGTGGGGAGCTGCTGCTTCCTAGAGGATCAACTAAAGTTCACATACTCTTCGTCTTCCAGAGTATCAACTTGAAACTACAATGACTGTGGTTTGGGTATGTGACCAAGTGCTGTGCATACTTCAAAGAGACATTTGGCTGAAAATTATACAAACGTAGCGGTGGTGTGTTGGTCAACTCCGTTGTACGTGGCACGTACTCTTTAAACGCGAAAACGTCCATAAGGAAGACCAGTATCCTAGCAATGAAGACATGGGACAGCAGAATTTCTGCAACCGAAAATTTGCGACTCACGACTCACAAAATTGCGTTCGTTTGGCCTCACCGTTCGTTCGAAGAGAACCTTGGCTACAGCAGATACATACGTAGTGTTGGTGTGTTGGCGGCGGAACGGGCGCGGGCGCGTACGCGGCCACGGCGGCCTCGTACGGCGGCAGGCGGCCCGCGCTGTACGGCTCCAACTCCGATGTAGCGTACGTGGCACTCTACGCGAGAGAACAATGGAACATTATTGCAAAGGGTAACGGGACTCAACGCGAACATTTATTATGTAGTACCTACATACAGTGGCGGTCAGATAATTAAAGACAACAGTTGATTTTCATACAAACGAGGTGTCTTTGAAGCCTCGTTTCTCCGCCAAGCATTGACCTAGCTGTGATCTGAAGATGGCCATCTAGGGAGTGAATGGAGGAGATTCAGATCGCTATACGCACCCAACTGATCTGATCAGCGTTCTAAAGCTGGCCATTGACGGTCAAATTTTCCTAAAACTGTGGCGTAAAACTCCGGCGTCAATCCAAAATTTGATCGTGAATGTCGAATCGTCACTCCAGAGTTTTAACTGACGACGCGCCACGCAATCGCGTCAGTTCGATCGCTGCGCCCGCCCGCGGTTGTGCGGTGGTCGAGCGTGCTTGGTATAAAGGAAGTAGAAAGGGTAAAAACGGGACCCTATTACTAAGACTCCGTTGTCCGTCTGTCTGTCACCAGGCTGTATAACATGAACCGTGATAGCTAGACAATTATTGTTTAACAGATGATGTATTTCTATTGCCGCTATAACAACAAATAGGTACTAAAAACAAATCAGAATAAAATTAATATTTAAGGGGGGCTCCAATAAAGTAAACGTCATTTTTTGCCGTTTTTTGCTCGATGTTAATAATGGCAATAGGTAGACGTTTTAAGTATTTTCAGAATATTTAGTTGTACTTATAGGTACTCACTTTAAAAATAAATAATTAAAATAAAATGAAGTTCATATTTAAGGAGGGTTCCCATACAACAAACGTGATTTTTTCCTGTGTTTTGCTCGATATTAATAACGGCAATAGGTAGACGCTTGAAATATTCTCAGAATATTTAGTTGTATACCCACTTTAAAAATAGATAATTACCTATAAATAAAATTCATATTTAAGGAGGGCTCCCATACAACAAACGTGACTTTTGCCGTTTTTTGCTCGATATTAATAACGTAGATGCTTAAAATATTTAGTTCTATTTCTTATTCGGAATCAGAATCCTTTTTTTTTCTGGACAAAAATAAGTAGTAAACGATGAGTACACGTCTTTCAACAGCCCGGCCGGTCGAAAACTGAAGAGCCGGCGTCACGCCAGTCAGTGGGGAAATCTAGTTGGCTTAAAACCATTTGGAGTGACGCCACAGTTTTACGCCACAGTTTTAGGACAAAACTGATCGTCAATGTCCAGCTTAAGAGATATAAGAGTCAGAGTTTTCAGTTTCTAGATTTCCATAGAGTTTTATGCAAATTTTGCGGATTTTTTAAACATATATTTTAGAATGCTGATCAGGGGGCTGATTCTCAGGCAATCGAGAAAAGTTCACTTTTATATGCTCGAAATTCCAATTTAACACAGTTTGTGTCTTGTCAGAATTTCACAATCGAAAAAGTTCGATCGAAAAGCAGTCGAACGCTACGAGTGGTACAGACCAATCGATGTTCGTATACGAACTTAGCTGTCAAAATGAATTTGTTGACATGTGGAACAGTTTAGTTTATTTGAAACGTTCTAACTTTTCAATAGAAACCACAAAGAAAAATTCATTTTGACAGCTAAGCTCGTATGCGAACATCGATTGGTCTGTACCACTCGTAGCGTTCGACTGCTTTTCGATCGAACTTTTTCGATTGTGAAATTCTGACAATACACAAACTGTGTTATATTTGAATTTCGAGCTTATAAAAGTGAACTTCTCTCGATTGCCTGAGAATCGGCCCCCAGATCAGTTGGGTGTGTATAGCGATCGGAATCTCCTCCAATCACTCCCTAGAGTGCAATCATCTGATCACAGCTAGGTCAATCTCTGGCGGAGAACCAAGGCTTCAAAGTTACCTTGTTTGTATGAAAATCAACTGGTGTCTTTATTTATGTGACCGCCACTGTATGTACTTACAGATACCCCCAATACTGTGAGTGTTGTGTGCCGTAATGACATCACTAGCGGTAATAAAAACAAAAAAGTGACAGTTTGAGGGTGGCCGAAGATCTCCCAGCCCGCCCGAACAGACGACGCTGCGCACCGCCGGTCTGCTTGTAACCACGGCTATGGCAAAATATCCGAAACGTCAAGCTGTAAGTACATATTATGTACTACATAATAAATGTTCGTTCTAAATGGCTGTATTCTTACTCTTGTTTATAATAATAATGGAACGCGAAAGTTTAAAATCTTATTATTGCAAAGGCCGTGAAAAAGGCAATTGGGAGAAACAGGCAAAGCTTCTAGTAGACGGCATTTTTGTGATTGGGGGTCCACTTTTTACCTAATCTGTGGGATAATAATGTACTCCGTGGTCGAATGACGCAATGGGGAGAAACGGACAAAGCTTTTTGTAGATGGCGTTTGTGAATGGAGTCCACTTTCTACCTAATCTGTGGGATAATAATGTACTCTTTGGTCGATGATTGGTTAAATAAACTATAATTGAGTATACCTGCTGCTGCACGGGCGGGTCGTACCGCTGCTACTACTCAGTACTGGTACGACGGCTTTATGTCCTCTGCCGAGTACATTAACACGTTCCGATGCGGTATTCCACTCCACTATGACACTAATAATCTTCATGAATGTTTCGTACACCTATACCGCTCTCGGCGAAGCACTGACTCATGTGTCCAAGTAACGTTCACACATACGCAACGGCCACCACCGTACTGTCAATGTGTGTAGCCCCTGTGTATGTGTATGTATATACCTAAAACGGTCATAGTGTACACGTGTTTTTGACACTAGGAACACAAGCCTTCTGTTCAGAATGACAGTAAGACTGCTCTCTATGAAACTCTAATGTAAATTCGACGGTTGTTGCCGTAGTGATTTTTAGATTGATTTTCGTGTAAACGGCGATACCCATACTGCCATTATATTAATTCTACCTTTACTGTCTATGCCGTTACCGCGGCGGAACGTGTTAGTGGCTAGCTACAACCTAATAGACTATACCTGGTGCTGCACGGGCGGGTCGTACCGCTGGCAGTACTCAGTACTGGTACGACGGCTGGATGCCCTCCGCAGAGTACATTAATGGCTAGCTAACAAACTAATTGACTATACCTGCTGCTGCCCACTAAACAGACACCTATCAGTAATCAAACGGACAGAAAAACCCATCTGCCCGCAATGTTAGAAAACAAGTTTGGCCGTCACATAATTAAAGACACTAGTCGATTTTCATACAAACGAGGTAACTTTGAAGCCTTGGTTCTCCGCCAGGGATTGACCTAGCTGTGATCTGATGATGGCCATCCAGGGAATGAATGGAGGAGATTTAGATCGCTATACACACCTAACTGATCTGATCAGCGTTCTAAGAGATATAAAAAGAAATATTGGACAACATCATAATATAATATAAGAATCAGAGTTTTCAGTTTCTGGATTTCCATACAATTTTATGCTAAATTTGCGGTTTTTTAAACATATCCTTATATCTTTTAGAATGCTGATCAGATCAGTTGGGTGTGTATAGCGGTCTGAATCCCCTTCAATCACTCCCTAGAGTGCAATTATCTGATCATAGCTAGGTCAACCCCTGGCGGAGAACCAAGGCTTCAAAGTTACCTCGTTTGTATGAAAATCGACAGGTGTCTTTAATTATGTGACCGCCACTGTAAATAATAATAATAATATACCTGGTGCTGCACGGGCGCTTCGTACCGCTGGTAGTGTACGTAGTCGGGCTGGTAGTACTCCGCCTGGTACGAGCCGGGCTTGGCCGCCTCCGAGTACTGGTACGACGGCTGGATGTCCTCCGTGGAGTACATTAATGGGTAGCTTTAAGCAAACCACCCCTTGTCTGTCCCGAGGCCATTTTGTGGCGTTTTGCAAAATATCGCATCTGTCAAGACCAGAAAATGGCCTCGACCTTGATATTTGTTTATCAGCGTGTCATCATCATCATCATCATTTCAGCCGTACGAATTATTTGTGTGAATCAGCGTGTAAATTTGTTTATTTAAGCTCATTTAGATACTCTAACCTGTGGTGTGCTTTGTAAAATCTGTAGATATATCATATAATACAGATGCAAATATATCCCAAAGAGTCAACCAAACACTTTAATTTTAAACGTGTTTTTTTTTTTTGCAAAATCAGCGAATTAATCAAGAGCGCTTGCACCTGCAGGCACCAAGTATCATACTTGGTAGACTTGGTCAACGGTTCTAAGCTGCGATAATTCGACGTTGATGCCATTTTACTTACTTGTAGGTAAAACTACGCTCTGCTACCATATTTGTGAGGGTTTTCCTACGTAGGGCATTCAATAATAAAATAAAATATTTATCATAATCTAGTTATCGAATTTACTCAGTTTTTCCTTTGGTCGCCATTTTGAAATTTTGACAGATGCGCCATTTTGTCTAAAACCTTTGGGACAGTCGACTTTGACTATACCTGGTGCTGCACGGGCGCTTCGTACCGCTGGTAGTGTACGTAGTCGGGCTGGTAGTACTCCGCCTGGTACGAGCCGGGCTTGGCCGCCTCTGAGTACTGGTACGACGGCTGGATGTCCTCCGTGGAGTACATTAATGGGTAGCTTTAAGCAAACCACCCCTTGTCTGTCCCGAGGCCATTTTGTGGCGTTTTGCAAAATATCGCATCTGTCAAGACCAGAAAATGGCCTCGACCTTGATATTTGTTTATCAGCGTGTCATCATCATCATCATCATTTCAGCCGTACGAATTATTTGTGTGAATCAGCGTGTAAATTTGTTTATTTAAGCTCATTTCGATACTCTAACCTGTGGTGTGCTTTGTAAAATCTGTAGATATATCATATAATACAGATGCAAATATATCCCAAAGAGTCAACCAAACACTTTAATTTTAAACGTGTTTTTTTTTTGCAAAATCAGCGAATTAATCAAGAGCGCTTGCACCTGCAGGCACCAAGTATCACACTTGGTAGACTTGGTCAACGGTTCTAAGCTGCGATAATTCGACGTTGATGCCATTTTACTTACTTGTAGGTAAAACTACGCTCTGCTACCATATTTGTGAGGGTTTTCCTACGTAGGGCATTCAATAATAAAATAAAATATTTATCATAATCTAGTTATCGAATTTACTCAGTTTTTCCTTTGGTCGCCATTTTGAAATTTTGACAGATGCGCCATTTTGTCTAAAACCTTTGGGACAGTCGACTTTGACTATACCTGGTGCTGCACGGGCGCTTCGTACCGCTGGTAGTGTACGTAGTCGGGCTGGTAGTACTCCGCCTGGTACGAGCCGGGCTTGGCCGCCTCTGAGTACTGGTACGACGGCTGGATGTCCTCCGTGGAGTACATTAATGGGTAGCTTTAAGCAAACCACCCCTTGTCTGTCCCGAGGCCATTTTGTGGCGTTTTGCAAAATATCGCATCTGTCAAGACCAGAAAATGGCCTCGACCTTGATATTTGTTTATCAGCGTGTCATCATCATCATCATCATTTCAGCCGTACGAATTATTTGTGTGAATCAGCGTGTAAATTTGTTTATTTAAGCTCATTTCGATACTCTAACCTGTGGTGTGCTTTGTAAAATCTGTAGATATATCATATAATACAGATGCAAATATATCCCAAAGAGTCAACCAAACACTTTAATTTTAAACGTGTTTTTTTTTTGCAAAATCAGCGAATTAATCAAGAGCGCTTGCACCTGCAGGCACCAAGTATCACACTTGGTAGACTTGGTCAACGGTTCTAAGCTGCGATAATTCGACGTTGATGCCATTTTACTTACTTGTAGGTAAAACTACGCTCTGCTACCATATTTGTGAGGGTTTTCCTACGTAGGGCATTCAATAATAAAATAAAATATTTATCATAATCTAGTTATCGAATTTACTCAGTTTTTCCTTTGGTCGCCATTTTGAAATTTTGACAGATGCGCCATTTTGTCTAAAACCTTTGGGACAGTCGACTTTGACTATACCTGGTGCTGCACGGGCGCTTCGTACCGCTGGTAGTGTACGTAGTCGGGCTGGTAGTACTCCGCCTGGTACGAGCCGGGCTTGGCCGCCTCCGAGTACTGGTACGACGGCTGGATGTCCTCCGCGGAGTACATGCCTGGGAATCGTGGGAGATATAGTTACATATTTGATTGAATCAGTATTTGATTGAATCAGGCGTCACTTGGCGGAAGTCCCTAACCATTGTGAAAAATAAATACTGACAAACATCTCCTGAGGATGCCCCGGGTTGGGGCGAAACACGTGTAGAGTAGTGTGATCGGTGAAGGTGCAAGTTTTGTGATTATTTGCGGAAGAAAGCTACATATATTTATTTTTCACAAATAGTATAAGTACTTAATATAAATATTTTTTTTTCACAAATAGTATAATATAAATATTTATTTTTCACAAATCTATATATATAAAAATGAATCCCTATTTCCCTTGTCTATATATACTAGTCAAAACAAAATAAGGGCCACTTGATTATTTTGAAGTCTCACTCAATTTTATAATTTTAAAGCGATCCTAAGTGGCTAATTCTTTTTTGTGGTGTTCACTAAAGTGTTAACAAACACTAATGCGACAATACCACTTGCATCTTTTTTTTAAGTGGGTAGAATGTGTTAGTTTTGTTTAACCACTTGAATTTACCCTATTTTAAGACTTTATTTTTTAACTTTTGAGTCAGTTCAACTTTGGATTGCTTCGTGATTAGACAAACTTTGCTAAGTTTAAGCGTGAATTAACATTTTGAGAGAACAATGCCGAGGATTCGAAGACATATGGACCTGCAGACCACAACTAGAGCCATCACATTGATTCAGGAGGGCCATTCTCAGCGTTCTGTAGCTCTGCAGCTAGGTTTTTCACGACGTGCGATCCAGAATGCTTGGAATCGATTTCAAGAGACTGGGAGTGTCACCAGGAGACGAGGATCAGGCAGGATTCGAGCAACCACATCACAGGAAGATCGTTATATACGCCTGACTGCCCGCAGAGAGCGATTCGTTACCGCTCGCTCCTTACAAAACCGCTTGCGGCAGGCGACGGGTACCCGCGTTAGTGACCAAACGATCAGAAATCGGTTGCATGAAGATCAACAATTCTCTAGGAGGCGCGTAGTACGCATTCCATTGACAAGTGCGCATCGTGCAAACCGATTATCATTCGCAAGGCAGTACCAGCAATGGGACATGAGTGATTGGAGCACGGTATTATTCACAGACGAGTCCAAAGTGAAATTTTTCAGTGATGATCGTCGTATTAGGGTTTGGAGACGAGAAGGTGAGCGATTTTCAGATGCTTGCATCCATGAAAGTGACAGATTTGGGGGTCCTAATGTAATGGTGTGGGGGGGAATTTCACTTTCTGGTAGAACAGAGCTTGTAATTCTCAATGAAGGCACAGTAACGGCTCAGCGATACATTGAGCAGGTCATAAGACCCTATGTGGTGCCATTCGCACAAAGAATTGGTGCGGAATTCAAATTAATGCACGATAATGCCCGCGCTCATACAGCTAGAGCCACCAGGGAAGCTCTAGACGAAGCTGGTATACAGGTGTTACCGTGGCCCGCCAACAGTCCGGACCTTAACCCAATTGAGCACATGTGGGACTTGTTGAAAAGAAGCGTTCGGAACACAAATCAGCCTGTGCACAACGAAGCACAACTCATTAATGTGCTCAAAACCAGCTGGGAACAAATTCCAGAAGAAACGGTGCGATCCCTGGTTGAGAGTATGCCATCCAGACTTCAAGAATGTGTTCAGAAGAGGGGAGGCCATACACGGTATTGATAAAAGTAAAAAAAAAACTAAAAAAAAACTTACTTTTTTAAGAAAACCCTTTTTTGTCATGCATAATTTTAAGAAAAAATGATTATTTTATTAAAAAAATTAACATTGACGTTTGTTTTTTATTCCAAACATTAATTTTAAGTTAATTACATTAAAAATTAATCAATTAATTAAATTCAATAATTTTCCCACCCCCAAACTTAATAACTTAATAAGAATACTAAAAAAACATGGTGGCCCTTATTTTGTTTTGACTAGTATATATAAAAATGAATCCCTATTTCCCTTGGTCACGACATCACGCGTGAACGGCTGGGCCGATTTGGCTAATTTTGGTCTTGAAATGTTCGTGGAAGTCCAAGGAAGGATCTAGGGGTAGGATAGGGGTAGGGTAGGGTAGGGGTAGGGTAGGGGTAGGGTAGGGGTAGGGTAGGGGTAGGGTAGGGGTAGGGTAGGGGTAGGGTAGGGGTAGGGTAGGGGTAGGGTAGGGGTAGGGTAGGGGTAGGGTAGGGGTAGGGTAGGGGTAGGGTAGGGGTAGGGTAGGGGTAGGGTAGGGGTAGGGTAGGGGTAGGGTAGGGGTAGGGTAGGGGTAGGGTAGGGGTAGGGTAGGGGTAGGGTAGGGGTAGGGTAGGGGTAGGGTAGGGGTAGGGTAGGGGTAGGGTAGGGGTAGGGTAGGGGTAGGGTAGGGGTAGGGTAGGGGTAGGGTAGGGGTAGGGTAGGGGTAGGGGTAGGGTAGGGGTAGGGTAGGGTAGGGTAGGGGTAGGGTAGGGTAGGGGTGGGGTAGGGTAGGGTGGAGTAGGGGGTAGGGCCACGGGAACGAAGTCGCGCTGGGTCAGCTAGTCTATATATATAAAAATGAGTCCCTATTTCCCTTGGTCACGACATCACGCGTGAACGGCTGGACCGATTTGGCTAATTTTGGTCTTGAAATGTTCGTGGAAGTCCAAGGAAGGATATAGGGGTAGGGTAGGGGTAGGGTAGGGTTGGGTAGGGGTAGAGTAGGGGTAGGGTAGGGGTAGGGTAGGGTAGGGTAGGGTAGGGGTAGGGTAGGGGTATCGTAGGGGTAGGGGTAGGGTAGGGTAGGGGTAGGGTAGGGTAGGGTAGGTTAGTGGTAGGGTAGTGGTAGGGTAGGGGTAGGGTAGGGGTAGGGTAGGGGTGGGGTAGGGTAGGGGTAGAGTACGGGTAGGGTAGGGTGGAGTAGGGGGTAGGGCCACGGGAACGAAGTCGCGCTGGGTCAGCTAGTAGTATAATATATATATAATATATAGTTACATCTTAAGCTACATGCAAGCCCTAAAAGCTGCCGTATACGGGTAGAGTAAACGGTAGAGTAGAGTGGTAGAGTACTTACTATCCTACTAACTATACTAATGTAGACATCATTGGTAGAGTAGAGTAGGTAGGTACTGAAATTTGGTAGAGTAGCTGGCACCGCGGGCAAGCTACTCTACCGCTCTACTCTACCGGTTACTATACCCGTGTACAGCAGCCTTTAAGGATTGGGTCACTTTTAATCCTTGAGTAGGATATTTTAATGATATTTTTTTATTTACTTATTTATGAAATGTTTTTGATCAGGAGACGTATTTCCGTAGCGCTCGAAATGAAAATCGAATACGAATTGAAAACGTATACGTCAGCCAGTCGTCTACGAAATCGAATTCTATTACACCCGTTTTCATGCATTTTTGTAGCATTCGAAATCTGTATTGCCAATAAATTAATATTCTTTAATTGTTTCAAAATCACAGAGAACCTTAAAAAATATAGCAAAACAAAATGAAAACACAAACACTTGTAAATATGTAGCCTATGTTTCTCTCTAGGCTAAAAAGTATCTGTGTCCCAAATTTCAGCTAAATCCGTTCAGACGTTTTGGTGTGATTGAGCAACAAACATCTAAACTTTCACATGTATAAATTAGAAGGACAAAAGCACATTACAAATTAAATATTGTCCTTTTCCGTCTCCTAACTCTTCTAGAAATGTATGAATAGAATAGCCTTCCTTCTAAAGATGTTAAGTAAAAAGTTATAAATTGCTACAAATTACGACTGAAATTACTATAAAGAGAAAGACTAAAGTGCCCCGGTAACGATCAATCGTCATTCGTCAATTACGTGATTGACCGTTTCAATTGAAAGTGCGAATGATGGAGCTACATTCGATGCGTCAATTGCTCGCGCCATGTTTCTCACCGAAAAATCTGTCAATCGCACAACGAGACGATCAATGAGCGTTTTTCTGACAGGTAGAGATTTTAGTACGTTTTCATCAATAGATGTCGCATTTTAAACTCAGCTGTCAAAAATTCTATACAAGCTATAGGTTGATAGAGGCATGCACGAAGCTCGACTTAATACTGAGGTAACTGGAGCGTGCAGTACGAACAATTTTTTGAATACCACAAATAACACAGTGGCTGTCTTCCGTCTCACCTACACTTTAAAAAAATACGTATGGTCATATGAGACAGCTGACAGCCACTACATACATAAATGTCAAATTTGCTGGCGACACTTTTTTATTCAGGGTGAGAGCTCCAGTTACCTCAGAGTATTAAGTCAAACTTCATGGAGGCATGTTATAGACCATAAACATTGCTCACTCGCTCAAGCATATATTATCTATGCTTTCTGTGTCATTTTGTCTTTGTCTCGTCAGTATCACAGGGTAAAAAAACTATAGTCAGTGTGTTTTGTTCGCTTCTGTTTGTGGTTCGTTGTTTTCGTTTGTATTTTCCGTGGATTATTATAACCGACGACTTTGGCTTTTCCTACTGGTGCCTGTCCTGACGACTCTTCTATGCATGATAATATAAGGGCTAGCGCGCACGGGTGACTTAGTTACGCGGCAATTTAATTGTCACTGTCGCCGGCCGTCTCTTCGCCGCGAAAAGATGCGCACACGAGAACGACAGCGACACAACTTTTTTGTAATTTTTGCTCGCAGTCATCAACATGGATTTCGAAGAGGCGGGAATGTGAGAAAAATATCACATTCCCGCGGGATAACGTCGTGTAGTCCTAGCGGGCGAAGCCGCGGGCGGAAAACTAGTTAACTATATTTTAGATCGATAGTAGGAAGCGTATGTAGATTTTCCGTTACTACACACTATCACCGCTATCACCCCGGGCGACGGTTGAGTAGCTAAGTACTGGCCGACCGGCAACTTATTTGTCACCGTGCGCGCACTTGCATTGAAACCAATAGAGAAGAAGACAGTTGCGTCGCGGGCTTGTCTTCGAACCCGCGGACCAGAAAGTCTCCTGGGTCATTATTCTGTGCCCGGGTGTCGCGTCGCTACGTGCGCGCACTTTCATACTAACCTGTAGACTTGATGCGAGTGACAAAATAGTTGTGGAGACAAAAAGCCTTGGCGTATTCTACGAATTTTGAGTTTGCCTTTGCGATTTGGACAAGACGTTTGAACGGGATTGGCCGTGCCGTGCATCATGGACAAGGACTACGGATCGTGGTCACTCGCTGCTTTGAAAGCAGAGCTGAAGAAAAGAAATGCGAGGCTTTCGGGGAAAAAAGCTATTCTTGTGTAAAGGTTCATAGTTTTTATTTAGTTATCTATGTTGTTTGTATGCTTTTTTATGTTAAACTGCAATCTAAATCTTTATTTATTAAATAATAAAATTTCTTTGTCTTATTGATAGAACCACAGACTACTTATATACTACCAACACCGTAAATATATATGATAATATAAACTGTGCTACCAAACTATATCTATGGCTACCAACGACCATAAAATATATAATGGTTTGACAGCTGACTCGAAATAGTGACATCTATTAAAAGATTTGGAACTAATTTTGACGTATTATCTGTCAAAGGAAAACCGCTCATTGGTAGCGTCATTCGCGATTGTCAATGGGCTTTCCATCATTCGCATCAATCACGTAGTTTCGAATGACAATCGCTTCAATTGCCTCTGTAGACGATCATTTGGTCCGTCAATGACGTAAACATTGTCAATTGCGAATGATCGTTACCGGGGCACTTTATACCACTCATAACATAACTCACCAGGGCCATATGTGATATCCTGATCCAGCCTCATGGTAGCGTGCAGGTTCTCGTTGGTGAACAGGATCTGCTCTTCGTGGTAATCACCGGCATCTTTCCTGGATATCGTCCATTGCTGAACCGGTTTTAGGGCTCGTTCGGAGCGGATCAAGTGGGACTTTAATATGGAGTGTTCTACGTTGTAGGGGGGAGGGTCTTCACGGGACGAGGAGGGGGAGTTGCTGTGAAAGAGAAGAAAGATGTAGATTATAAACAACTTTAGGTTGGTTATTTAAATTTTTAGTTTTTTTGCATTCACAATGCAATTTTTATTATAGAAAAATGGAAAATGAAGTATTTAGAAAAAATCGACCCGTCTCACAACCAGCTCCGATGGGACTCGAACCCACGACCTTTCGCTTTCCGGGCTACTGCTCTAACCACTGAGCTACGGAGTCGTTACGAGAAGCGTCGAATTTATCCAATACTCTTACTCGCTGTATAGTCAGCGTTAATTGCATCAATGTGGAGATATTACTACCCTCACACGCGAAAGAAATACCTTTCCAGGTATTTGGCAATCGCTAAGATGAAATTACTATTGCAAGTTATTTAAATTTTTAGTTTTTTTGCATTCACAATGCAACTTCAGGTTGGCTAATGGCAGCCTTTAATTTCTCATTGAATTTGATCAAATTTCCCCAGAGACATTCATGTCAATTTAATTTTGATCAAACTGTTTGATCAAATTACTTGAATGTGTATGGCTGCCATAAAACTTCGTATAAGTACATGGAGGTTTTTAAGAAATTTACTTTTATGCGACAATACTTGTTCCCTTCAAGCTTTCAAAAGTCCCAATACTAAATCACACAGAATATTAATCAAGATTGATTTGTAACCAGGCTTATAGTTTGTACAAAACACTAAAAACATTTCAATTTTAAACATCTAACTGAAATACAATACTCACTTCATCTTAATCTTGAGCACAGTTTTCTTCTCCTGTCGCTCCAGGTAGCCGGGGTCATACATCTGCTCCTCATACCCGTGGTAAGAATATTTTTCGGCCACTGGTTTAGTTTCTGCTACCACAAGTTTCGGTTCTGCTACACCGTTGGGATACTTCACTTCGGGAGTTAGGTACCTGTTGTAAAAAGTAAAACTGTTAGAAAGTGTTGATAAGATTATTTTGCCGTGATAACGTCTTATAAATTGATGAACGTCGGCTGCACGCACGAAAAAGTGTCACGTTCCGTTCCGTGCAAGCGAAAGCGCGAAACAAGCGATAGAGGCACGATCGCCCTAATAGCCTGATTACACCTATCGAGTAGAGTGGCGAGACAGTGCTCTCGGCCGAATGCTCGGTACATTTAAACACAGTACTCGGCCGAGCTCGGTACAACGACTCGGCCGAGCTCGGTACAACGACTCGGCCGAGCACTGTCTCGCCACTCTACTCGGTAGGTTTAGGGTCTCTTCCACCCCATCGGCCGATGCGTCAGAGTAGAAGAGACGGCGGCGGCATATTGGTATCACGTAAAATTATCGTCCGTAAACGGACTTTACAGACAACCAATTTTTTTATACACAACGGGATAGCACTTAGCCTTCATCGCACCTGATGTTAAGTAAAGAAAAACCTGAAGGTGGAAGCTGAGGAACCACTGAGGAACTGGCTAACTTATCTCTAACTCCCGGAACACAAAAATGCTGGAAAAATTGTTGTTATAACGTCAGACTTAGATAAGATTAGAAGATACTTAGATAGAGAAGATACTTAGATATAGAGAAGATAAAAAAGCAAGATTCAAGATCGCCTAACCGCCTTTATGGTCTAGTGGTACACACCACCCGTTACAGACCCAGAGGTCCCGGGTTCGATTCCCAGCGGGGGCAGATATTGTATTCGGTTTGGTTGGTGGTTGGACTCATTCTAAGTCCGCCTGGCTAGCTACCACCAGCTTATCTAAGTCTAACGCCATAACAACTATGTTTTCAGCATTTTTGTGTTTCGGCAGTTAGATATATCTTATCTCCGCCACTTCCTCAGTAATTGAGGATTCCGGGAGTAGTGCGCTTTCACCTTCAGCTTAATCATCATTTAACATCAGGGCGTCGATTCTGCTAACGTTAAGTCATAATCGTCTCTCAATCGTGTTTCGATTGTAGTTCAATTGTAGTGCTTTTTACACACAAGAATTATGACAGTATGATGTGATGTGAATGTAGTGTGTGGTGTGCCAATCTGTAGTATTGTGAAAAAAGTACACATTTCTTGTAACTAATGTGTAAAAAAATGGAAAATGAAGTATTTTTAGAAAAAATCGACCCGTCTCACAATCAGCTCCGATGGGACTCGAACCCACGACCTTTCGCTTTCCGGGCGACTGCTCTAACCACTGAGCTACGGAGTCGTTACGAGAAGCGTCGAATTTATCCAATACTTCTTACTCGCTGTATAGTCAGCGTAAATTTCATCAATGTGGAGATATTACTACCCTCACACGCGAAAGAAATACCTTTCCAGGTATTTGGCAATCGCTAAAGATGAAATTACTATGGCAAGTTATTTTAATTTTTAGTCTCTTGCACCCACAATGCAATCTTTATTACGGAAAAATGGAAAATGAAGAAGTTTTAGAAAAAATCGACCCGTCTCACAATTTCGCGTGTGAGGGTAGTAATATCTCCACATTGATGAAATTTACGCTGACTATACAGCGAGTAAGAAGTATTGGATAAATTCGACGCTTCTCGTAACGACTCCGTAGCTCAGTGGTTAGAGCAGTCGCCCGGAAAGCGAAAGGTCGTGGGTTCGAGTCCCATCGGAGCTGATTGTGAGACGGGTCGATTTTTTCTAAAAATACTTCATTTTCCATTTTTCCGTAATAAAGATTGCATTGTGGGTGCAAGAGACTGAAAATTAAAATAACTAGTGTGTAAAAACTAAAAAAGCACTACAATTGAAATACGATAGAGACACGATTATGACTTAACGTTAGCAGAATCGGGCCTCAGCCTGCCTAGCATGACCATCATTATATCACGCGATATGATATAGCACGTCATGCTGTCTTGCTTACACCTTAGTGGGGTAAGAAAGACAGCATGACGTGCTATATCATATCGCGTGATAAAAGTCGCTCATGCTAGGCCGACTGGTGTGATGAAGGCTAAGTGCTACCCCGTTGAAGTTAAAAAAATAACCCAAACATCTCGGATATTATTCACATACCTGCCATCATTATAAGCGACTTCTTTGTTGTCAATGTAGAACTTATCTGCGTACACTTTTTCCTCAATAAACTCTCCGTTCTGTGCCATGGTCATTATCGGCTTGGGCAGAGTCAACTTCAGGGACTTTTTGGCGTTGGATGGCTTCCTTGTATGAGACTTTGTGGGCGATGTGCTTTTTATTTTGAAATCCTGCAAGCAAACAGTACATGTAAATGAGTTGGAATATTATTTAGTAATACTAAAAATAAAATGTAAATATAGTAGATTTCATTACAAGTGCGGAAAGCCTGTCATTGCAAAGAGTTCCGACAAATGTCTACCCGAGCCGAGGCGCAGCCGAAGGTGAGGGTTGACAGTCGGAACAAGTTGCAATGACGGTTCCGCACGTGTACTGAACAACTATTTTTAATACAGTTGCGAAAAAATTAAGCAATTTAATAAAATAATAAAACACAAGAAACTCAACTAACTAATCGTAAAAGAATATAAGCAGAGACTTTTTTTTGTTTTCTTCACCCATTCTGGGTTGGCACAGGAAACTATGATCATACAGCCAAGGCTTCAGTAGAATTTTTTTATTGATATGAAATGAAAATTAAATTAAATGAGATGAAATGAAATTAAACCTAACAAAAGCAATCCGAATCCTACAGGAGCGCCTTTCCTTATTTCTCTCTTTTACCACATCGTTTTCCATTAAAGCCACATTATTGCACTAATTCCACCATACTAAGTACCTACCACAATAAAACCAGAAAAAACTAATTTAGAAAATTAAGAAATAAGGTCCCTCATTTTCTTTTCACTTACTTGCGCAAACTCCTACAAACAGATACTATGGTAAATAGTGCACATCATACCATATTTAGTAATCTGTGGTCATACAGCCAATTTTATGTATTTTTTAAATTCATAAATTTAATTTGGCCGATACTAATATTAATTTAATGTATAATTAAAATTACTTTTAAATCTGATATTGAAACAAATTAGTAGCTTCTTTTTAGAAATATTTGCATGAATCATAAAAACTTCTATGATTTTTTTTTAGTAAAAACTTCGTGGTTGGTTTTTTCTTTTTTAATAGATAATATTTTGACAGTTGGGAAAGAAAACGCATGAGTTCGGGAAAGGTAAAGAAAAAGTTCGAGTGTGTAATAGCCCACATCCCGAACGCTATACGTCCCTGCAATACGCCACTTTTTGAGCAACTGTATTAAAAAATAATTTACATAATTCACATCTCATGCTTGTAAAGTTCGTCTTTATGTTGGATAATTAATCGCTTTTTATGCTCTAGTGCATAAAAGTAAATAAGTCTCAGACTCTAAGACAAAGGTCGTCAGGTAAACAGTCACACACGCAATTAAACTTCGTTAAATAAACTTGTTATTTCTTTCTATTTCTTCAATTATGTACATAATCCATGTTATAATACTAAATTAATAAAACTAGGCAATATTTATGTGCTTTTTAAGAAATAAGTATTTCAAGAGCATTATGGACTACGATCTATGCTAAGTCACTGTGCTGCCTCTGTCACATATAAAAGAAAGAAAAAAAAGTATATTGGCAGGAAGTCTTAATTTTTTCTTTTTGCAATATTGCTATTTAATTTCCTCACCATCGAAGTGAAAAGCAGAGTGTATAACTCGTACATAAAACCCATTTCACCCTCGAAAAATGGTATGTTTTATGTACTTGTTGTACAATCTACTATTTCTTCTATATATTTCTTAAATGTGTTTAATATAATAATAATAAACAAACAATATGCATACTAAAATTGGTGGTTGATGTTAGATGATCAGTTTATTTGCTAAAATACTTATTTTGTAAGATCTTTGGTTACATCCTACCTTATCTAATATTATAAATGTGGAAGTTTAGTTAGATGCTTGGATGTTGGTTACTCAAACAAGCCAAAACGGCTGAACAGATTTGGCTGAAATTTGGGACACAGATACTTTGTACCCCACTAAGGTGTAAGCAAGACAGTATGACGTGCTATATCATATCGCGTGTTATAAGCCGCTCATGCTAGGCCGGCTGGAGCGATTATCATATGATAAAAAAAAACATGCTGTTTTTTTGGAGTATTATTCCAATAGCATAGGATAAGGAGAATGGGTCATGAAATGACCCACCACGCGGGCCCAATGCGGGTTGGTGGGTAACCGCGGGCTCCTTCATAATAATAATAATATGTTCTTCTTTAAATAGCTTGTTTACCTTATCCTTATTAGCTGCGCTGGCCGACCTTTTCTCCAAAGTTCTCAGCTCTTTACATAGCTCCCGCACTAGTTGACCAGAGTTCAGGCATTTCGGTACGTTGTCTCGCTTCGCTGTGTCCGTCTGTAGAAAGAAAAACACAAAATATTAGGTTTAAAAAACCTTGAAACTAAAGTAATCACTATTGGGCCACCTTGTTTTCATACAACTTACACTTTTGAAAATAACCTTTTTTACGGATTCAATCACGCGTATATTGCATACATTTGGTAATTTTAATTTGTGTTTTAAAGGATTTTTTAGTTTTTCCGAATTTTCGGCGCCTTTCCAGGGGCCATGGAACGGAAAACTACCTACCTTGCAATTTTTTGAGTTAAATAAAAGAATACACTAGTCTATATTTTTATTTTTTCGTTCGGGAACAGGATACGGTTAGTTATTTACTATTTTAACTTTATATTGAACAATGGCAAGAAAATATTTATTTTTTAATATTTTGATCTCTTTAAAGTAATTGTTACTTTAATCAATTACTTTAAACAGATCATTAACTTACACTTTTGAGTGCGTGCCACTCCTTCAGAGCGTTGGAGAGTATCTTGATGCCGCGCAACAGTAGCGGCGGTAACTGCGCCGGCGGCGATGCTATGCAGCTTTCGTTTATCGTGAAGTCTTCATCCTAGGACAGACAATAAATAAAGGAATATAATAAACCGAGCGACTAAAAATGACTAAATTTACTGACTAAAATCTTCGATCAACAATAACACCTAGTTCTAGAGATTCATAGTTGGAGTGGTAGACATGGCCGAGCGTTATACGCCCACTTGAGAGTATAATTATAAGTAGATTATTTTGACAGTGTCAATAATACTAAGGTATTTCAAACTTGGATTGGTTCCTGTCATGTATAATGTAAGATCGTAACATTTGTAACCTTTTTTCTCCGTTTAAAAAAAAAAGTCTGTGCCATGTAAAGTTTTCATTTAGTTCGTGAACCTTCATCTAGTACTATTGTATTGACGACCGATTTGGCGCAGGGGTAGGCTACCCACCTTCTGCGCCGGTGGTCTCGGGTTCGATTCCCGAACAAGACAAATATTTGTGTGCATGAACATGTCTATTTGTCTTGGTCTGGGTGTTTACTATGTATATTAAGTATGTATTTACAAACAAAAAGTATTTAAGTATATATTTATCCGTTATCAAGTTTTCCATGATACAGCTTCGTAATGAAATTAAAATAGGCTTTGATAATTGGTGTGATTGTAAGAAAAATATTTATATTTATTATTTATTTATATTTAATTAATTAATTCAACCCTTCTGATGCAGAGAAGGAATACGAGTTATGCGAAAGAAAGAGCCGCAAATTGTAAGTTAATAAAATGCTAGGCATTTAGCGCGGTGCGACGTGAATTGCACTTTATTGCGTCGTAGAAGACTAGCTATTTGTTTGATTGGTGTTGCGGAGTGAAGTTTTTGTACCTACTTGTACTATTTTGTATTCTGTGGCTCTACCGAGAAACGAGTTTTTTCTATAGTAGACAACTAGACAGTAGTGTTTGTGTTCCAAAGCGCCGCGATAGCGGAGCGAAGCGATGGCTGGTTCATGCGTCATGCTCGTGAACGGGTGCTGCCAGTGGGAATGGGTCTGCTCTTATCTGCTTGCTTTAAAATGTGTTTTCTTTTGTTTTTATTCATTTTATTAAGAATTACATTTGAAACATGTATGGCGCAACTTGCAGTATATAGTAGAATTGTCTTTTGTTTTTAACTAATATTAAAGCTTTAAGGTCAAACGATTAAGTCACAAAAAGCTGAAGGCTCGTTAGATGGCGCTACTTTCGCTATTTCGTAGTTTTTATTTTTTTGTTAATTATTCTTTGTATCTTTGTAACTCAAAATACTTTTGGCGCCTTCTATAAATAAATATTGAATTTTCGAAACCAACACTTAACTATTTGTAGTATAAAAATCATCCAAATATGTTAAATATGTTTTTCTGTCATCCAATTTTACTAATCACTCACACATGCATACCATAAATCCGAGTTTCTAGTAACAAAACATTTCGTTTCACCTTAAAACGACAATGTGGCCTAGCGGTCTATATGCTTGACTCAGGCACCAGAGAGTTAAGGTTCAAACCTCAGGAAGCTAATTTTTTTTTTTATTTATTATTGTTTAAAAAAAAACATTAAAATATTAATTTAGATGTATAAATTGCAACAAATGCAATTGCATTATTATTTTTTAAATTACACAAGTAGTCTATCAACTAATGCTCCAAAAAACGTATACAGGGAAAATAATGCTTGGAACACCATTTTTAGTGTTCCTTAGCCGAATGGCCAAATCCGGAACCCCTATATATTCGTCATTTGTCTGTCTGTCCGTCTGTCCGTATGTTACAGCCACTTTCATCCAAAACTATTATGACTACACATTTGAAACTTGGTAGGTAGATGTATCCTGTAAACCGCTTTACAATTTTTATACGAAAGTAAAAATAATACATAAAACTGAAACTAAAAAATGTTTACCTATTCGTGTGGGGTGTCTATAGATAGGTCTTCAAAAATAATATAAAAGTTTCTTTAACCATTTTTAGGGTTCCGTAGCCGAATGACAAAAACGGAACCCTTATAGATTCGTCATGTCTGTCTGTCTGTCTGTCCGTCCGTCCGCATGTCACAGCCACTTTTATCCAAAACTATAAAAACTACTCAGTTGAAATTTGGTAAGTAGATGTACTTTATAAACCGCTTTACGATTTTAATACAAAAATCCGGGGGCTTCCGATACATGAAGCTGAAACCGAAAAATATTTTTTTTATCAACCATATTTGTGTGGGGTGTCTATAGATAGGTCTTTAAAAATGGCATAAAGGTTTCTCGAACCATTTTTTCTCAAAGTCAATATTTTGAAAGATAGAGCCTTCCAAAGCGATAAAGAGAGTGTCCCCCCCCCCCCCCCCACCACTCTAACTTTTGAAATAAATTAGTGAAAAATCTAGAAAAAATATATACTGTACATCTTTATAATAACTTTCAACGAAAATTAGTTTGAACGAGATGTAGTAAGCACTTTTTGAGATATAACACATTTTCGAAAACCGCAAATGTAATTGAAAAACAATGTTATATTTTGCTGACGAAAAATGATAAGTACCTAATCGAATTTTGGCTTGGTATAGGCAATCGGTACGTTAAGTTGGTACGGAACCCTTCCTGGGCGAGTCCAACTCGCACTTGGCCGATTTTTCCTTATCTATACTAATATTATAAAGGAAAGATTTCCTGTATTCCCGTTTTGTATGTATTCAGGTATGTATGTAGGTATGTATGTATCAGGTAAGTATGTAGCGAATAAACTCAAAAACTACTGGACTGATTTCAAAAATTCTTTCTGCTACATTATCCCTGATTAACATAGGCTATAGAATATTTTGAAAAAGTTAGGGATTCGTATGAAAACTTCGATAATGTAACTCAAGGTATGAAAAAAGATACCAAAAAAAACCTGACCATACTGACCCGTTGTCCAGTCCGGTCTAATGTTGTCTATCTATACATATATTATAAAGAGGAAAGATTTAATTGTTTGTTTGTTTATTTGCATCTAATAGGCTCCTAAACTACTGGACCGATTTAGAAGATTCTTTCACCATTAGAAAGCTACATTCTTCCCGAATAGGCTAAATTTTATCCCGATATTCCCACGGGTACCGGGTACCACGCGGGTGAAACCGCGAGGATCCGCTAGTATAGAATAATATTGTATGTTATAATTAGTGTATAATGTTGTATAGACAATGGTACGGAACCCTTCGTGCGCGAGCCCGACTCGCACTTGGCCGTTTTTTTTTAAATACTAGCGGCAACATTTTGATAGGCAACCCTATAGATATATATTCTCCTAATCATAGTAGGTACGTACGTGTTTGACGACCGATTTGGCGCAGAGGTAGGCTACGCACCTTCTGCGCCAGTGGTCTCGGGTTCGATTCCCGAACAAGACAAATATTTGTGTGCATGAACATGTCTATTTGTCTTGGTCTGGGTGTTTACTATGTATATTAAGTATTTATTTACAAAAAAAAAGTATTTAAGTATATAATTATTTATCCATTATCAAGTTTTCCATGATACAGTTTCTTAATGAAATTAACATGGGCTTAGATAATTGGTGTGAATGTAAGAAGATGTGGTTGGAGGAAAGCAGAACTCAAATGTTCGGCTGTTTGCAGCTACTGCATTGGCCAATCATGCGAGAACATAGTACCCGACCTGATGTGTGATGACATTGATGAACCATTGATTGATAACCCACCATCAAAGGACGATTTTGACCTTCCTGAGCAGTTCGATGAAGAAATTATACCTCAGCAAGCTGCCCCCAAAAAGTGTGCTGTGGATTCAGAGGACGTGCCTGGTCCATCAAAATTATACATACAATGTACATAATTGATCCCACCACCTCCCAGATCCTCCTTCCTTTATGGCGTACTTCATTTTGCAAACCCTTCTATTACATAATTGTTTACTTACCTCAATAACTTTGAACAGCTGTCTCAGGAACTATCAAGTGTAAGTTGATATTACTAATTAGTCTCATTTTGTTGAAAATTTAATGGACTTTTATAACTAATAATTTATCTTTTGCCATAAACCCACTACTATGGGCCAAAATGTCGAAAACTAAAAAAACTGTAATACTTCCTTTTTTGAATTTTTGCAAACTTTTAAATTGCCCCATCTTAAAAACTATTTGACTTACAAGAACCAAATTAATCTCTTTTTATTGCAAATTTAGTCTACTTTAAAGCGTGCATAGTATTTTTTGCCGTAACACAGGTCCTTGGTGGTAAAAATTGATAAAAACTGAAAAAAATCTGAAAATTTATGGGATTTTTAAATATTTAACAATGATCCGGAGGGCTTTCGAGGTCGAAAACTTGGATTTGTCATTACTATCTCATCACTACTAACATACAAAAAAATCAGAACTACCTCATTTAACGCAAGGCAAAATGTACGATTTCCATGGACTATCATTAATAGAAGTACGTAAAAATTAGGTTATTAGCAAAAACTCGAGGAGCGCACTAATTTGCAGTGGGATCTAGTACTAACTCAAAAGAGAAATATGTAAATTATAATTGACACAAACCACATGACACAAACGGAAGAGCGGCATCGCGCGTTGCGCGTCTTAGCCGCATGGAACGGCAACGTCGCAAATTTGCTCGAAATGTTTGTATACGTACACGACTAATGTCACACACACATGCGTAAGTTTCATGAGAATTTGGAGTTGATTTGTGTTATAATTCTGAATGAAAGTATGTAAAATATTCATTTCGCGCCTACTTAAACATGAGAAAAGACTATAGAACACATAATTTACCATAAATGGTGAATCCTAACATAGTTAAAGGTGAACGTTTTTTGTATGGTAATCGTTTGACCTTAAGTAGAGTTCCTAAGTACTTAATTGAAAATTGTTCACCGCTATGATCATTAGTTCGCCTATACTTAACTGTATTTATCATAACCCATTGTGTAATTGTGATGGAAACTGACCTTAGTCATACCATGTTAAGGTCATTTTTCAATTTGACGACTCTGTATGAAATAAAACAGGGAGAAAAAAACAACCCTTGGAGTTTCTTGCCGGTTCTTCTCCAAGGCCTCCTGCTGTAGGGTTTGCGAACCGATGGCGTAGCTTCTATGACGTTCACAAGTATTGTAAATAACAATCTAAATTGAATAAACAAATTTGAATCTTGAATCTTGAAAAAGTAAGGGAATGCCTTTACGCATACCCCCGTCCACGTTGGTGTGCGGACGGTGGTTATGTTGGACTCGCCTAGCCGCTTCCTGACCCTCCATCCAGTCGCAAGGACTCGATGGGGGGTCAGGAAGCGGGAATACCCACTAAACCCCTCACTACTTGCTCTCACCGCAGTCGTTTGGAGTAGTAAAGTGGAGGGTCCGGTGTGGCAAGCTCCTCCTACAACTCGACTGCCAGCCCGGTTTTCCAGGCCCCTACGCGGTGAGAGATGGCCGAGCAAGCGGGGCCATCTCCCAAGACAACCAGGGAAGGGGGCCGTGTGATCCGCACCGCACCGCCCCGCTAGAGAGGAATGAGGCGCGCAAAGCGCTGATACCTCCGCCCCGTCCGTCTGCGTCGAATAGTGTAGTCAATAAAGCTAGTTGACCCCCACAGTAATTCCTCAGTCACAAAAAACTTTGCAGCATGATAAAGTATCAATAAATTAAAAGTATGGAATAAATTTCCAAAAAATAATAATAATAGAAGGTTAGGTATTTTTTAATGATAGTCTTATTTCATTGATATCTCTTTAAGGAAAAATGCTCCGTCTAAACTTTCTTCACCGGACATATTCATGTAACGTATAAGAACAATAATATGAAGTATCCAAAAAAATATCCCAGCAGAAACACCAAATTTTAATAAAACAATTGGGGTGACTTGAACTGAAAAATGTCTCTGTCGAACTTTTTAACGGAATTATAGCATTTTGCCAAGCATACTCATGCTTGAAAAAGTTTTGGATTTTTATCAAGTATCACAGACTAGTATAAATAACTCATTTGGTAAAATAAATTTGGACTGAGAAATTACTCGGTTCAATATATAAACAGATTTGTTTATTTAGGTATAAATACCTAACTTCCGTGTGAGTTTTTTTTTTTGGATATTCATTTAAAAGTTTATGGCTCATGCTATTTTATAACCCAGCAAAGTTTCATCGACTGAGGAATTAGTGTATGGGTCTCCATACAAAGAATCTGTTCATTGCCTACACTACGAAGCCGATCCGCATGAGCCTCCTGCTCGCGGATCCGCTCCGATGCCTCCTTCTTCGAGATGACATCCTCGCAGAAGGAGACTACCGCATCCCAGGACCTGTTACTATCAAGCATGGCACGAGCTACGCCTGATAGCGAGAGGTCCCTTCCTACCACAGTGCGCAGATTGTAACATACCTGGGTTTCCTCGTTGTGCCTTCGCATCATGGTCAGCAGATGCGCGCCCGCGTACCAGTGCATGGCCTCGAAGAGGGGGTACCGGAACATTATGGGGGTCTCCACTCGCCTCTCTATCTCGTAGATCCTGTAAATAAGGTAAACATTTAACATGCATACTAACTGCCGCACTCAGAGACGCCAATTAACTTTAATTGATAATTAAATCTCTAGCTGCCGCACTCAGAGACGTCAATTAACTTTAATTGGCATTAAATTATCATTCCTACTTTATTCCATACTAGACATAAAAACGAGACAGATATAGATTTAATTATTGTCATTAAAGTTAATGGACGTCTCTGAGTGCGGCGGTAACTGTCTCTTTTTTTATGTTAAGGTGTATCGATGAGCTCAGTGGCGCCGCCAATGGAAATAAATCAATTGCATTTTATAAAAGGCTTGTATTAAAAGTTTCGGTTATTTCGCGTAGGTGAAAGAGTGGAATGCATTTTTTAAATATACTTTTGAGAACTCAAACTTACGCAATAAGTCGTGAATCTCAATAGTGCCAAAAGTGGCCACATTTGGCAATATCGAGATCCATAACTTGGTGCTCATATTTGAGGCGATGAAAAAACAATTAAAAATTGCATTTTGCTCTTCTATTTGCGCGAAATAACCGAAACTTTTAATCCAAGCCTTTAATAAAATGCAATTGATTTATTTCCATTGGCGGCGCCACTGAGCTCATCGATACACCTTAAGTAGGAATGATAATTTAATGACAATTAAATTTAATAGACGTCTCCGAGTGCGGCAGTAACGCCCGAATACTCGTACGCTACTTATCTTTGGGAGCGTCTCAAACATCGCCCTGTCACTTTAAATGTCAAACGTATGAAAGAGATGCCATGATGTTTGAGACGCTCCCAAAGATGATTTGCGTTTGAGAATTCGGGCGTAAGTGTGTCTAGTGTGTGTCTTTTGATGCAACAAATACACCGTGAAATTTTGCTAGTTATATTCCCGAAAATTACTTGAAGTGCTCATCAATACAAATAACTATTACTATGGGAACAACTCTGAAATCGTGAAAAAAAAGTCAGCTGTTCCATACATTTCAATCGAGTTGATTTGAAAATTATTGGTTGCTTGCCCGCCATGATGGTTCATGAAGTTTGCCTCGAGGTATAACTGTCGTTCAATTTAAAATCTGTTTAAGCATGTTGTATACTCACTGTAGTTGCATCTCTATGGCGTAGGAATGCAACAGGTTTCCACCGAAGACCAAGGAGTCGCATGGCGTCAGAACGGCGTGGATCCAGCCACTCGGAATGAATAGAGTCTGCCCGGCTAATAACTCCGCGGTGCCATACCATTCGACCTGTTGAGAGAATGTTATGACTTGATTAGAAAACAACAAATGCTGCGGTTACTATGATCCACGCAATGCTATTCGAGTTGCCGCGAATATTCTCGCGAGTATTGCCTTAGTAGCGGACACACACTTGCCTATTGAAAAAAAACGACCCATCCTCTAAGTAGCTCGTAGATGATATAGTAAATGTAGATGTGTCGTTTTTAGGGTTCCTTAGCCGAATGGCAAAAAACGGAACCCTTATAGATTCGTCATGTCTGTCTGTCTGTCTGTCTGTCTGTCTATCCATCCGTCCGTCCGTATGTCACAGCCACTTTATTACAAAACTATTAAGACTACACAGGTGAAACTTGATAGATAGATGTATTCTATGAACCGCTTTAAGATTTTAAATAAAAGAGTGAAAAATCTTGAAAAAATATATGCTGTAGATCTTAATAAAAACTTTCAACGAAAATTGGTTTGAAAGTATATACTTTTTGAGATATAACACATTTTCAAAAACCGCAAATACTACTTTGTCATTCATACAAACTCTATGAAAAACAAAGTTATATTTTGCTGACGAAAAAATATAGTGAAAAGACATTTTTCATTTTCGGCTAGGACATTGTACACTATTCGTACTAATAGTAAAAAATATAGTGAAGTCAAATAAAATACTTATTAAAATTCCCATTGTCTTTCTGGATAAATGGTACAAAAATAAACTTTGAAATAAAAATTCTTTGCCATGCATGGTCACACTGGCAACCATATTTAAATCACGTTCGGAAACTTTGTTGTTTCTGTACGAAAAAACGATGACATTGACGACTGATGATAATCTGTCAATGTGAACCTTTTTTTAATGTTAGTGTGTCATTTTACCGCCATATTGAATCGGGGTAGCATAATTATTAAGACTAGATAATGCTTTTGTACCATCAAACGTGTTAGCTTATTGCGATATAATTAGTTTTCAGTTATTATATTTATCTTTTGCTTGCATATGGTATAGTGTACAAGGTCCTAGCCGAGGCTCCATACAAAACTGAAAAATCTCCTTTGGGCTAGGTTTAAGCAATAGGCACGTTGAGTGGGTACGGAACCCTTCATGGGCGAGTCCAACTCGCACTTGGCCGATTTTTTCTAATATTTTATTTTCAATAAAAAAATTGCATTGTGAATGCAAAAAAGTAAAAGTTATTTGACACACTTGCCTACTGGAATAGGGAGATGGACTGATTTTTGTTTTTTAATTTGATTTAAATGTTTTTAGAAATATGAGCAACATAACACAGGTATACGTAGGTAGCGCCATACTCCCGGCATATAAAATTTCATTTCAGAAAGAGATAGCTAGATTAGATTGGTCATAATTCAGCCGCTCATTACTTACTTGTTGAACTTTTTTTTTCACTTTTGTTATATTTTAATGTTTTATTTTTAAATGTCACTATTAAATATTAACATATCAATAACAGTCGATCCCCCAGTGGCGTTTCTTTGTCTCACGCCAACACTAGAAGCAGCATGACGAATATCGCGATGACAAATTATGTCTCTACCCACTTCCCTTGCTATTTCCCTAGCGATTCGTCGAGTATGTGGCTGCGGTATAAGGTTTAAACAATTAAACAGAGTAACTTACTACAATTAAAAGGTCTAATTTAATAAATTCTGTAGATGAGGCACTAATAGTTCCAAAGAAATTTAATCAAGTGACAACATATAAACATGACTTACCATATCACCAAAAAAGCGTTCATTTTGATTATTGGAAGCACTCCACTGTTGGTACAGTGCCAGGTTCGTGGCCGTCGGTGGCACCAGGTAAAATATCTACAACAATCCAAACAATATACGGATTAAGATTCTTCTGCTGGCTGTCACTTGCACCGATCCTTTTAAAATGAAAAATGAAATGAAAAATCTTTATTGCTTATTTTAACACAAATCTGGGGCTACAATAATACTAATTATAAAATAACCAATTTGGTCGCCACTCAGTAACACTGTGACCGAGAAAGGGTCGCATAGTACTGGTCTTCTGTAGCGCCAACAGCGTGAGCAAGCGACAAAACTTGCAACACGTGCATAACACAAAAGACGAGAGATAGTGACGCTTTTGAATGGATACTTGTCTGGCGTACATAAATAAGTTTTTTGTAAAAATTTCATTTTCTTGACAAGCTTTTTTGTTGACTGTACTTAAATAAGTATTGTATTGTCATCTAAACCAAACCTGTATACAAAATTTCAGCTACATCGGACACTAGGAAGTGCGTCAAATTAAGCTTGCAAGATTTGTCCCCCACTAACTAACTAACTATCATGGTAAGTTAAATAAAAGCTTGTAAAAACGCGTTCACCATACATTGATGACGCCAAATTGGCGTAGAGGACGGGCCAAACGACTAAAAATCTTGAATATTCACCTCCCGTCCATGGAGCACGTGGTACCACAGTTACTTTTGGACCGTAGGCCATGCACGCTCCGCCCAATCTGGATAATACCAACCTTACGTCTATGCAACATATAGAACCAAATACTGGAGATGCCAAAATCCATGTCTAATTCATTCATAAAGTGTTATTTTGCCTGTAAATTATGTTAAATCTTGGTGGTAAGGAACAGGTTTCCTACCTTCCGTCCATGCAGCACGTGGTACCACACACTGGTCCCCCCAAAGTCATGGAAGTCAGTATAGGCGGCGGCGGGCGACATCAGACAGTACTTCTGGACACGGGCCACCGCAGTCTGGCTTATACCAACCTTACGTCTATGCAACATGTAGTACTAAACATTAGAAGCTCCAAAATCCATGTCAAAGTCATTCTTTGGTAAATACCAACACCTAGAAGTTGTTGCGAAATAGCTGAAAACTATGAACTTAAAAGAAAGAAAGGAACGAATCCTACCTTACGTCCATGCAACACGTGGTACCAAACACTTGCGTTGCTGAAATCTATGTTTAACTGTGTTTTTGGTAAAGATTTACACTCATTTACAAAATTTGAATAAATTGCCTGAAAATTATGAGATTTTTTTTTGGTAAAGAACAGGTTTCCTACCTTCCGCCCATGCAGCACGTGGTACCACACACTGGTCCCCCCAAAGTCCACATGGAAGTCCGTATAGGCGGCGGCGGGCGACATCAGACAGTACTTCTGGACCGCGGGCGTAGGCTTCCCGCCCGCCGCGGGCCACGCGCGCTCCGCCCAGTCTAACCGACGAATTACCGCGGGCGGTTCCACCAGAGGCGCCATACTGATAAAAAAAAAATAAGAAGTTCAGTATTTCTTAAATATGGCAGAAACAGTAAGGTCTATTGTCCAGTGGACATAAGTAGTGCTCATAAGTAGTTATCATTAAGAAACTGTGTTACGGAAACTAGATAACGGATAAATATATACTTCTTTACTTTTTTTTTTGTAAATACATACTTAATATAGGGCAGAGGTACCCTTTGTGGCCACTAAGGATTTTTTGACTTTTAAGCACTAAGTACTAAATGGTCTTAGGTATTTAAGAGACAAATTATATATATAATTTATCAACCTTTAAAGGTATATTTTTTCAAATTTAAAAAAGTTAAATAGTTTTTTGTATATATATAAGTAACACAAAATGTGTGAGAGGTGCCAAATGTACCGGTTTTGGCCACTTATTGACACTAAACTTTTGTAAGTATAGCGAAAAATCAAAACCAAACCCAGGTTAAATCAAATATATTCTAATGCGCTAGAAACCAATCAATTGCAATTGTAAAACAACAATTTAATTGTAAAAAAACAATCCTACTAATATTATAAATGTGAAAGTTTAGATGTTTGGATGTTTAGATGTTTGGATGTTTGGATGTTTGTTACTCAATCACGCCAAAACGGCTGAACGGATTTGGCTGAAATTTGGGACACAGATACTATGTAGCCTGGAGAGGAACATAGGCTACTTTTTATCCCGGAAATATATCATATTCCTGCGGGATAACGTCGTGTAGTCCACGCGGGCGAAGCCGCGGGCGGAAAGCTAGTGGTTTATAAAGTATTTCATCCAAAGCAAATTTCTTAAAATTTTCATACACATTTTTAAAACAGAAAATGGGATTTATTGAAAAAAATCGTATGACTTATGGAATTCTAACGCTTGTTATTATTACCTTAAAACATCTTATTTTAATTGCCTTTAGCAAAAATGGCGAAAAGTTGTTTAGAAAACTTTTAGAGCAAAAAGTGGCCAAAACCGGTACAGTGGCCAAAACCAGGGCTTCTGCCCTCTAACATAACAAGACATGTTCATGCACACAAATATTTGTCTTGTTCGGGAATCGAACCCGAGACCTCCTGCGCAGAAGGCAGGTATCCTACCCCTGCGCCAAATCAGTCGTCAAAAGGACTTGACAATGTCCAAGTAAACCGCACGTCTTGCGCACGCTTTAGTCAATTGACGCTTGCAAGACGAATGCTTGCATCATGCGTAGAAATAATCCAAGAACGTACCCAGGGGGGGGGTCCAGGGGGTCTGGACCCCCCCCCCCCCCCCCCCGAAATCCATTAATCCGCGGGATTGGCGTGGAACTTCACGACGTTATCCCGCGGGAATGTGATAACTCGCTTTCAGATCTTTGATATGCAATTAAAATACTCGTTGTTTACTCTGGTAAGGCCCAACTAATTGATAACTCCCGTGCGGGCGGCCCGTACGAGAGACCCGAACAACTGTGACTGTAAAACTAGCCTAAGTACTTTTTAAGTTTTCACGCATACTAATAAAAAAAAAACTTTTGCTAGTATTAACAGGCACTGTTTTTGTTACACAATTGACATAAGACTTTCGGTCACTAATGTTAGTTTTAGTGTGTTTTTTACTACACAACATACCTACATTAAATGTTTACCCAGTTTAAATCGAATGCTGTTACCTTCATTTGCTAAAATAAGAACAGATGCAATATCAAAACGAAGCAAAATTAAGTATAGTTGATTGAAGCAAATTGTGAAAGTACATAATTTTCAATATTTTGCCTTCATCTAAAGCAAAGAAGTAAAACGGTGCCTTAAAGGACTGACTAGAGCGAACTAGCGCTGCCAATCTGTTTAATTTTATTTCACCTAAAGAAGCCCAATTCTTTTAAAAATGAGTTAGTCATTTTCTTGTGAATAATGTATGCCTTTTTAAACAACTTTAAAAAGCATTCAATCAGTTACAAATCGGTGTTTTGTTAAAAGTGGCCACTCTTGGTTCAAATTCTTGTAAAAAAAATTTACGCATTTTACAACTTATATTGTTATTTAATAAACAAACGATGTTATTCCCAAGAACTTGACTGATTGATTCATTGCTTAAAATATTTGTCTTTTTAGGTTTTATATATATTTAGGTGCAGCAGTGGGCGTCGTTCGGCTGACATGATGATGATGCAGATGATGATATATTTAGGTGAAATAAGCAGATTGGCGGCGCTAGTTCGCTGTAGTCAGCCCTTTAACAGAGAGGGGAAACCCTCCTTCCATATATTTTTCACAAAATATTGTGAAGGTACTAATTTAGCTATCAATAATATTCAAAAAACTACACTTACTTTGTGTCTGAAAACTCGAGACTAAGAACATTGAGTACTTTCTCATCTCGGTGCTCCGGTGGGGTCTCAAAGTAATCCACAAAATCACCCAGGGGCATCCGTAATGTGGACTGTTTCCGGACATCTATTACTTCCACCTAAAATAAATAGACATGTTACAAATTGAGGGTCCAATTCTAGAATTCTGGATTATCGTAAAATGCTTAATAAATGACAATCATCATTTTAGATTAGATGCCTGATGCCTGTGATTACAAATGCATAGATTAGACTATAGGGTCATTATGTGATATTAAGTGGCTGTTTCACAATATCCAATTAGGAGATACTTTCCAGTTTAATTGACAGTTTTGTATGAACTATCTGTCAAGTAACAGCTCATAAGAACTTACTTAGATATTGTGAAACAAGCCCTAAATATGACAAAAGTTGCCTCTAAAATTAGTACAATCTTTTTACAATTTGATACTAACAGTTATAGGCAATTCTCACACTAGCAAGTGCCCAGTCATGGAGCGTGGAACTGCATACAGCGATCCCATACTGATTTGATACTCAGCAATCTTGAACTCCGAGAGAGAGAACTAACATAGTGATATATATATTACTATTGATTTATTCATGCAATGTATGGCAGTCAAACATGGGCTTTAACACAAAAACACATAAAGAAACTAACAACATGCCAACATGCGATGGAAAGAAGTATGTTAAATGTCAAAAAATCAGACAGACTACAAAACAACTATATCAGAAGCAAGACCAAAGTCCAAGATGTTACATACAAAATCAAAAGGCTTAAATGGCGATGGGCAGGCCATATGATAAGAGGAAAAGAAAAATGGAGCAAAATTATAACAAGGTGGTACCCCAGAGAGGGCAAAAGGAAGAGAGGAGGACCACAAAGAAGGTGGGACGACGACATACGACAAGTCGCAGGAGCGACATGGAATAGAGTGGCTGAGGACAGACACGAATGGAAAAGGTTGGAGGAGGCCTTTGCCAACTGGCAAACAGACCTACAAAAAATGAGCAAGGCTCAAATACTAAACCACTAAGAAAATCCAAAGAAAGATGGTCTGAAGCGAAAGGCTATATTATTATATTGATTTATTCATACCTCCAATTGTGCTCCACAGAATCTCAACACAGATCTGACAGTAAACGTTGCTGCATTGGGAGTCTTTATATCTAAGCCTTCTGTCGTTTGAAATATGGTAGGTTTGTTGAACCCGTCGTCTCTCACAAATTCTTCTGTAAAATGCTGGCCTCGCATTCTGTGTAGAGCTGCGGCGGCAGGCCTGAGGGGCCGGGCAGCGAGTGCTCGTACCCATGCTGGAGTACCCACTTGTGATGGCCGGGTCTCAGCACCTAGCTCATACCGGTCAGCCCGATGGTTGTTTGTGGGTATTTTCACTGGAATTGGTTTATTTATAAGGATAAACTTTAAAAATAGCAATATAATATTAAATAAGTACAGTTTTTCCGTAGTTACCGTCAATTACATATTAAAAGTTTCATGTATTCAATATTTAAAGTCAGTTATTTAGTGATGAATCTGTTAGAAGTAAATAAAAACACAATGACATAACAAGCACTGCTACTTTTGAAGTGTGAAGGTCACATATTAATATATCAACATGTCATCTCACAAAAAGTGAAGAGAGACAGAAATATAACATAAAACAGTCATCAATTATAGCTTCTTATTATAGTTTCTGCATGTTTTAAATCTTTTGTTAAACAATTAATTTGAAATACTATAATCAGACTATCAGACCCACTCCTACACAAAATGAAATCACTGTGTAGAAAATTGGTATAGTTCATTAGCAAATAAAACCAATACTATAGTTTAACTCATAGATATTGACTCAATTTACTTTATGATCGTTAACACAACATAGTACGAAGAACCTTGTATACTTACACACTGATGGTCCATATGTTTGTGCACATTTTGGACAGTGATACTTATCAATGTCATCAGAGTGATATATTTTAACGTCTACACAGCTGAAAAGTACAGAAAACTTTATTAATTGTTCAAGTTTAGTATTATTTACATTAGTTAGTAGGTATATAAACAAGAAAACAATGTGAAGTTCTATAATTAGGATTTAATGAAAACAGCTTGATATATAAGTTGCATATGATTCAATAAGTAAGAAGCTGTGGCCCATAATGAAAATAAATTAATAAGCCTAAAAAGGCACAAAGAAAAGAAATGCGCTTTGTAAAACCAGGGTGTCCCATGGAGACCAACAATGTAAACAATTTATGAAGTTAAGCGAAATTGCTTCAATTCTCTCTAAAATTGATCACGACACTTTGACCGGGCTTTTTATTGTCTTATTGAACGGTAATAATCGAAATAAAGACGAAAACTTCAACAAAACATTCGCATTCAGAATGATGGCCGTGCAGTAGGGTGCTGTCATACTTGTTCACCGCATTTTTTAACACGCAAGGAGGTTTTCACATAATTATTTATACATATTCCACATTACCTGCCATGAAACCATTCACGACAACAATCACATTCTATCATAAATTGCCCAATATTATATGGTTGACCACACAAACAATAGGTTTCCTTCGATGACGCCATTTTTATGGCGAATAGACAATTTTTTTCTTTTTTCTCTCCACGTCGTTTCGCGGTTTTGGGTTCTCGTCGTATGACATTTTTGTTACCATAGACAATCTTTATAGCTCCCTGAAATGTCTGCATTTATAAGGCATTTCTAGATTTTAAGAATATTGCAATGTTTCCAAACACGCTCGTGAATGTAAAGAAAACGTTTCTCAAGTAGTAGGTAAATAGGTACATACTTTAA